>CAUJNA010003623.1:69685-147185 GCA_963377175.1 Effrenium voratum
CAGACACAGACACAGACACAGACACAGACACAGACACAGACACAGACACAGACACAGACACAGACACAGACACACACACACAGACAAAAACACACACACAGACAAAAACACACACACACAAACACATACAAACACACACACACACAAACACACACACACACACACACACACAAACACACACACACACACACACACACCCACACCCACACACACACACCCACACGCACACGCACACGCACACGCACACGCGCACTTGCACGCACACGCGCACGTACACGCGCACGCACACGCACACGCAGCGCACAAGCACACGCGCACGCGCACACGCGCGCGCACACACACACACACACACGCGCCCGCCCACACACACACACACGCTCCAACACACGCACACACCAACACACACACACACCCACCCACCCACCCACGCACGCACACGCACGCACGCACGCACACGCGCACGCACACGCACACGCACACGTACACGCGCACGCGCGCGCGCACAGGCACGCGCACGCGCACGCGCACACACACACACACACCCACGCACCCACGCACCCGCCTCGCCTCGCACCCATGCACGCACCCACGCACGCGCACCCACGCACGCACGCACGCACCCACGCACTAGGATGACCTGGGGGTTGCAAGCATTTGAATATCTTATGTTACTTACCTAGGAATTTGTAGGGTTTGCTAAAAGGCCAGCTAACCAAGCTAAATGACTAAGTAGACGTCTTGCATGCTAACCAGTTAGCAAACTTAGCTAAAACGCTAACCTCTTGATTCTTGTGATATTGGGCATGCAAGGTGTAAAAATAAATGGGCCCCGTCACTTGAAAAGAAGCCATATGCGCCTCCCACAAACGAGCTCTGACATTGGAAACCTTGATCCATGACTTTGAGATTTCAGAGCTGTTATGGTGCGCATGCTTTGTGAATGGTCTTGGGGCTTCCAACTATTTAGAGCCATGCCATGCCCTGCTGCTGCGAGCTTTTTTCAGCACACAAGCACCCCAAAGTGCGAAACCTATTTTCTCATCATAAAAGGCACCAAAATTCTGTAGACTCCATCTTGTTTGAGAAAAGTCCATACCACTGAGCTTTGGATGGTTGAAGACTCAACCCATATTGCGCTATCAGCTTTGTTGAAAGTCTGCATGCGCCCGAATCTGGCCGGCTTTGATGCTGTTGCCCTGCAAATGCAAATGCCTTTGTGACAGACACACCCAGAAGATAGCACCAAGCCATCACTGACAGCACTCCTGCCCAACAACACCAATAAAATTCAATAAAGTACACCACTAGTAACTAGTAAACAGGAAACACGGAGCAACTTGCTGCTACCTTACAAAAAGCCTTATTACAAATCATCAATAACAAGTAACTCGACTCGACCAACAGTTCCCTGATCAATCTAGAACCTACTTGGCGCCCGCGTTAAGTCACCCACGCCCGCGTAAAGTCACCCACGCGCATGGGGACACCACATTAGTGCAAAGTCACCCCAGATCGCGTAAAGTCACCCATAAAAGGCAGCATCCCGCTGTGACACCAAGTTCAGGCGAGCCAGACCGAGGAGTCTTCATGTAGCTTGTTCAACAGTTCACAGAAGAAAGAACCAGCATGGGGACGCCATTTTCATGCCTTCTTGAAAACAACTCAAAAGCAGCGCCTGGGGAAAGGGAGTCAGCATGAGGACACCCATTTGGATCCCAAGTTGAAATCAAGCAAGCAGCACGCCCAGAAGAGGGAACCAGCACGGGGGTGTGTTTGGAACCCAAGTTGAGAACGATCAAACAGCACTGGAAGAGAGGGGACACCTTCGGACCAAGTTGAAAACTGGCAAACAGCAAGGCCCGCAAGATCCGAACCTCATGGGAAAACCTTGCCGCTGAACAAATATAACACTGCTTAATTCTCATTGGCACAGGCCCAATGACTTTCATTCTCATACGCGCAGAAAGAGACTGCTTGCGATTGCCTCGTAACTCCTGCACAAAGAACTGCCCCCCGGTTTGACCCGCTCACGCTGGTCTGGCGGGAACTTCGACAAAATGAAAAGCTCAAATGCTTGCGCTTGCGCGGCGTCTGCATGGCTCCAAACCTTGAGCAAATATGTAGCAATGTTCATCACATATGCACTGCGCCGTGGCGACACGCCTGTTGGGTGTGGCCAACATATGCTCGCCACATGTCTCAAGCAGCCAAACACACAAATCAGGGGAACAAGCGTGGTTGATTGCCGGATTTTGTTTCCAAGCGCTTCTTCGATGCTGCGCCACACAGATTGCAATTGTCCCTTTCTTTTATGCTTCGTTCAGGGCCTGTTTGGACACAGTTCCAAGCGTGAAAGCTGGCTGTCCATGAAAGAACATCTGCACTGTTTCGGCAAAACACAAGGGGACACTAACGGAAACCTCATGACATACGTTGTTCCAATAACTACTTGAACATGTGTCTGAACGCAAATCTGCATGGGGACACCTTATGCGGGCGACTTCACACAAGCCCGGGCGACTTGACAAGCACCAGTAGAGTCTAGGATCTAGAATCTAGATTTCCCGTTCCAAACAAAGACATGTGGCAGGCCGGCCTGCGGCAATCACAAGCGCGGAAAAACTCAGCACAAGCACCTCACGCTGATGCTGGCTTGACTGGCATGACCTCCCTGGCAGCTTGCAAAATCACAGGGTGAACGCTACTATCCAGAAACGCCCCGCCAGCCAGCAGGCTGAGCTGACTGCGGATCAGCGCAGTAGCCGCTTCTCCAACTTTTTGGCCCAAGGTGCCCCCCAAAAAGTGCAGGAGAAGCGCCTCACACACAAACGCGCGGCCGTGCTGCAAGTCGCCCAAGGCTTTGCGGTAAGCACCTTGCTCCGACTCAGGAATGCCGTCCAAGAACGTCAAGGCAAACTTGTCCAAGCTTGTCACGGCCTGGCAGGCAAGTTGAAGCTGGCAAACCGTACGGCATAGGTAGCACGCGCCGAATGACCAGGCCTAGCACACACACACAGACACACACACACACACCAAACACGAAGGACCCGTCTAGCCACGTTCAGGCCATTCCCACACCATGTTGCCATCCTGGCTCTAGCAAAAATTGCGGCTGACAAACTCGGTGAGCCAAACTCTGCAAGGCACCCTTCCTGGCACACAATAATTACTTGTGTAGCTGAAACTCGCCCCGTCTACCTCCAGAACATCTCACTTGAGTGATTTTCACGAAGTGTTTAAGAAAGGGGGCGTGCCTTTCCTGCAAAAACAATGTAACAATGTAACAGGTAACAGTGTAACAACGAAACAAACAATTGACACAGGGGGCTTATGAGAACAAGTCTGAAGGGAACAAGGCAACCCCCTCCCACCCTAATTGTTCGGTTGCCTCAGGTTGTTGTCACACAGCCACCAGCCCCGAGCCCTTAGTCGTTCACAGTCACTCAGCGCCAGTTGTCCAACAGGTTTTTCTCCGGCGCCAAACTGACTTGGCCTAGGCAGCCAAACGCAAGTTACGAGTTACTAAGTTACTAGATGACTGGCAGCTTGTAGCAGCCTTAGCAAAAGAAGAAAACCACGCTGACTAGCAGAGCTCCTACATCCGGAGTTCGGTATTTCCCAAATTCAAAGGTTCAAGTTCCAAGCAAAGTGGGAGCGGGGCAATGCAAGAGCCACTCACTCAATCCCTCCGTCAAGCAGCTGAGTAGCCAATTAGCAAATAACATCAGTTCAAGTCAATTCAAATCAAATCAAATCAAATCAAATCAAGTCAAGTCAAATCGAATCACTCGCTGGCTGTTTCCCCTATTGCTCAATCTTCTCAAACTGCTCAGTGGCGCTCTTCACCACGCCACGGAATTGCTGGCCACCTCCCATATGGCTTGCCACGATGAGTCGTCCGCCAACTTGTCCTTCCACAAACTGTCTGGCACGTCGATCGAGGAGGTGCTGTCATCAAGCACAGTCTTGCGCTTCTCAACGTTCTCCATCTCTTGGCCTCCAAGGACCCGGGCGGCTTCACCATAGGTGGACTCCTCAAGGAAAGCGTTCACGATCGGCAGCATGGAACAAGTGTCAAAAGTATCAGAGTCGTCTGCGTCAGCAGCACCAATTCCACAGCTTCAAGCTGCTCAAGTACCCTGGAGCGTTGCACGGCTTTTCCTAAGCAGGTCAAGGCTGGCAAGCCTGCTGCCAATAGCTCCCAATCCACAGTGCCCCCAGCCCTTGCAAGCCCTCAGCCCTCTCAGCAATGGAGATGGCAACCTCCAACCCCCTCTGTGCCTGAAGCTGCTGTTGAAAGCATGCAGGGCTTCCTGGCCAAGGAAGGCAGGGTTGGGAAGGTCTGTTCCACACTGGAGGACTTGCGTTGTCCATGACCAGCCCTCGCGCACCAGGTCCTTGACATACTTATCCTTGGACAAGATGCTGGTGGTACACAACCTTAATCTTGCAAAGAAGTCTCAAGGAGTCTTGCATCCTCCCACTGCAAGGCACTTCAGGAACGGAACAGTGCGCCTAGAGCTCACTGTCAGAAACCGCGCAGTACCTTGCACAGGAGCAAGGTAGCCTTCACTTGCAGAAACCAATTTCGAATTGAAAAGCAACTGGGAATCCCTTTCCTCTTGATGCTGCTCAACTCAAAGGAAGTGCTTTTGAGGAGCGTGTCAGGGTCTGCGCCATTCTTGACAATTAGACACCCCTTGGTGTGTGAGCTGTAGGCATTGATGCCTTGCCCATGCCTGTTGCTAGGGTGAACCAAGAAGTTCTGTGGCTTTTCTTTGCTCTTGTTGGCAAGGCCAAACTGAGCAAACTCTTTTCCACACTCAGCCACTTGGAAAGGATCCCAACCTCTTCCTGAGCACTGTCCAGAACCTTCTGGATGCTCATCTTCACATTCTTACTGCTATGGATGGCACTACAGAAGCTACAAAATCACAAATACCAAACAGCTGGCAAGAGCGAGGAGCTCAAGATCAGCCATGATGAGCCCCTCATGCAGCACCACAATGACAACACGGCAAGCAAGTCTGGGCAGCTGGCTCATACAGTTCTAGCGTACTGGCTCCATGTGATCCACTTGTTCATGCATGCAACATGGTCCTACTCAAACTGCAATCAGCAACTGCAAGCACAGACTGCCAATGCAATCATGCACTTTAATAGCAATGAGTGATCAGAATCCGACATGCATGTGCTTGTACGTGTGAATAGCCAACTGGCTTCTTGTTTGTTCATGTACAAGAATCATGTCCAATGGATATATTGCTCAATGCCTGGGTGCTCCCAGGAACCCAAGATCCAAGATGACACACTCCCACCACAAAAAAAAAAAAACAACGAGGCATATCTTATGTTTGTTGAAAAAGAGGTTAGCGAGGTTAGCTATCCATGCATAGCCATGCTAAGTGTGTAAGATATAACCACGCTAACCTTGGTAAGTTGGTTATACCATCCTGCCTTATCCCTTGTTGAGGTTATGCTACTTACCAGCTAAGCTTGTGGCTAAGTGCGCTAATCAACATAAATGTTTGTTGGCCTTACACTGTGCTTATACAACTTGCAACCTGGTTACATGACCTGTAAACATGTTCGTACGACCTTATAAGTCTATAGCATTTCAGTCAACAATGATAGCACTTAGCAGCCTCCCGGGTCATCCCAACAACCACGCAACCACGCACCCACGCACCCGCGCACCCACGCACCCACGCACCCACACACCCCACACCCACGCACCCATGCACCCACGCACGCACCCACACACCCACGCACCCACGCACCCACGCACACACCCACGCCCGCCCGCCCGCCCGCCCGCCCGCACGCCCGCCATGCACGCACGCACGCACGCACGCACGCACGGAAGCACGCACGCACGCGCACGCAGGCACACACGCACGCACGCACACGCACCAACACTCACACACGTCGACTCCGGGGCCCGCGCCACTGGCCCGTGAAGCGCTTCACGGCCACACACCTACCCCAAAAAACGGATGGAAGCCCCAAAGCCACCCGTAAACAAGCCAAAGCCCAAAAATAGGTTGCACTCGTCTAGATGGTAGGGGAACTCGAAGTATGCTTTGTCTCAAGGTGGTGCCCTGTTCTCCGGAACGGTCATCCTTCCAATGAACAAAAGGCGCAATGGAAAAATCTAAAGCTAGATCCTCCAGTAGAGAGTTGGAATCAGGGTACCCTTTTGTCTGTAGTCTATCTTAGTAGGGGAACCCTCCCCAAAAAAAGGTGAGAAAATGGCACTATTGGAATACCTAGAAAGTGTCTGCAATTGAGGAGGTACTCCGACGCAGCCCATGGTTGTAGCAGCCTGTGCTGGAGAGTATCGAAGTGGATCTCGATTTGGCCTCAGTTGAATTGCACATCTTTTCAGATAGAGCGGCTTTTCTTCTGGGATTCAACTCCACCATTAAAACATTGTTGGGTTCATACAACCACCATGGTTTACCTAAGAACTATCATCGAATTTGGGCCAACCTTTCTTTAATGGGGGTTGAAACTTGGGCGTTGGCTGTGAAAGACGGGATGTCCTGAAACGGGCGGTTCTCCGTCTTCCCTGTACCGGATTGACGGTTTTGGAAAGCAGCACACGTTGCCGCATGAAGAAGGTAAATGGAACCAAGGACCAAAATCTGCCGTCCCTGGTGGTTTAAGTTTGATCCATAACCATGATATAGATAGCTGTCGGGTGTAAGTGATCACCATCATTGTGGTGAAGTCCAAGGAGTGCAACCGTCATCAACGCGGGATGCGTTCGCCTTCGCAACAGTTGGAGCAGTTGACCCGCAAGGACCGCGGCACTTGGTTGTCTCCAGTAACACATGGCCAGGCCAGCAATGCGAGGAGAGAAAGTAAGCGAATTAGTTAAAGATCTGTGGTTCAATGCAACGCAAGGCAAGATCAACACGAAGCACATTGGTTTCACTGTGCGAGGACAAGCTGAGAGATCGCAAACGAGTGTTATTCTGCTGGCACTTTCAAGCTGTTCAGACGTGTAGCAACTTCGTTGCTCTCAAATGGCTCGAGCAAACCTACTCGAGCATCAACTCCAACAAGCAACTCAGCAGCTGGTTGAAGAAAAACCAGCAGCTTCCTTGGTCTGTGGACCAAAACACCCTGCCATGGTCAAGGGTCACAAGGGGAATGTACTGCGAGAATGGCTTCGGCTTCGGCCCAGCTGCTGGACCAGTGCTTGGACGCAGCACGCAACACCCGGAGCTTCTCGTACCTTCGCTTCGCTTCGAGCCGAAAGGAAACGAGAGGAGCTACTGGGGGACCTAGGATCAAGATGAATAAAGATGGAAAGCTGAAAACGTTTGATGGGTCTTGGTGAAGACTGGAATTCGACCATTTTCTGGCTCCCCACAGGTCAAATTGTCGAGGCTCAGAGACGGAGGCGGGGGGGCATTGAAAAGATCTCAGGCAAAACGTGTGGCTTTCCCTGGTTTCATTTTGCGGCCCTCCATCTTTGGAAAACAAAAGCAAACTATGTGCAACTTGATCGGCTCACATAAAAAACACCAGGTTAACACATTCCCACGCTTCACAATTCTCGCTGGGCATTGTGTGATAGCGGATTCTAGCCCTGCGCCAAGGATCAAGCCACCGTCCGGTTGCTGTGGTGAGGTCGGATACGTCAACCACTCAGTTGACTGCCGCAATCGAACTCCGGAAGCCATTCCATGCACTTGATGTTTCATGCGCCTGGATAGCCTGTAGAAGCAAACTCGTCGGCTTTGGCGTCTTTATGTGTAGTTCATGCAGCCTAAAGAGATCGAACTCGTCTACGTATTTGTATACCATCTATGCAACCCCCATCCAAAACCCACCTTTTTCAGCCTGTGAGATAGAAGGTGGCTTGCTTGAACCTTCAACCAAAGATTCTTAGGACCGCAGATAGCGTTCACGCATGTTCACGCGCTTGAGAGCGTGCTTTCTTTTGCCAGTACAAGGCTTGGATTCAAAATTAAAAGCCAGCGTCCTGAGAATCTTGAGTCCTGAGAATCTTGAATCCAGACATGATTTAAGGCGCTGCCTGGCATTTTGCAACACGGACAGAACTCCATGCTCAAGCTCGGGAGGCTTCAGAAAAGAGTGAACATGAGCGACAAAAAACCGCCGACACCAACAAAAATGGTCTTGCGGTTGGCAGTGTTACCTTTTTATGGGTCCAAGCCTTTTGCTGGCTCAAGTGCTTCTTTTACTGGGGAAAGTACAAAGTAAATGCCAGTGACAACACCGTTGCTTTTGCAGGTTGATTTTCATTATTTTACTTTATTGGCTCTACGAGGCAGAAAAACCAAGGCTTGACAAAGTAGCGCCACATTAAAAACAGAATAAACCAACATTCAGTTCAACTAGTATTGAAATGAAGCTATGACTAGCCTGAAGCACATGTGCTACTAAGAACCTGCTGAAGTGCCACTCAACTGTGACCAAAGAGATACACAAATGAACGAATGCAAAACCGCTTCCAACCTAGCAGCTAGCAAGTCCCCAAAAAAAGAATCCAGAGAACAGTCTGTTTGTCCATCCAGCCTCATTTGCATCCCTCCCCGAAAACGACACATTCCCGCAAAGGAAACCAGCGGCGACAATGAAAAAGGGAAACACCCACGTATATTCCTTTTGGCTGATATTCAAAGGGAAGCCGAAAGAAGACCTTTGCCACGTCACGTTTTGTATCAAATGGGTCCGATTGCTATGAAACGACAAGCCCATATTATCATGCCCGTTTTAGGGCAACGCCCCCTTTTGTGGCGGTGTTCCTCTTGGTCCCTTCGTACACCAACCCCCAACAAAGGGCACCCAGAATAGAATAAGAGACACAGCCATGTGTCTATGTACATACATATATATATATATATACATCTACTCATCAAACCTGGGTTCATGGGGTTGAGGTACCATGTATTGTATAATATATATATATATATCAGACAGCGTCAAAATTACTTGTCTGGGGTGTATTCATTCGGTGTTAGGACGTCCCGTATCGCTTTACAGGTTTTGCTCAAAAAGGACGTCCCGTATCGTTTTGCAGGCCGTGGCTACGGGACACATCCCTGACCCCTTGCTTGCTACCAAACGGTTCTTTGCGGGGGGCAGCGCCAACGTAACAGCAACGGAATGGAAGCTCCCACAGGCGGGCGTTCCCCGGTATCAAACCACACGGCGGCCGAAGAGCAATCTCTGCAAGCAAAGCCGGGCCGCAGATTCCTTTTAGTCTCCCTCAGAGCCTGAGCTGGCGCTCGAGGAGAAGAAACTTGTGCTTGACACAGAGTCCTCCTCCAACGGCTGTTGCCTTCGAGCCCTCCGCTGCTTTTGCCTAAGAGCAGATTTGCGCCTCTTCTCAATCAGGCAGCGCTCGTTCACCTTCCCGAATGCTTTACCGGCGCCATCTGGGAGCAGCCGCCTTGTGAGGGCAGTCTCGTGCAAGCCCAAAGCCTTGACCTGATGGTCCCAGCGTTCTCGCCCTGCCTCATTCCACTGCCCCCTCCAATACATGGGAGCAGTGTCGCGGCTAGGCTCCAAAGTCACCTCCGAAGGGATTTCAGCTGCAGCTTGCATGTTGGAAAAGACGTGGTTATAACTCCGTACTCCAAGGCGGCTACGCGCCTGTGCGGTTTGCACGCAAACTAAATGCAGTGGGTTCTGGTAAACTTGTAAACGCAAACCAATACGTGCCTGAAACATTCCCATATCAAGTACATGACGGTAATTTTGATGCTAACTCATATGTAAACACCAAATCCAGCGACCGGCGATCTCCCGACCTGGAGGTGTCCCAAGGTGGGATCCTGTTCCTGGCATGGGGGACCCATCAAAGGGAACCCAAGCGGTTGCTGACTAGAGAGACAAAGGGGCCCCAGAAAAAGTCGCCTTTGATGGGGGAGGGGAGGGGAGGGGAGTCGCCGCCGAGACGCCAGACTGGACCAACCTCTCTAGAAACCGCACGACGCAACGAACACACGAATTGCGTTGACATCTGGCGATTCGAATTTTCACCTGGAGCCCCCTGAACAGTGGTTGGCGGACCTTTTGATCCCCACCAACAAAAGGGATCCTTACATTACACCTGAACATTGCCTTGTAAATGGTGGTTTCCCTTTATTTTGGCGAAAAGAGCCATGTTTCAAATGGACAAAATGGAGATCTTTTAAGGAGCCCTGCAAAACGACGTGGCATTCAAAGATTTGCCGATTTCCCTGTCAGGTGACTTTCGCTGCCCGAGGTCCAAAGAAGCACCCGTCTCGATTCGAAGCGCCGGTCCTTGGGGAGGCGTCCTGGGCAACAAAACGTCGCTGCCTCTGTGCTGGTTCCATAGGCAGGGAATAAGAAACGGAACAAACCATCCCTTGTGGTTTCTTTTAAGGGGACTCCCTGCAGGTTCATTCCCAAAATCCTGGGGCATTCCTTGCTGATTACCAGCAAAATATGGGTGTGGCTCGAAACTAAAACTCCGGGGCAAACCGCAGGTTTTAGTCTTTGGTTCTATACAAGGTGCCACGTTGGGTACCATTTTGTGAGGCACAGCCATACTTGCGGAGTGCATGGATCAAGAAAACTCATGTTCTTCCCCAGCAGCTGAAAGAGTCTGCGGTCAGCGGCTCTGAGGTAAGGTTCCGCGAGGGTTCCGCGAGGGTTCCGGGGATGCACAGGGCATTTCCGAGGGGGGTTGCGCGAGGAAGGGCTCTAAGACGTGTTAGGGGATATCACCTGAGCCTATTGTTTACCACTGAAATGGCTGTGGGTAAACGGAACCAAAGACTAAAACCAGCGTAACCCGAGCTTTTGAGCCACACCCAAATGGTCTACCCAAAAAGTTTAAAGTCCCCAGCACTCAGGAAGTAAGTTTCCCCCAGAAACATCAGCACCAAGGGAAACTCAGCTGCCGGCCAAGCACAATATTCATGGAAGCTTGATGGTTGGACATGGCAGGTCTGGAAGCTTCCGTCAAATTCTCGGATTGACCTGCCAACAAAAAGCGGGGGCATTTTTTGACGGCGACGCACCCCCAGTTGAAACTTTTCTCCCATGGAACATGTGCGTATGTGTGAGGTTCCTGCCTTCTTGAACTGTTCGCTTGGGCAGCCTACAGCCGTGCCTATGAACATATGGGGGGGGTCGTCAAAATTAGGGGCCTTTTCTGCTAGCACTGCTAGCCCAGTTGAAAGGCGGCTCCTGCGGCACCAGGTACAACAAGGGGCCATATTTTTGACAAACCCCCGTATGGTGGGTTTTGCTTGTTGGACCTTGGAAGGAAACCAGCGACGCAACGCTCGTCCCCTTCGAACGGCTTGCTCGGACCTCAGCTGGCGAGTCGAGGGATCGAGTCGGACGAGGCGTCCGGCGCCCGCCTCGAAGACGTCCGACATGTACTCGTCCTCCGTGTTGTCCATGCGCACCTCAGCTGTGAAGATTTGTTTTTGCTAATACCCAGTAGGAATAAGGCAATGACCCCTATGAGCTTGTTGATTTTCTTCTGGGGGATCCCTAGATTCATTCAAACAACTTGTTGTGATTCCCTGCAGAAGCAGCAACAAAAACTTGTTGTTGTGGCAATTTTCATGGGTCCTCGCCCTATCCCTCTCAAACCGACCAAACGCAGACACATGTTTTGACCAGACCTACGCGGATCAGAGTCTAGCATTGGCCGACCTGGTCATGCGACACCCGCGCCAATCTGCGGCCTTCTTCGGCCATTCAAAGCTTCTGTCAGAAGGAAATATGGGATATCCCCAGAGTTGGTTTCTTCTTGGCTTCGCTTGAAAGCCAACCCACCAGCGGCTCAAGAAAATGGGCGAGCCGCCCATATCTGTGGTCTGAAGGCCAGGGCTCCTGGATCGCACCGGGCCACGCGTAAGGTGCAGCGCAGACCTTTGAGAAGTTTCCTGAAAAATATTCCTAAAGGATATACTGCACCAGGATCACATCCAACAGATGATAAATATGGTACTAAAATGGATGATATTGAATTTGGAAGTAATGCAACTGAATAATCATGGACATGTTTACAGGATCCCCCAACAACCATTGGAAAGCCAAGGCTTGCAGTTTCCCTTCTCCCAGTGAGTGCCGGGTGGACGTCTGGTACAAAAAAGGCTTGCAGTGTCCCTTTTCCCACTTTTCCACGATCTCAACTGCTGCGAAAAGCATGGATTGGGTGCTGGTTACAGACTGATGGGGTTCTTTGCCCGACAGACCAGCCGGGTGGAAGCCTGGTACAAAGGCTGGCAGTTTCCCTGGCGAGGAGAAGGTGAAGTGCTCAGGGTGCGTCTTTCGTAAGGGTGGACCCCCAAAAATGAAGGACTTCCCTCTTGGTGTCTCTCTTAAAACTACGAAGAAAGGGGTACCCCCGCAAAACAGTTTCCTTTTACAACCAACTCCCCCAACAAAAGGTAAACTCCTCCCCCCCCCCAAAAAAAAAAGAGAGAAAAGAAAAAAGAAAAAAGACGAGCCACCCATTGGTTTCTCGAGATCCCGTCGCTTCCCTAGCTCCCAATGGGACCCCAGGCTGCGGGTGTCGATGTGCTGCCTTCTTCCGTGGAGTTCCTGGCGCGCGAGAGCGATCCCGCGCTCCCAGGACCGATCCGACCTTCGCGCGTTGAAACCCAGGACGGTCCCAGTACGGTCCTGGCATATTTTAAAGCACTGGGGGACGAACATACTTCATGCCTGGCCTGTTTTGAGCTTCCGGCTCGAAAACTTTCGAAAGAAACCTTCATTTTGTGCGGATGAATCTGGGCTCCCCTTTAGGGAAACTGTGTTGACCTCGGATTCATCTGCATCAGGGTGGTTCCCCCGTAGGGAGATTAGGGGGGGTTCCCTGACTAGAGAGGCTTGTCGGACTAATTCGAAGCCGACATTACTTGAGGAATTTCAACTGATACCCAGATGCTCAACTGGGCTGTCCTCAGATCTGCAAAAAGTTTCACTTCGAGTGGGTGAAATGCGGAAACCCAACCGTGGACTACGCCAACTCAAAACCTTACAAATCGAGGCCTGGGAACCAGCAAGAGAACCGTACCGTACCTTCCATTTGCTTAAGTCCCCTGCCAAAAAACACACGATATTAGTGATGGATTCCCTTTAAAACCAACACGGGGAAAATACAACATATTCTTAACCAAATGGACGGTACTCTTCCCGCTTGATAGTTGAGAGTGAAAGCCACATCACACAGCTTGAAGCGTCCATTCGCTTTTTCGCCCTGGAAAATGAGAATACATGTCCAGTGGTGATAGATTTGTTTTAAACCAAAAGAGACCATAACACAAATTCTTGAGAAAATGGAAGAGCATGTCGCCCTTGTGGATTCCATGTGCCCAAGGCACATTGGTAAATGCAAGCAAGGCTGAGTGACTCATTGGCCCTTGAGTCCAAGTCGCCCGTCTCAGCACACCCAACCCCCACCCCACCCCACCCCAACCCACCCCACAAGCCAGACAGACGGACGGACAGACAGACAGCAAGGCAGGCAGGCGGGCAGGCACACACACACTCACACGTATATGATATATATATATACATATATTACGTATGCAGAGCCACTCGGGTTTGTTTCCAGGTAGGGGTAACGCGCCAACACGACCCCCATGTTTGATGCCCTTTGGGCTCCCGTTAGAATTCAATACAAGCGGAACCATCCAAAAGACCCATGAACTCAAAACACTGGGTGTGTCTACAATGATTTGGAGCCCCCACCGAAAGGGGCCCCAAATGCTGTGTCTGACACGTCTTGCTCTGAACCTAACAACCTAAAATCCCGAACTACGGATCTCTAAAGGACCTATTCGTCATGGGCTTTCGTTCGTTTTTACCCCCCCAATTCAGTGAAGGCAAAGAGCAAGCCCGACAAAATCCCGGAGTTGAGGATGAAGAGGGATGGGTCTCGGCAACGTTCGGCTCCCTCGAAACTGACCCCTCCCCCCCAAAAAAAAACAACAACATGGACTGGCGTGCTTTTTTCCAAGGGACCCTCCAAAAATGGTGGCTATCCTTTGGGTTTCTTGTGAAACAACCCCCCACCAACAAGCGTGCCCTCAAAAAACAGACTGACTCTGGGTCCTCCAGTAGAGAGGTTGGAAGAAGGGTGCCCTTTTTCTGTAGTCTATTTTAGTAGGGGAACCCTCCCCAAAAAAAAGCTGGTGAAAGGGCACTACTGGGGGACTAGCAGTCCCAACTGGCGCGTTGAACGGATTTGGTCCAACCGCTGGCGCTCCTGCTCATTGGTGCGTGGGTGGAGTCCGTGATCTGGCGATCGGTCGCCTGGCGAACCGTTTTGCGGACCCATCCCACGCTGGGTTCTTACGTGTGTACACTTCTAGGGCTTGTTTGTTTCCCACTTTCTTCTCAACCATCCTTCTTTTCAAGAACTAGCCGTTTTCCCTGGCTTGCCGGAGGTATTCTAGAAAGAAGAATCACTGGCAAGAATGGGGACCAGAACATTGTTTGCTGTGGCCATGGGTCAAAATCCAAATCGTACCAGTGAACATCCCAATCCCCACTAAAATCCCGACTAAAATGGGCGGTGCATCCCAATCCCCACTAAAATAGGTTATAAAACGGGTGGTGCACGGTGCACCTACCCCAAAACGGGAAATCCCAAAACAGTTTTGACCCACGGCCATGTAGGTCTTGCTGCCACGTCCTTGCACCACCGAAACAAAGCTCCTGGCAACCCACTCGAAGTGGCCCGGGTTTGGGCGTGGCTCCGCTTTGGGCAAATCTGAAGCAACTAGGTCCTCCAGATTTGAGAGGTTAGAATCAGGGGACCCGATTTTTTTCTTCTTTTCGGTAGTCTATTTTAGTAGGGGAACCCTCCCCCCAAAAGGGTAAAAGAGCTCTACTGGGGGACCTAGGCAAGGTATTTCCCAAAGAAGCACCGGCTGCCTTCATGTCGTCGTAGTCACCCACAGCAAGCAGCCTGAGGCGATAGCAGGAAGAGGCGCCTTACTTCGACCGATAGCGGTGTTTTTCAGTGGGTCCGTCCTGTGGAGGTTGGAAGAAAAAGGGGAGTCTCAGGCGCGGGGAGGGGGTGCTGTTAAAAGTGAGAGAGAAAGAGAGAGAGAGAGAGAGAGAGAGAAAGAGAGAGAGAGAGAGACAGAGACTGGGAGAAAGCCATCACGATCTCGCACACTCCGTTAGGATGGAAGTCGCAGGTTTCTTCCCATCGTTGAACATGGGCCCATCCAGCCAAAAACATATCCATCACAAGGTTCTGCCAGGCCGAAACACGCCCAACAAGGGCAAGTGAGGGACTGTTTCCATGAAAGTGAAAAGAGGGCTTCTCAAAATGCGCTTGGAATCCACCCAACGAACGGGGTCCCCAGTTTTCCGGTCAGGGCTCCCTACATATCCCGAAAGAAACATCACTAAGAAAGGAAACTCAGTTCACAAATTTGCGCAGTTCAATTCCAATGGGAAATCTGGGGACCCCTTTGCACGTTGACGCCTCAAACAGCGAATCTATGAATCCGTGGCCACTTGGCCAGCTTTCGTTGCTTCTGCGGGTTCTACACATGTCGGCCATGAGGAGACCGGAACACCTACGCCCTGCAGCAAAATATTCAAAGGAAGCCATTGTTCGGTGCCATTTCAAATCATGCGGCGTCTTTCAAAGCCACCATCTAGAGGGATCGGTTGACTAGCCCGCAACAGGAAACGGGAAACATGGGCGACAAGCTCACGCTTCCGGCAACACCCGCCCTTCGACCTGAAACCCATGGCCACGGATTCAAACCCCATTGGCGTCCGCGCACACGTGAAGAAAAAGTGTAACGTGTAAGTATGGGTCTGTCTTTCTTTAGGGCACCCCCGCCAAAATTCGCTGGTTTCCCCTTGGCTTCCCTTTCAATCCAAAAAGAGAGTTCCTGTGTCAAGAAAGGCATAACATGTCAGAACCAGACCTCATAGTTGCTCCGTGCTTCAAAGCAAATCTGGATAGCCTCAGCTGAGCTCGACCTTCCAAGCAACAACTCGCCAAGCAGGTCTTCCATCTTTTGGCTATCCAAAAGGGCCTCAAGTTAGAGCCTCAACGCAAATCAATACTTCTTCCGCTTCACCCCAAGGGTTCCTCATCGAACCTCGGGGGGGAGGTTCGGGGTACCCAACCAACTGGCTGCCCTCGGCTCCGTTTGATACATCTAATAACCAATGAATATTTGTTTTTTCCCCCTTGAATATAAAAGAGTGATGCAAACATTAGGAATTTGATTATATATATATCTACTTATCGGACTATTCATATACCCCAACAAGGGCCCGGTGGAATAGGGGAAGAAAGGCCAAAACCCTCGGCATAGGCCTTCCATCTACCCAACTCACCAACAACTCCGTTCAGAGGCGAAAACCCTCTCCCCCCTGTTTGGTTTTCTTTGCTTTCCGGGCGGCAATGGAGCAAGGCCACAGCCCGAGGTCATCCTGCGGCCAACTGGAGGTCTCTGGTCCGTTTGTTTCGCTCCGAGAAACGCAACTGAACATAGGTGACTTTTGGACAAAGAGATGGATTTCCGTGATACGTGGGGAATAAAATTAATAAAAACAATCTGACATTCCAGTGGCTTGCCCATCTATTTTCTAACCAAATCTAGTCTAAAAAGGACACCCATGCCCCCACACCACCGGATAAGATTCAAGCCGAAGTAGGCAAAGGGCAATTTAGCTGAAGGGAAATATAACATAGGCAACACACTCCCGAAGATAGATAATAAGGATTCAACGGCAACAAATACCAAGAATCAGACTATTCATATGTTCAAACTGCAGGTTGAAGGCAAACCAACCATTTTGTGACAACAGCCAAGAGGCGAGTACACTCAATGATATTGTGTTGGCAGAGGTTGGCAGTGAACATCCAAATCATCCAATCGTTGGGCCCAATCGAGTGCGCATGTTCAGGTTCCGCCACTGAGGATATTGCCGGGATGCCGGGGAGGGATTTTGACACATCATAGGAGAATTGTCGATGAGTTTCACTGCATTCAGAATGTTTCGAGCTGTCGTGGCACACTCTATTTATGAAACATCGGGTGTCTTGATCCATACTGTAAACATCTGAGGCAGCCCCAGCCAGCCCTGGTCAGTAACTCCCGCTTTCTCATCCACATAAACCACTGTGACAGGGCGTTCCATGTATGGGTGTTGCCTATCGGATATGTCCCTGTACTTGGTTGGGAGTTGTTGTCTCCCATTCCACAACATAAGTCACCATTTCAAGACATGGACCCGTTGCACCACCCAACATTTGTTTATAGAACCCCCATTCCAACCCCAAACCCCTTCTACCTGGTTTCCTCCAAATATCACCTTTTCCAGGCCATACTCGGGTCTCACTTGGAAGAAACCAGCCTAGGTCCTCCAGTACAGAGGTTAGAATAAGGGTGCCCTTTTTCAGTCTATTTTAGCAGGGACACCCTCCCCCCAAAAAAGAAACGGCAAAAAGGGCGCTACTGGGGGACCTAGCAGGGGTAAAAAGGAGGTGAACACTCAGCTCCCGCGACCGGGAACAAAAAATCCGCGGGGTTTCGGCTTCGCGCCTGCGCGGTCGCCGGAATCTTCGCGCCAGCGGAAGTGGATCCCACTGCCGACGTTTGGACATGAAGAACGGTCGGGTGCTAAAAGGGGAACCAGTGCACCCAAGCTGAACATTTTTTCAGAACCTCATCCATGCAGGTCAACTCATGTAGATTTTTTTGTGGAACGGTTTTCCATGCAGATGCAGTGCCATGAAGATGCAGTTTTGGGATCCACTTCCGTGGTTTGCCATCCATCACATGCAGATTTACCACAAAGCTTGAGCAAACCTGCGCGGTGTCGTCGCTGCGTCGCAACATGCAGAGGCTTGGCTGTGAAATACTGACACTCGTTTCTGACGCTAAGTCATCTGGCAGGAATGTCCGTTAGCTTCAGATAGTATGTCACACCTTGCTAGTGGAAGTAGCACTTGCCGGTTAATGCTGACCGGATATCGCATTGTAGCTTGGATTCCCCTTTCTTGCTTCAAGCCTATCCAGCACACTGCAAGGCCTGTTGATTTCTGCTCGTCTGCCTGAAAACAAATATGGCATAAGCCTTGCCACATGAATACATGCCTTGTTGCAAAAGGGTCGGCATTCTGCTTGGTTCACCTGCACGCCTGTTTAGCTAGTTACTTGCGCAAGCTACACTCGGTTGCTTTCTGCTCCCCTGCTAAAAGTTTGACTTTCAGTGGTTTAATGGAAACCCATTAGTTGGCAACAAGTTAAAGTCCTAACATCCCAAGCAAAATGCACCAAAGTACAGCTTGTGCTTGACAACGCAGCAGCTTATCAAGACACGAACATCGCCTCATCAAATGCACAAGGCTGTTGGTGGACCAGCGTTGTATGTCTCAGACACATCTCTAGGGGTAGCTTCCACTTCCATTCTTTTCAGGGTTCCGAATCTTTCTAGAAAACCACCCAAAAACCCTGGGAAAATGAATCCGGTTTTTGAAAAGAACGATGGCTGAAACGAATAGGGAATCAACCCCTAGAATATCTGGGCAAACCATCATAATTCACCAACCGAAAATACGGGGTCATTATAAAACATGGTCCTCCAGTAGAGAGGTTAGAATAAGGGTAGCCTTGTTTCTGTAGTCTATTTTAGTAGGGGAACCCCTGGGTGACGTCGCAAACCCCCCGAAGATGACGGCGCTATCATGCGCCCAGCTTCCAGATGATCACTTGCTTGAAGTATGCTGCAGCAGCTCAATCCATTCAGAGTAAACAAAGTCAAGGTGATCTTGGTTGCTGTTGGCCCCTCCGCAAAAGGTGTTTCATCAGTTTGTGGAACAAAATGGAACACCAAC
Organism: Effrenium voratum; assembly: GCA_963377175.1. Classification (NCBI taxonomy): domain Eukaryota; class Dinophyceae; order Suessiales; family Symbiodiniaceae; genus Effrenium; species Effrenium voratum. The sequence goes on from CAUJNA010003623.1 coordinate 88,536, forward strand.
TTAGTTTCAACCAAACAAAGTCTAAGCATCCAACCGAATTGCAATGACAGTAACATGGGTTGACTTCCTTTTGACTCTCTGGTCTCCCTCCAATCGTCGGCTTCACACACCGGAAAGGGCTCTAGAAAGCCGACTTTAACCCGGGACACAACCAAACAGTTCGTTCGTAAGATCCTTTCCGCCGAAAGCAATGTGGCCATGGGTCAAAAGCCCGTACCCTCAGTATCACAATCCCTAACATAGGTTCTAAAATGGGTGGTGAATTCACCTACCAACCAAAATGCGCTCATAGGTTCTGCAAGCCATGGCCATGTGGAATCCGATCCTTGGAATCTGCTTTCCAATAAAACTTCAAACCACTAGGCTGCAGCGGGAAACACAAAATCCGTGAAGGCGTTGCCGGCTCTCGTCTTTTTGGGGCTCGGTACCCTTTTTGGGTGGGGGTTAAAGGGAAACCAGAAGGAAGCCAACCATTTCGGGCGTCCCCCGATTTCAAGACACACCCATATGTCTCTTAAGCATATATTTTTGGATAAGGTGCTAGGAATGACACCGAAAAAATCCAGCCCTGCTGGGTTTGCTGTCAGGGGATCCCCAAATCCGGTTCCTTCTCAAACCCCAGACTCTATCGCACCGATCGCAAGTCATACAGAAGCATGGAAGCCAAGCCAGAGGGAAGACCCAGTTATCTTCCGCACCCCACCCCGCGACCCCCCCCCCCCCCCCAACAAAAAGGCGGAACCCAACAAGGGGCGGGACCCAAACAGGAAGCAGAATTATCACCCACCCATCTAAAAAAAAGGCGAAACCCAAACACGGGGCGGGACCAAATAGGAAGCCTCTCTAATAACGAGAGCTGGTTGGATTCCATGTTCGGAAACGCCTCTAAACATCATGGCATTTTTGCATTCCAGGTGAATCTTTGCAGGGGAATGATGTGGAAAAGCCCACACCCTGGTCCACCGGAGCTGGTTTGTATGGTATTCATCCTATCCGTGATTCCTGACCAGTCCTCAGATCCCCCGCAAAAAGTTTGGCTTTTAGCGGGCTAAAATGGAAAACCCCACCAAACAGCTAAAAAGCTAAAAAGCTAGAAAGCTAAGGGGATGGCTGGGAGCCACCAAGATTCTTATCGTCATGGCCATGCTTGGAGTTGCGTGGCGTATTCATCATTTCCATGCCCCGAGTCCAGTGGACAAAGGGCGGCACTCGTCTCCTGGCCATTGGTTTTACAGGGAACCCCCTCCAGGAAGGCACAGACCTTGGCTGCTGTCGAACCCTCTGCAAAAAGTTCGACTTTTGGTGGGTTTGGCGGACAACCAAATCCTTGACTTCCCAAAAAGTCCAAGTCTAAAGATCCAACCCATTAGCAGTCAAGAAACGACTCAACTCGCTGGGGCCCTCCGGTCCCTTCGATTTCCATCGCCTGTGGAGACGGCGTCGTCAGGGTCCTTTTCGGTGTCTTCATGCGCCAGCAGGGCCGGGATGGCTTCGACTGGCGTTCGAACATGTGTAGGTCAGCCTTAATTCATGAGGAACACTTCAGGACAAGTTGGCGGTCCAAGCACTATGCACTTCACTTCAAAGGCTACGTAGTCCGGGAGGTGTTTTCTTGGCTTGCTCAAACATAGGCTCAATCCTTTAGATTGTACTAGTCTGACCCTCGTATGGGCTGCAACTCAAGTGGCGATTGATGCTGTTAGAATATGATTTGCGCGAATAGTCAAAATCCAGCTCGCAACGACGCCTGAGCCCCACGTCGCATTTGAGCAAGTTGATCGTCAAGAATCCCGGGCTTGTGTGTGCTTTCTGAAAATTGTGTGCACCAAAGTTTGTCTTGTGTTTCCTCTTTTTTGTTCATTTTTGTTCTTTCGGGGAGACCCCAGAAAAAAAGACCATAGGGGTCCACTTCAAGACCCCGTCTAGCCCCAACACGACGGAAGCCTTCGCGAACGGCTTCTAAGCCCAGCCATGTGCCTTGCTGGCGAGGAGTGTCCGACGGCGTAGTTCGCACGTCGTCCAGCCTCCGATGGCGAACCCGTTCTGTCCCTAGGTCCTCCAGTAGAGAGGTTAGAATAAGGGTACCCGATTTTTTCCAGCAGTCTGTTTTACTAGAGGGAACCGAATCTCCCCAAAAAAAGGGAGATAAGGGCACTACTGGGGGACCTAGGTCCGATACCCTCCTGGGGAACTTACTCGTGCTCAGTAGGGCATGAGAAATGGAATGACCCCAAGATAAACCATCCAACTGCTGGCTTCGCTGTTTTTGTTTGTTTGTTTTATTCGGGCATCCCCAGGCTCATTCCCTCATTCCCTACTGCGCATCAGCAAGAGAATGGAAGTGGAGAGCTTCGCCAAAAGGAACGGACCCGTCCGCCACAGAGGAATCACTGGTCTAAGGGTTTTGGGATCCCATTTTGGTTGGTAGGTGAACTCACCACCCATTTTAGAACCTATTTTAGTGGGGATTGGGAAATTCACCTCTAAGGGTGTTTGAAGAAACACCCTGGGAATACACCTGGGTATTGACCCGGATAAAGCCGTGTTATTTAATGAACCATTCTGGGTCATTTCCCAAGGATGTAATCCCAGGGTATAATACAGAAACCCTCACAACTGGGTTCGCTGAAGTGAGCGCTAAAATGTGACTATGGGTCAAAAATAGGTACCCGTTTTGGGAACCCTGGTAAATAGAACCAAAGACTAAAACCTGCGGTTCATATCCTGGTGGTTTCATTTTGACCCATACCCATGTGGCTGTCAAAGTCCCTTTGAAAGGGAAGGTCATTTGAACCACCTCTTGGTTTCCATGGTTTTGAGGTCACTTGAAGGTAGCATAATCAGATGTGTTCTAGTCATAGTCCTGGTCAACCAGATCTATGCATGCAGCTCTTTGGAAACTGGCTGCTCAGTTAAATTCACTAGCCAACAAACTCCAAATCCAGTTGCGCATGAGGATATCCTTGGTTTAGGCGCTGCAACTTGACGTCAAGCGGCAAGCCAGTGCTCAATGACTTGCCTTACTCAGAAACTGGGACAAGCCAAGCCAGTCAAGTGGGCATGTCTAAAGTGAGCAGAGGAAACCGGGAGCATCCAAAGCAAGAGGACCCCCATCTGGCTGCTGCTTGAAAACGGTGTGACGGGTTGCAACTTAAAAGAAAAGCCCAGGTGCTGCACAACTCCATCGAAGTAAAGCAGAACACGGCCCACCAAGCAATCTTCTAGGGGTTGAATTTGCCACAGTCCTAGTGCTTCGCCTGGTGCAATCTGAAAGGAAGCCAACGAGACACCACGCATTCAAAGGGCCCGCCCCAAATATCAAGACACGCGCACGGAAGCGCAATGCGTAAAGGGGCAAGTGAAAAATCCTCCGGTGATCCCCCACACCACTTCAGCGCCGCGCATCTCTACTAATCGCTCCGTCTCCTCGTGTCGCCGCACCTCAGGTCTTGGCAGGCAAAACAAATCGGACCCCTTTGAAAGGTTCGTGTCATCCAACCAGTGTCTTCAAAGTCCAAAGGGCAGTCCTGATTTTCTACATCCCAACCAGACTTGCAGGGGGCGTCGTGTTCAGGGTTGCCGCACCCACGCCCAGGCGTCCCCCTGTTCACAGCCTTGGGAGTGCCTGCCGGAACTTCCATCCTCCGCTTGTTGCAGCCACCAGCCACCGGCACAGGCCCTGAGTAAGGGCATCACCCTCTCACCAGGTGCATGAAACAACAGGCGAATACAAACAACACCAGAACTCGGCGGTGAATAGCAGGGCTGAGCAAAAAGCCAAACAACTGCAAGCCACAACAAGTGCATGTTTGCTACTGAGTGTGTACATGTGGGTGTCTCAAAATAAGCGAACCTACAGAATGGGCTGTTTCCTTGCAGTTTTCCTTTGAACCGACCCACAACATGGTACCCGCAAGTGCTGGCCAAGAAAAAACATCTATGTGTTCACTCAGTGGCTCTCGTGGTCTGTTGTTTGTCGGCCCGAGCCGGTGCTCTTTCTTCTAATTGGTCCTCTGTGATGTTGAGTTGTGACCGCTCAGGCTGTCTCAGCAGTTTGTTGTGTGCGGGATCTTCCAGGACGAGCCAGGCTGTGATTCTGACCTTCGATTCTTCAAACGTGCACTCTCTGTGGATTTGGGGTGGGGAGATCCGGTGCGTATTCTAGAAAGTTGCTGCGGAGGTTGTGCTTGCTGTGCTCGCAACACCATCCAATGTATCACGCACCTTTTGACACTACCCCCCATATGTGTCTTCTGTAGGGAACCCCTCAAAAAACTTAACGGGATTCCCAGGGAAATCCCCAAAAGATGACCAGGGGAACCCCCAAAAATGCCGGGTTTCCCAAGGGGAAACCCCAAAACCTGGCGGGTGTCCCCGTTGCATTTCCTGTACACCCTCCAAAAAGGATCCCATGGCATGTATCCATCGCTGGGCGCCCCGTGCCCGGTAATCGTACCAGGCTGCCTCCAGGGTCCAAGCCTGCGAGGTGGTTTTGGAGTCTGTGCCATGGGGCAACGGCTCGTTGGAACATTTGGCTGGTGAAAAACGGGTACCCACAAAAAAGGTTGGTTTGGTAAATGGAAAAAACATGGACTAACGATTGAACCTGCTGGCGCCTGGTGGTTTAATCTTGACCCATGTCCATTTCTTTTGGGATGGTCTAGTGAGGCTTACTCCGGCGCGCTTCTTAGTCCGTGCACAGCGGCAGCGATGCAGCGGACTGTTAGTCTAGTGAGTCTTAAAGCAAAACTTGGCAAGGGAAGAACATTTTGACTCAGGATTTAAGTGCTTTGGTTCTGCTTTCCAGATGATTGCTTTGTGTTCGCCGCGCGCTAAAATGCCGGAGCGGTTTTGCGCATGCACTCGTCAGCATCCTTGGCAGCACCGCAACTCATCTTGGTCTGTGGGTTTGGAGCGTAGGGGGGCGGGTTCAGGGCTGGCTGAGGGTGGGTTCCAGGCCTCTGCGTTAGGGCAGATGTGTGGGTGGGTGTGGGGGTCTGGGATTTGTCGGGGTTCAGTGGTTGGCTGGGGAGGGAGGGGAGCGGGGGAGGGAGCCCAATAAGCCACAAATATGGCCTTAGGATAAGGGCGTATTTGGGCTCCCTCCCCATCCCCTCCCTGCCCCCCCATGATTGCGGGATGGTTTGGCGGGTCAAAAAATAGAACTCTGACTCTGGCAGGACTAAAACCTCTGCTCCATGGCTGAATTGTGAGGGTAGGGCCCCACCATACACCCAGGGTTCGTCTGTGTTTTCAGCAGCTTGTTCAGAACGGGAGTACCAAGCACGCACAGCCAAACGGGTATGGCTCGGCCATCTAGGAGAACCCCCCTTAAAAATTGTTCCCTTTTGGTTTCTCTTCCAACCAACTCCCTGAAAAGAGCACCAACTCCCAATTAAAAGTGCTCAGAACTGCTTCCAGCTCTCCCAATGGACTCCATTTCGGCAAAAAACAGACCCGACTTTTCAGACACCAACACCAAAAGGAGCACCGACTCCAACCCCCAACGGTCCACACACCCCGTACGAAACGCTCCAAAAAACTGGCTGCTGCGATCGATAAGTACGGCATGCTTCGGGGTTTTGGTTGAATGAACCGTTTTTCTTTCGGGAGTCCCTGAACAAGGACCAAATCGGAAAAAATGGCTAGGTCCTCCAGTAGAGAGGTTAGAATAAGGGTACCCTTTTTTTCTGTAGTCTATTTTAGTACTGGAACCCTCCCCCAAAAAAGGGCAAAAGGGCACTACTGGGGGACCTAGTTGAATGAACCGTTTTTCTTTCAGGATTCCCTGCAAAAGGACACCAGATCGGACAGAAGTGGCGGTTCCTTCCGTTCCTTCCCTGCCGGTCCAACTTGAGACCCCACCGGCGGACGGAAGGCGCTTCCGCCTCATACTCGCGGCTGGGCGCCCGAAAGCGCTGGAGCACTTTGGCCACCTCGGGTGAGGTGAGGAGAGGTGAGGAGAGCTTGGAGCTTGGGTGGGGAAAAACAGAAAAATCAGGGCTGGCCGCAGATATCTGGTAAGGCGAGGAGAGCTGGGGGGGGAAAAAAGCCCCTTCCGGGCAGATACCCTCCCGCCAACTAGCATGGGTTCGTGCAAAAAGGCCAACTAACCAAGAGGAAAGTCGTCTTTCTACCGGGGTCTGTGCATCCCATGTTAGCCGGCGGGAGGGCATCCGATCCCCTGGTAGAAGTGAGAGAAGCGTTTTGCGGCGCAGTGGTTTTACTACCCACGAAGAACCAAAAGGTTAAAAAAAGCCGCAGGAACTGGCGGGGAACGGAGGCCTGGAGCGTTGGGGAGCGGAGTCCCTTTTGGCCTCTACATCGAGTTTCACATCCCCCCCAAAACGGTTCCGCTCCCCCCAAAAAAAAACACAGGGAGAAACTGGCGGCGAAACCTGCTCTGCCGAAAATCCCGCCACGGAAACACACAAAAAGAAGCTCAGAAGGCGTAAAGGGTGTTTTTCTCTAAGTACAGGAAACTCAGGAAATCCTGTAGGAAATTCGAGGGGCAACTTCTTGGTGGCCCAATGTTCTGACGGGAAAGTGGTTACGAGCTTGGCCCCTGGATGGGCTCAAGCAGCACCTGCACAGCAAACAAACGAGTGGTTATCCGGGAACCCCTTGCGCCATGAGTTGCTTTTTGTCCTGGAGAGACCTCCAATGCCTTTGGCCCGATGTGATCCTCTCACAATGTGAGCGGTAGATGGGTGACGGTGAAAGCCCGGTGACGGCCAGCGAGTTGAGAAAAGTTGGCTCTTGCGACCAGCGAAAAAAAAAAAAAAAACCGCGGGTTTCTGTGGTAAGGTTGCCTGTTCAGGAATCAAGAACATTCAGCAGCAACCAAATCTCAGTGACGTTTGTTCTGCCCGCATGCTGAAAAAGGCCTTTGCAGGGATTACTATAATCCTCCATTTGTTCAAGTCCCCTGGAAAAACATATGTCCATTAGTGAAATCGATTCCCTTTAAACCAACAGGGGAGAAACATATTCTTTACCAAATAAATGTAATCAACGTAATCCATAGTAGACCAAGTCAGCAAAGACATGCGTGCTACTCTGGACAAAACCCTGCAGCTTGCAGACAGAAGCTCAGCAGAACCTTCCTGAGCTCGTTTTATCGCATGTCGAGTTGGACGCGGCACAGCCCCCTGCAGTCTGACTGGCTTCCCAAACAAGCGCTGCAAGTGGAGACAGGCGGATACCTGCCAAACTTTGCCATGATTTTACCATCAAAGTCACCTCAGAAATGGTAGCTAAAGGACCCCGGTTGACGTTGACCCCGAGAAACAGCACCAAGCAATGGCCCGAGTGAAAGGCCGAGATTTGGGGTGTGCCGTTTTGAGGGTACTCTAATTGATGGGCTTTTCCAGGGCAACCGCAGAAAAACAACGCCCTTTTGGAGTTCCCTCAAAGCACGTAACAAACCCATGTGGGTGGTTTCTGTTGGGGACCCCCGAAAATGGATTTCAGTGTTCCTCTTGGTTTCCCTTGACACACCACCAAAAAAGGGGTACCCTGAACAACAAGACAACCAACCCCACTACACGGGTTTACCATGTGGGAAACCCCAAAAAAGGACGTGCGCCTCATTTCGGGGCGCGAACAGACTATTGATCAAGCCCCAAATAGCTCAGTCTTTTGTACGAGACTCACTCACTGAGGGTATGGGCTTGATCAACCCAATATCCTTGTGCTTTATATAATGGATTGGTTTCCCTCGAGTGGTTGGCCTCCATTTGCTTAAGTCCAGTCGTGATCGATTCCCTTTAAACCCGACTGGGGAAAATAAAATGGAAGTTGGTACCCAACCACATCCTTTTGAGTTAGTGGGTTGGTTTCCCTCAGATGCCCAGTGGCCAGGGGAAAAAAAAGCCATCCTTTTCTTTTTCCGGTTGAGTTTAAAGGGAAGCTGCCCCATAAAAAAAGAAGAACAAAGGGCACCACTGGGCAACTGGGCACCAAGGGCACCACATGGTTGGCTTCCATTTGCTTAAGCCGAGATTTGGGGTGTGCCATTTTGAGGGTACTCTAGTTGCTGGGCCTTTCCAGGCTTTGGATTTCGTTGGTTTCCCTATGGATGATGTCCCAAGCACAACATCCTTCGGGGCCGCGGCCCAGCGGAGCTGCTCCTTGGAGCGATCGAACCTCGGCAGAAGGCGCGGCCCGGCGATCGGAACGCGGGGCTCGGAATGGGAGAAAACCAAACGCAGAAATGCGCGGCGTCCTTGGGGTTTCCGGGGAAAAACACTGACCAAGTGCGGGGGGGCCCGAAAATGAGTGGCTTCCTTTGGCTTTTTGCCGGAAAGAAGACGATCGTGAACAAAAAATGGGGGCTGCGGCTATGTAAACAATGGGCAAAAGCCCTTGCATGACAGGCTAGAAGGGGGGACTTCCAGCTTGGGCAGAACTGACCAGACGCAAAACCACCCAAGCTTGCTTTGGGATGCTGGCTTGGGCAGCCTGGATGCCTGAGCCATCGCGTGGCGGGAAGCATCGCGTGGGTTGGAGGGTTCCTGAGCCGCTGAAATCGGCCGTGGCTCAAGGAGGGGGCTATCATCTTGAGGAGGTCGTGTTGTGAGCAGAGCAATGCCCAGAACACCCAAATGGAAAAACCGGCGTCCCTGGATTCAGTGGACGGACTTCCAATGAGCGAGGAATCTCGGTGGCTCTGACGACCCCTCTGCAAAAAGTTGAAATCGCTTTTGACGGGTCCAATTCGAGAAAGAAAAACAACTACAACTATTTCCACAAAAAAGTCAAAGTCCAAAGATCCGTTACCCATAGAAAGGAATGATGTGAGCCATGCTCAAAACTCCGTCTGCTTGGACTATGGTCATGGTTGCCATAAGAATCATCATGATCGCTAGTCTTGATTCTTGCTACCAGGCGGATGACCATCCCTGTCAACCCCAAGAGTAAAGTTTTTTTTTTTTTAACCTTGCGGCCTGTCGATCAGAGACCAGCACCCTCCGGAGATACTAGCGCGCATGTGGCGGATATCTTTGGAAGGTACTCCCTCCCATCTGAGTTGGTCATCTGGGCGTTCTGCCATTTCTTGAGGGGTCCCCCTTTGCTTCCTATTTAAGCGCAAAAGGACACCAGCCGATGTTGTGTACCAAGTCCTATTCTGAGAAACGCCCGTCTGGTCGTGTCAAGTCGCAAAGCATGAGGTCGTAAGCTTCGCGGAAGACCGGGCGCGGTAAGACCCGATCGGCAAGGCAAACCGTTGTTGTCAGGGCCAAAACAATTACAACGGCCTTGCGAGCCACCTCAAAGCCAATCTTTCCTCATGCTAGGAGTAATCTCGTACTGCTTCGGGCTCCTTTCTCTTTCCACTTCATGGTGGTCCCTTACTATCTAGGCCCTCCAGTGGAGAAGTTAGAATGAGGGTACCAACAATTTCCAGGGCGTCTATTCTAGTAGGGGTACCAACTTGTTCCAGGGCGTCTATTCTAGTAGGGGAACCCTCCCCCAAGAAAAGGCTAAATGGGCACGACTTTGGTCCCCTTACTATCCGTGTTGGCCGCTTCGGCCGCCTCCGGCCGTGTTTTGGTCGCGCTCGCCCAGCCCTCCAAGAGCCACCGCCTGTCCATGCTCAGGCCCCGAGGCTCCGGCGCGCCGGGCGCGGCCGAGGTGATGGGCTTGAACTTCTTGCTGAAGCTCTCCTCCGGCTCCGTCTGACGTTGGGCGCGTCTTTTTTTTTTGGGGGGGGGGGGGGTTTGTTGGTATAGATGATTTGTTTGGGGTATCTTGGTATAGGTGGTTGTTTGGGTCTCTTGGTACGTCTGGTTGGGTGTTTTTAAGGGTATCTTGGCTCGGTTGCTTTCTGCTCCCCTGCTAAAAGTGACTAACTTTTAGTGGTTTAATGGAAAACCCATTAGTTGGCAAAAAGTGAAAGTCCTAACATCCAAGCAAAATGCACCTCTGTTGGTATAGGTGAAATACTTGGCAATCCTGTGGGTGAATTGCTTGGCAATCTTGTGGGTTCATTACTTGGTAATATTGTGTGTGCATTGGGTGTTTCTCACAATAGGAAACCGCCCCGAGTCAAAAGAGTTGGTGGCTTTCTTTCTATTACCAAAGGGGGGCCACCATTTTTAGAAACACCCTAATATGGTTCTGTTTTTTGTTGAGGATGCCCTTTGTTTGGTGGTTTTAAAGGCAACCAACAAATAACCACCACTTTGTTTCTTCTCTTTTCTTTTTGGGGGGGGTCTCAAAAACAGACACTCCCATCTGGGATACCTTACCTCAGTTTGTTTCTCAAGGCTTGTTGTCTTGGCGATTTGATCGGGGTTTACTGCCTGGGTTCATACAGCTTAGAGCAAGGCCTATGCAAAATTGTGCGCAACCATGTTGGTAGAACCAGCCAGCGAGTTTTGGAGGGTACCCTCTTTTGGTCTGTGTTCACCAAAAGGACGAGCACCTTTTTTGCCCGGGGTTCCCGAATGTTCACACAAACCATGAGGAACCTCCGAGTTGTGCTTTGGGCTCCATCCAAGGCCCAACTGCATCGACTCAAGAGAGGGATAAGCCGGCGACTCCACCCAAGGAAGCTTGAGGACATGCAGAGACCCGGGGTAAAGCATCCTAAACTGGGTCAAAATCAAAACCTGGTATAAAAATGGTTGACCCAGAACCATGCTTCAAGAATTAAGAAGGCGGACTTCCGCAGCTATTTCTGGCTGAGATCGTCCCTTAGTAACCTTCATCTACCCGGTTTTGATTGCGGCAACTCTACCCAACATGGCCAAATTCACGGGCAACACTTGAACAAGCCCCCGGTACCATAGCTACAGAACATGTCGTTTGAGTGTTGGCTTCCCTTCGCGGACCTGATTGGGAGAATGCTAGAATCTTAGACACCCCTTTTTGCTTCTTCTCCACAACGGGGTGACTATCAAAGGGGCAGAGTCCAAATTCCAAACGTCCCTTCTGGTCTTGTCTTTTTTTGGGGGACTCCGGATACCCTTCCCAACATGCTTTTTGGTGTTCCTTCTGGCCTCCTTTCACACCACCCCAGAAAAAGGGGTTCTACCAAAAGGACAAACATTTTTGTTACTCGGTTTGACCCCCCGCCGCAGGCAGGCTCGTCGGGACAGGACCGACGTCGACTCCTCGCCGGGCTCGTCAAAGAGCGGCAGCTTCTCCACCTCGGACATGGGCACCTCAGCGCGTCTCAATGCACGGAATTGGACCCATTTGGCCATGGGTCAAAATCCAAATCGTACCCCCAGTGAACATCCCAATCCCCACTAAAAAAAGACTAAAATGGGTGGTGCACCTACCCCAAAATGGTATCATTGGTTTTGACCCACAGCCATTTCGGCGAACGGTGGAGGAGTTGGACGTTGGCGTGGTTTTCTCTTCCCTTTGCGAAGAAGAAACCAATATAGGGCGTCCTGCTTTTTAGGACCCCCCCAAACACAAACGGTTGGCGGCCTTCTGGCTTTGTGTTTTGCATCGAGGGAGAACCCATATGCGTGGCGTGTCGTTTTTGAGGATTTGGCCCCCCCAAAACGGGCAGTTGTCCTTTTGTCCATTTGAAACCTCCAAAAAGGGGGTGGCCCATATCTTCATTCTGGCGGATCAAGGGAAGCCAGTTCATTCGATCGAAAGTCCGCGACTGCCAGACTCTTCGGGTCCCTTGCAACAGGCAGCGGAAAGGAAAACGGCTCATCGGTCCACTCCGGCCGAGCAGCGTAGAAGTCCGGCCACGAGGCATCTCTAGGCACCTCGAGGAGTCGACCTTCCCCGACTCTTCAAAGGGTTGCATGTGTGACAACATTGGTGAACCCCCCATGAAAATGTCAAAAACAAAAAGTAGACCCACTTAGGCAAACAAAGGTGGCTATATGAACCCCCATTGTTTTAAGGGTAGTAACTGAACCCCCCAGAAATTAGCCTCGGAAGAAGACCATAGTATACTCGGTTGCTTTCTGCTCCCCTTCAATTGGAAAACCCATTAGTTGGCAAAAAGTTAAAGTTCTAACATCCAAGCAACATGCACCAAAGTTAACATGATGATGTGACCTGCTTACTAAGTGGGTTGGACATGCAAAGCATGCAGTTTTAGGGGAGAGTCAATAGAATAGGCAACACTCATACATGTGCTCAGCTGCTGAATTGGTCAGCGCCGTGCCGACAGATCTTACTAGAAGAACGCCCTTGCCTCGCAGAAGGCGTGAAAGATGTGAGATCGGGCGTTGGTAGAAACTTCTGTGACACAAAACTGCCGCTCTGTCCACTCCCAGAGATCTGATTCTGTTTAAGTTCTGATCCATCAACCGAAAATCATCGAGGTTGCAACCCAAAGGGCTGTTCAGTGTGTCGCTATATGAGACGTGCGGCACGCATTGCATTGCCCGGTTGGCCTTGATATGTGCAACCAAACCTTCCCCATGAGGTTCAAACTCAAGACCACCAATCCAAACTATGAACCCCCCCTTTCTTTAAAAAAGGCAAACAAAAACATCACACTGTTGCGCGAAATGGCTCAAGACCACCAATCCAAGCGTTTGAACCCCCCCCCCCAAAAAAAAACAGACGAGTGCACACACACAACATGCTTTGCGTGAAACGGATGCTTTGGCGGAACTCCTTCCGTTCCTTTGCCCGGGCCACGAGGTTGGCCACGAGGAAAAACTCCCCGCGCCTGGGGCTCCAAGGCCTTCCGAACCTCCAGCAAGCTGTTCAGGGATGGCCACCTGAGATTTGTTTCGGGCCAGTTCTGCCCGAGGCGTGGCAACCAGCCTAAAAAACCAAAGGTTTTAAGATTGTCCTTTTGGTCAACCCAGGGATGGCCATCGTTTGCAGCCCAGGAACCCGCAAGGCACTAGTCGTGGCAACGAGCTGCTGACGACGACGGTTGATATGTCGTCTTTTTTTTAGAGGGAAACACGAAGGGTCTGTCTGTTTTGGGGGAAACTCCTCCCCCGTTATGGGTTGGAGGGAAGCCAAAATGGCAAACAAAAAACAAGATATTCTGGAGGGGGTCCGTCCGCTGTAAAAAGACCCCCACAAACTTCCGGAAACTCAGTCAGTTCGGCGGGCTGGGATTTTCGGATTGTGGCTGGTCTCGCAGGTAGCTACGCCAGAATTTCTTGGAACCTGGTGTGCGGCTGGTTTCGTTTAGGAGGTTTGGTGGATGGTTCTTTGACCAGCAAACGTGGGCTTGTCGCCGGAAAGTCGGAACTTGGCTGCTGGATGGTTCTTTGCCTAGGTCCTCCAGTAGAGAGGTTAGATTAAGGGTACCAACTTTTTTCTATTTTGTCTATGTTAGAAGGGGAGCCGAATCTCCCCAAAAAAGAAACGGGGGAGAAGGGTGTTCGATCCTGGGGGACCTAGATGCACACAGGGCGATCCGGACATCGCCGGAAGATCCGATCGAGGAGTTCAGCCAATGCTGGGCCGAAATTCTTTCAGATGTGAAAGGTAGCCTCCAGTCCAGCGGGCAACCTGACTGAGGGGTCTGAGAAGACCCATTTTCCTTTAAAAGGGACCCCTGTTCCATGTTAGTGGACCAGAGGGTAGGCTGAAAGGCTCCTATCCCGCTGGTTGAAGCTCTCTTCGGATTTCGTTCCGGCCGCATCGAGGCGGCCAGAATTGGCAATGTGCCAGGCACAAATGTTGCTTCGTCATTCATCCGGCCCAAGAAATGATGCATGTGCCCTCTGCTCAATCCCAGCCAACTGTCACAGACCTACCACGTCCCTGGTCCCAGCCCCTTGGCTAGCTTTCATCAAGTGATGGAGCGTGCAAACAAGGCGATGGACGTAACACATCCAGACGCAAGAGGCAACGCATCCACTTGCTTAAGTCCCCTGCAAAAAAATAATTAAAAAAAAAAAACACATAAATAATGTTTAAAGGAGTGATAGATTCCCTTTAAAACCACCAGGGGAAAACAAACAATAATCATTTCAGCAAATCGAAGAACCAGAAACCTCGCCCTTGAGGCTCCGGCCCAAGGGGGCTGTGCAGCAGGCACATGTGCAGGAGGAAGTCAACAAGGTCTACACCTCAAATGACTCGCTTGCTGGTGCTCAGCAGGGAATGCGAATTGGAATGAAGTTCCCTTAAAGCAAGCCACGAGTTCAGTGGTTTGCAAGGCTCACTCCCTCGTTCCCTGCTGAGCACCAGCCAGTATCTGGATCAAGCCAAAAACTCCCAACGGGGTGTTTACGCCTAACATGGTGGCTAAAAAAACCGTGTGATAGCCATGGTCCAAACCCAAAAAGTAAAGTGAGACCGGGTGATCCAGGTGCCCGAGCTCTCGTCCGGATAGATCCGCAAGCATTTCCCATGACCGACCCGCCAGACGATCGACGTGAATCGACTGAGTAAACTCCGCACCCGAAACGCGTCAAACTTTGTTTGCTGAACCCGCGAATCCGACCTTCCCCCAGAACTGAAAAAAAACATCAAGAAAAGGTGAACAAAGTGCTTTGTTTGTGGAGCATACGCTTGCTGGCGTCTTTGGAAAGGACAACCAAACAGAAATTACCCGATTTCGGGGCGTTCAAGCGCGGTCGCCGGCATGGCTGCTGCAATGTTTGCCTCGGGTTTGATGAAGACCCAACGTGGGCACCGCGTCCGAAACCAGCGGTTGCCCTTTGGCAGACCAACGGTTGCTGGCTGTTTCTTCGGGTCACTGGAAGACCTGGACGGCCCAACATGGCTCAAAACCCCCAGCCTCCAACCTCCCAACCTCCACCCACTGCTCTCAGGCTGCAGCAACTTGAAGAAAATGGATGCTCGAAAGTCTGCAACCTGAGTGCAGATTGCTGCCGGCGCGTCGAAAGAGAAAGCAGGGTCACTTCTGGACAAAGCAGCCGGCACCTTCCAGTGGCTTCTTAGAAAAGGACGCACAAAGGAAACTTAGCACAAAAAGGGGTAAACAAAATAAATCTTGTGAGCCCCGCACCCCGGCCAAAGATCCCCTGCATATTTCAGCTGGTGCATGCAGAGTTTGCTGAATGAGGAACAAGGTGCTGACACCAATGTCAAAAAGGCTGTGGCTCATGGTGTCAGCTCCCGACACGTGGTCCCCCCCCGGGTTGTTCCGCAAAAACCACAGAACTGGGAGCTTCCACATCTTGACCAAGGCCCAAGTCTGCTTGCATCGGCCTGTCTCGAAATCACCGAGCGCACGCTTTGCTTTGGGCTTGAAAGATGGCGGCCTCAAACTCATTTTGAGTAAACAGCAAATGGGGATGGTAGGGAACAAGGACGTTTCGCTTGGTCCATGAACAAAGATAATAACTTGTGTGAATTTCAAGACAAACCAACATGATGATTGGAGTCATGCCCAATCATCCCTCCGCCGCAAGGAAAAAACAAAAAAACAAACACACATACATACAGTCTGCTTCACTTTGTCGCTACATATGGGCGTGTCTAAGCTCGGTACGAAACAGGTGGTTGCTGTTTTCACGGAAACCAACATAACGCTTAAAAGCAGGCACTTCCCGGGCTTGATGGGAACCCCACATTTTTAAACACGTGGTTGAGTTTGATCCGGGGGTGTTCCCTTATAGTGGGGATTCAGATCACTCAAGGTTGGTCACACCCTCCATTAATCGAAGCGGTTCTACTTAGATCCGGGATCAACATTACATCTTTTGGGTGTCTTTTCTTTGGAGGACACCCTAAGATGATTTTCCGTTCGTTTACTTTTGAAACCGCCAAAAAAGGCGTACCCTCCCATGCACCAACATGGAACCTGACTGCTGAGTCCCGCAGAAAACAATTTCCCTTTTAAACGGAACCCTGGCGGGCTCCATATTTCGCGGACAGGAGGGTACCCTCAAAAACGTGTCTGTCCTCAGATCCCCCGCTCAAAGTTTAACTTTTAGTGGGCTAAATGGAAAACCGACCACCAAACACTAAAAAACAAAAAAAAACAAGGGCATGGCTGGAAGCCACGGTTTCGCGCGTCTCCCGACCTTCCGCTTCCGACGAGTCGAGACCCTCGACCCTCGAGGCGCGTTTCGGGTGCCGGGCAGGGACTTGAGCTTCGCCGCGCCGCAGTTGCGCCTGGGAAACGAGGCCGAGGGAGTCCCCTGGGATGTCCGAGCCACAAACATCGCGGAGACAAAACATCATTTACACGAAGTTATTCATATATAAGTATATGATTATGTATTATGTGTATGTATATGTTTTATCATTATATATATATGTATATGAATATCACAACTACAGACCACATATCAAGATAGCACACAAAAAACACAAATTCAGAGGAAACTCAAGGTGGTTTCCGAATTTGTCCGAGTACCGTAACAAGGAAACTGTGGTGCGCTTGTGCTTATCCTTCCCTGTGAGCCATCTACCATCCCAGAATCCGGATCTAGTCTAAAAAGATTAAACAACAAAAACAACTCTTGGGTCCGACCCATGAATCAGCAGCTGAACCAAGTGGTTCTGGGTAGCTGCCCCGGACATCCTGATAACTATGACTACTGAACCAATATTGTACCCCTGCTGCATTTTGAGGCCCTCTCTTGGAAAAATAAAATCTGGCTTAGTGAAGGATGCTTGGACACCGTCATGAACGAGTAGAGGTAGCCTCCCGTGAGGATCCATGAGCCACGGCCAATATCTATGGTGCTCCAAGCTCACATAAAACTTCGGTGAGTAGTCCCCATTCCCTAATCTCGGTTGCTGTCTGCTCCCCTGCTAAAAGTCTAACTTTAAGTGGTTTAATGGAAAACCCCTTAGTTGGCAAAAAGTTAAAGTCCTAACATCCCTTGGCAAAATGCATCAAGGCAATGGCAGTTTGGTTGGAGAGAGCCCCATGTCCTTCCTTACCACAGAAGTGAAAGAGCTGAAGATGGCCGGCTCACAAGGTCCAGGGCTCCTGTGCTTCCATTGACTCACAGACCCTGAGCTCAGGCGTACGTTTGCCCCAAAGCAGGAAAAGCAAACTTGAGTCGTAACTCTGCGACACGGATTTCGGAATGTATGCCCCAACCGTGTTCATTTGACAAGGCCTTCATAGTCAGAAACTATGTCTAAAATGCATCCTTGCCATTTCGGCAGGTGAAGCACAAGCCAAACTGCAGCCGCAGGCACGTTCCACTGGCCAAAACTTGAATTCAGCACTGGCTGGACCCTTTTGCTTTGGCACGGCCAAACAATGAGTCTTGCCTTGGCGCCAACGCCATGCAAGATGTGGTCTTCTCTTACTTTTGCCATGGACCGGATGGTTGCAACAGTCGCATGCCGTTGGTGCCCTTTGCGACTGGGTTTGGTTGGGCGAACCCACACACAAAGGCTCACGATAAGTCTGGTCACGTCACTCCCATTGGACTGCTTGTTTTACCATGTATCCCCTTGCACTTCCCCTGGAACGAATCTATCTCAACCCGCGTGACTCCAAGCACTCCTGCGCATACGTGCAGGCTCTTGACACGTGCTGGGCATTTCTGCCGGGTTTGCTGAACGGATACATCCACCACCTGCTTCACTTGCTTCGCTTCCCCCAAATCAGCCGGCAAGATCCGGAGACCCCGTCTCCATACGCTCCTGGCGACCTCGAGACCCTGGGGCTCCGGGCCAATTCGCCGGCACCCTGACGGTGCGCTTGTCGCTGCCCTCGACCTCTCGACGCCCATCTCACGATATCTCGAGGCCGGTGCTTCTCGGGATGAACCAAAACGGAGCATGGGGCCGGGGCCCCAGAAAAGGGGGGGGGTTGGATGGACACTGGACGGGTCGATTTGTTGCAACAGCAGGAGGTTGCGAGGATTTTAGGGTTCTTGGCTGCAAACAAAAACCTTTAAGTGTCTACGACCGGGAATGAAGGCGGGTTAGAGAAACAGGATCCCCAAGCTCGCGGCCGGTGGCCGAACCCTTACAGACCTCCTGGTAGCTCCTTGGCTCCTTGGCGCCCTCAAGTCTTCACAGGCAGCATGCTCGCAACAAGTCCCAAACTCTTGCAACATGTCCCAAGCTGAGCCACAAGAAACCACAAATTCACCAATCCGAACGGATTTCTGAACCCCGTCGGGTCTGAGTCCCGTCCAAGGGGGCACCTTCCGACTACCGGCCGGGAGCCGATTCAGGCCCTGGCCGACGTGAGCTGGTGCAAGATGCCGAGCATCGTGTAGCTCGGGAGCATTCTGCAGCTCGAACGCGACTTGGGTCGGGTCGAAAACAAAAATGGGGAGCCTCTGTTCTCGGGCCAGCTGAAACATGGTAGCTACACAATTGCCGCTGGAACCCCCCCTTGGTGACTGCAGGTGATTTGAAGGTGATGCTGTGCACTTGCTTCTGCGTATGATTTCAGGCAATCCAGGATCCCTAGAACCAAATGGTTGGATGTTGGAATTGCCATATGTCTATATTGTTTGCTTCACTTTGAGTCAAGCAAATGCAGAAAGTACCCTAACTCATATATCTACGCATAGCAAGGGATGTTGTTGCCAACTTCTCCCCTGGCAAGTGGCCGCGTTTTTGAAGCCAGCACGCGTGTGACTTGTGCTGTCAGTCCGCCTAGGGGATGCTGTTTGTGGCTTCTTAGCTCTGACCTGATGAAGGCCCCCAAACAAACTCGGCGGTAATGGGATACACAACGACCATGTTGTCGCTCTTCAAGGGGTATACACCCGGAATTTCGCTGGGGCTAGTGGTTTGGGGCTAGTGAAGACCATCTTGGATTGGAACGCGTAGACATAACATGTCCATGTATAAATATATGTGTATATATATATATATATATAATATACACATACTATATATACACATGCTTGATGCTTGTCCTGAACCTTCAACTCGCACCCAGAGTCTTGCGCTCACTCAGGCAAAGCTGTGCGCTAGACCCGAATGCTTGGGAAACCCGAATCAAACGCAACTGGCTGTTCCAATCTGGCACCAGACCAGAGCCTCAGACGCAAGGACGCAAATGGCGAGAGGATTGAATCGAGCCAATCATCTTGTTTCACTTTACAAGCGCCAGTCCTTGATCCAATTGGGTTGAAGTTAGGGAACGCCTCAAAAGTTAGGGAGCCCCTCAATCGCTCGAACCCAATATCGGAGTCGACCCATTCGACGTGTGCATGTGTGACGCCTGATGTCAGGCGAGAGCGCCCCTGTGGCGTTGGACACGACCTGCAGGACAACGCTCTGTGGAACAACAAGCTATTCCGCACGCCCTGTCGGTGTAATTTTTGTTGGGGGGGACCCCAAGCATGGCGGTTTCCTTTTGGTTTCCCTTCAACACTATAGAAAAGAAGGCACCCTCAAAAAAAACGACGCGCCCATGCGAAGGGAGAGACATCCGGCACCCACCAGATAGGTTAGAAAGCACGAGCCATCCTGAAATCGAGGGGAGTAGCGCAGCCGAAGCGGCCTGAAGGTCACTTGACCATTGTACCACCACGTGTACTGGCGGGTTCTGATCGCAATGGGAATCGGGAAAGCGGCATGTGCCGTGCTTAGATGCGCGGAAGGGAATGCTGCCCGCATGCATCTGGTTTTCCTGGATTGCAAGTGGGCGTGCTCTTCTGTGACAAAGAAACTCTTTTGCTTGCCTTGGAGGAAAATCAAAAGGAAGCCCATTGTGGGGGGTTCATTTACCCATTTTGAAGCATCCCTTTCGGCTTCATCAGCATGCACCCGAATGTGAAAGTGTTGGCAACGATTAACACATGGCGCAAAACAGTTGGAACATACTCGAACCCAAAGTGGTCCCCCAATCTTGGGGGGAAACACAAACATGCATTACTCTGCCACTAAGAGGACGCCCTTGGTATCACAGGAAGTATCCCCGCGACCCAATTTTACACAGCCATGCAACAGCGCTTTGGAAACACCCCCATTAGATACTCCTAGGATGGCACTGGCAAATCACAGGAACCAAACTGCACCAATTGTCACTCCATCTATTTGCAGCCAAACTGACACATCGGACCTACAAAGGACACCTGTGCCCTTCTTTGTTGCGCGGCACGCAAAAACAAAACGAGCCTTCCTCCCCTACCCCCGTTTTGTGCCCCACCCTCCCCCGGCTGGTCGTGCCGGACAAAGCAACCAAAACGCGCCGCGCAGCCTTTCCGCTCTCCCTCCCCCTCTCTCCATTTCTCCCATTCTGTTGCGGTCCGGGAAAAACCGAGCCGCGAAGCCCAAAAGATCGGCTCTCCGAAAGCGAGCGCTGCTTTCCCTGAGAACCAAGAAGATCTGTGGGCTTCCTTTTGGTTTCCCTTCAAGGGCAAAAGGAGCACCCAATAAGCCTCAGAAAAAGACACCCAACAAGGGTACGGCTGCGGGAAAAACCCGCTCCCCTCCCCTCCCTCCCCGAAGCCAAAACGGCTCCTCGAAAGCGAGCGCCGCTTTCGGCGAAAGCGCCTCCAGCAGGTTCTCCAGCTGCTCGATGCTCCAGCGGAACGGCGCGTGGCCCTCCACTGGGGGCGGCACCACCGGCGGGGTGGGCGCGCGCAGCAGGGTGTTGGGCCTCGAGCGAGCCGCCGGCGAGCGGCGAGCCGCGCGGTGGAGCGCGGGGAGCGCGAAAAATTCCACATGGGGCGGGTGGTGGTGGGTTGTTCAGTGGCTCACTGCCGGGAATCAACGAATTTGGGCTGTTTGGCAAATGGGTCTGGAAAGCTGTTGTCCATTGAGACTGTTTAGAGCGCATAGGCCTGGAAAAGCCAAGTTGGGTTTCCTTGTGGGGGAAATTGACACATTTGGGCTATAGGTAGCTCCCAACAAGGGAGTCCTCCCAACCCCCACTCATCGCACGACTCATGACCAGCTAACTTTCCGCAAGAAACACCCCAGAATACCCACCTAAAAAACAGGCTTCCTGTCCTGTTGGAATCGATGGATTCCCCCAAAACTAGTCAAACCCATGGCTTCCCGACTTTAAGACCTTGAAAGAGCTAATCCAAAAATGTGTTTGGCTGCTTTGGGTGAGACAAGCTGCGACTGCAACCTCCGCTAGGTGAAACTCTAGTCTGGAGAGGTGAAATTCATGCAGCTCGGCTGCTTGTTGCACCTGGGTCACAGAGCACAACAAAAAGGTCCTAGGAACCAAGGCTGGCCATAGTTGTCTTCAATTTGGAGCTGGAGCGCGCGTTTGCGGAGCCTTTGCTTGTCTGAACTTGGACATACGTTTCGGCGTCCCCTGTTCAGGGCTCTCTACCAGCAAAGCATAGAAGCCACAGCCATCCATCAGGGGGCTCCCCTTTGATGTTGCGCGGGGGTCTTTCTTTCAGGGGAAAACACCGGACTTGATTCGATAGCGGGTGGGTTTACAACAACAACAAAAAAAGAAATCAACATCACCCTCCCAGCCTGCGGTGAAGGTGGGCGTTCTTCAGGCTCAGCTTGGTCTGCGTGCGGAAACAGCTTTTGTCTACCAGGATCCTCATCTCCCAGCAAACTCACCAAAAGGTCGCTGTCGTCACCGGGGGCCAGGCACTGTAGGCCAGGTGTAAACAAATGATGCACATTTCTTATCATCTCTCACTCTGCCAACTATCCAAAGGCTGCGCAACTGTCCAAACCCAAACATGTAAAACAAATGCTGATCATCTATCGATTGACGACATCACTGTGCAATGTGGATTGCAAACCAGAAGCTGAAGACTGGGCATTCTAATAGACTAGTCCAATGGTCGGAGAAGCTGTGCAGCAACTTGAAAGTGAAGGGAACCAAACCGGGCGAGCTCAAACTTTGCTTGGGCGAAAAAAATGTCAGCTTCCTAAGCCCTGCCGTGAACGGCTCATGTCGGATGCTGCCCCTGTCGAATGTTTGTTGGGCCCTTGATACCTGTGACAGTCTTGCCAGTGCGCATGCCGATAAACAGTTGTCTGGCTTGCAAGGCGTTCTTTGCCCTGGGCCCGTGTCCACTTTCCATGAATATAGGTTGCACAGAAACTGAACATCTCAAACATAATTACCGGGGAAACGTGCAAGACTCTCACTTGGACACCCCCAAACTGCAACAGTCACCACAGTGTTGCAGACTGTTTTAGTGGTGGTTGATCCACATTTTCCTCATTCAGGTTTTCCGTGAGCAGGGTCCAACAAGGAAAGCGTTTGCCATCGCGTCGCGCCTTGATGAAGCCTTCGCTCTCCACGTGCTCCTGTCGCGTGGAACCGGGGCCAGAACCACAAAAAGAAGCGCCCTTGGACATCGAAGCGGATTGTTGGACGCTGCTTGCTTGAAGCTTCTGTGCCCAAGGCGTGTTGACAAATGGCCGCGGGTCAAAAATAGGTACCCAAATGGAACCCTGGTAAATGGAAACATGGACCAAAATCTGCGGTCCAATTCCTGGTGGTTTAATAACACCCAAATGAGGTTCTTCGCTCCGATGCAAACGCATTAGGTGGGCAAAGCGTCTTGGGTCTGACGGGTCGTTTTTCATCATGTTCAAAGCTGATCAGGGCGTTTACAGTGGAGATTCGGGGAAGAGCCGTTTTCAGCTGCGAAGCAACATGATGCGTTTATGGGAACATGTATCTACTTCGAAAGCAATGAAAGGCCATGAACGGCAGCTTCAAAGCTTCAATCCGGCCACGTTGAGTGCCCTGCAATATGCAATGTTCCAAACCAAGCACCAAGCTACAGAGGCACACATGGCATGCGCTGGCTAATACAGCCCGGGCCAGTGATCTATCTGCACAAAGTGAACATCATAGCTGCGGAAGGGTAGAACATGGTAGCAACACAGCACCCGGTTTTCCGGAGGTCAAGTTTGGTGGACTTATATTTTTTTTCTCTCTGTCTCTCTCTCTCTCTCTCTCTCTCTCTTTTTTTCTCTCTCTCTCTTTTTCGCCACTTGGTCTGGAGATTGGACAGCAGATAACTTCTCGAGGTGCTTCTTCAAAACGCCTGCGACAAAAACTTGAGACTCGCAGCATTCGCCAAGCGGGTTCACCTCTCCCGCGCAGCTCCTTGATGACATCTACAAGGCTAGCGACGGCCTCCAAGTCTTTGTGCCTGGCACGACCAGGCGGAACGCCTAACTGAACCTGAGTCACCAGTCACTTGCTCAAAACCCGGTCTTGAAATGGTCGTAATCCCAGAACCATGCTTCAAGAATTAAGAAGCCGGATTTCCGGAACTATAACTCTGGCTGGGACTGGCCCCAACTAACCTTCATCTATATACCCGGGTTTTGAGGACGTGGCTCACCTGTCTCCACATTTTGGAAACCTCTCCTTTCGGATGCCTTGAAGGGGCAATGCAAAGTAAAAACCAACCCACCTCGCGGATGATGGGGTCCCCCATTTTCTTTGAACTATCCAAAACAATTTTTCATGTTTTTGAGCGCTCAGGCAGTCAGCTCATGGCAACCAATCACCTGGGTTTTGTTTTGCATCCTAAAACAAGAGGGCCAACATGTCGCGAGAGATTTTTGCCCAGCACCTGAAGGCTGGGGATTGGAACCCATGCAGCGGGCTCTCAAGGAAAACCTCTTGCCTGCGGGGTCTAAGGCCCAGCACCCAACTTACTTCCAATCTCAATCTCGGCGTGGGGGAGGGTCTTGATATGGCTGTGGGTCAAAAATCGGTGCCAGGAATGGATCCCTGGTAAGTGGAAACATGGACCAAAATTTGAGGGCCCCTGGTGGTTTAATTTTGACCCACACCCATAGGCCAGTGCTGGCTGCTTGCCAAAGTGCAGAACTGTCAAGCCACAGCGTACCCTCCCTCCAACAATCATGGAAGCTGACAGGAAGCTGTGGAAACACTACTTGCCTTTCGGGAAACCTCCCTGTCCACTTCCATGCTTGTTGGCAAGAGGGTAATCCCAAAAGTCCACCCTGTTGCACCTGAGTCGCCTACGGATGCTGCCTGCTGCCACATACCACATATGACATGTTATCACCTCGGGTGTCCTTTTTTGGTATTTCTTTTTGGGTGTGAAGGGGAAACCACAAGGTAAACCAAAGCCACTTTGGAGGGTCCCCTACAAAAAGACACCCAAATTCTGGTTCTTTCAGAAGAGGTTCAGCGCCAAAATGAGTTTTCAAAACATTGAGTTGCAAATTGACAGCCACATGGTCAACCGAGAAGCCGGGAAAGCGGTCGGTGGCAGTGAGAATGGTTGGATAAGTGGAATCCGCACTCGGAGACCCCTTGTTTATCCCTATCTAGCTGAGAGAATACATAACAAGTCAACCAACTAATGTTCAAGTTTCAAAACCACACGTATCATCTTTCTCCAAGTACAAAACAACACCGACCCCATGGTTTTGTCGGGCCTTTCAGAAATCAGGACAGAACAAAACGGAACAGCACATCCACTTTCTTCCCCCCCCTCCCCCGGCAAACCCCCCCTTCGCCCCCCGCCCCCTGCCGCCCCCCGCCCCCCGCCCCCCCGCGCCCCGACCCGTCCGCCCGGGTCCCGCGAATCGAACTCGAAATCCGCCTCCGCAGCAGCACCCAGTCATTCAGCTGGTGGTAGGTGGTCCTAGTGGAGCTCGCCGCCTGACGAATCGAATCGAGCAGCCTGGCGAACAAATGGGGGGGGTATTCAAATCGATCCATCCATTCCATTCCGTCGAACAAAGCTATATATATATATATACACACGCTATGTATGGTCACCGCGTGGATCTTGGGGGGGAGGGGGGGGGGTGGGGGGAGCATTTGTTGACCAAACGGACTCTTTCTTGTGTGCGTCGTAGATTCCGTTCGACATGATTAGACGTGTACAGGTGTGTACAAATAAAATGCATTATCAAAGGACCAGCTTTTGCAGGACGCTTTGTGGAGGAAATCCACCATTCGAGAATTCACTGCGCGGACGTTCATTCATCCAGCTACAGGATCCATTATGTATCTGCTTCGAATACATACTGAAGCCTGGCATGGAGTTCGAAGAATTCGGCTGGAGAGCATGGTTGCCGGGAAACACAGGAGATCTCCCGGCCGAAATCTGGGTCCAACGGTCGGTCTCCAAAAGACCTCACCTGAGTCACAATCAAAACCCGGTGTTAAAATGGTCTGCCCAGAACCATGGAAATATTAGGACGGCGGCCGAAGCTATTTCTGGCTGGGACTGCTACTACCCT
The DNA here is from genome assembly GCA_963377175.1 of Effrenium voratum. NCBI lineage: Eukaryota > Dinophyceae > Suessiales > Symbiodiniaceae > Effrenium > Effrenium voratum. The sequence continues at coordinate 113,568 of CAUJNA010003623.1, forward strand.
TCATCTACCCGGGTTTTGATTGTGGCTCACCTGGCCGCTTACCAGAGGGAAACTCTTCTTACGTGATGCACCTGAGCTCCAAAGCAACGACATGCCTTCCGCTCATCAGCACATGACACCACGGGGCGCCTGATCGTTTCCACGGACACAAATGCAAAGCTAGCATATGCCAGCGTCAATAGCCAATAGCCAGGCTGGAAAAGCAAAGCATAGGTGAGCCAAGGCAAACAAATCCGGGGCTCGGCTCAGGTCCCCAAAGGACAACCAATGTAGCTCAAGTCCTGAAGGGCTTTTTCGCGACCTACCCATAAAATATGTGTGGCTGTGGCCCCTTGGGCAAAAAGCGTAACATGTTTGATGGTTTGTGGGACACGCGGCAGTTTCCCTTCCAACCAAATAGCAACCATGTGTTTGAGCGTGCCCATTCCAAAAAAGTCGGTGCCAACTCGCCTTTGACGGGAAACCAAGATGGCTCTTCACCTCTAGGCCTCAAAAAAAAGTTGCTATTCGCCGTGGATCCCCCTTCATGCGCTAGTGGTTTCCACACAGCGACCCATTTGCGGGTGCTGGTGTTGATATGTCGTGACCCCTCAACAAATCCCCATGCTGGTTTGTCTCAAATTGCGGGTCAAACACACATTGCGTGATTTCCACTTGCTTCTCTTCGCAAACCAATCAAAAGGGGGTTCCCAAACGCAACGTAACCAAACCGCACGTTCCATTCAAGTAACGTCCTCAAGATGACCTGCTGCTTTACAACGGTTTCCCCCCAACAAAAAGACATCAAACATCGAAGACATTAAAATGCGACAAGTGCAACCACTTTCAGCTGGACTTAGACATGCTCCCCTGCCAAATTTTGCCATGGAACCCAACCATTTCTAGGCCAAATCCTGTTGAGGGAACTGGCCCCCCCCCCATCCTTCCCCCACCCCCTCTCCCCCCTCCCCCCGGTTTTCTGGGGGAACCCGCAAAAAGGGGCTCCTTCCGTGAATTCCTACCGACCGACCCGAAACCCCACGCGGCCTCCTGCCGAAACCGAAACTCTCACGCCTGGTGGAGCCTCCGGAGAGCCCAGCCGTGCACCATCCGCAGGCGGTGCTGGAAGGTGACCCGCTCCGCCAGCAGCGCCTGACGGGGCCGAAGGCCGAGGCAAAACTAGGTCCTCCAGTGGACGATGAATGGCCAAGGGACGATGAGTGGCCAAGGGACAGGTCCAGAGACTTACCCAAACACCAAGTCGATCACAAAATGGCAAGCAATGCACTGGGCAATTTTACTAGGTCCTCCAGTGGAGAGCTCAGAATAAGTTGGTACCAAGAAGTAGGGACCTAGAAAAGGCGCCAACGGCGAAAAAGCGGAAAAGCTGGCGACTCAAAGGTCGAGCAACAGTTTCTGCGATGGCTTTGTTTGTAAAAAGAAGGCCGTCCTTTTTGGGGGGGGGAAAAAAAGGAAGGCGAAAGTGCATGGTAGATGAGGCTGGTTGGCTGGTGGGTTGGCGGGTCGGCTGGCTGGTTGGTGCGGTGCCTTTTTGGACAGCTCCAACCAAATACAAAACATGTTAATAAATGAGAGTTTTGAGGAGGTGGGACATGTTTTCTTGGTATGACAGGATGCACCAGAAACCTGGTAGCACCAGTCCTGCTTAAATGCCTCAATTCTCAGACTTCTTCCTCGACGCTTTCCGAGATCTTCCAACCAAACATTGACATCTGCCATCATATAAGAGGGAAAGCTATCCGCAGGCTGCTGCCGCCGTCTTACCCGTTGTTGTTTTTTTTGTTTTTAATGTTTTTGCGCGGGTGGCCGAGCCTCAAGTTGAGAGGTATCAATGTGCTGGGCTTGCTCTCAAGAAAACATCCATCCCCGGCTGCCACGGTCCTCCTTCCCGAAACTTGCCCTTTCTACACCCCGCCAAAAGAAGAAATCACCCAAGAGCTGAGATTCGAAGTCCGAAAACGGCTGCGCCCAACTTTTATGGGTCAACAGATCCATGAGATACGGAAACTGCGAGGAAAGGCCACGTCGCAAAGGAAGCCTTTCTGGGGCCAGGGGAAAAAACATCAACTGGACGTCCCGCAATTTGCAGACACGCCCATGGGTGTGTGCGTGTATGCGTGTGTGTGTGTGTGTGTCAAAATACGGGGAAGCCATGCACCATGGTCTTCCTTTTGGTTTCCCTTCAAGCCAACCCTAAAAAGGGTACAGAAAATCCACACGACCAGGTGGGAACAACCCACAAACAAGTGGCAAACGCACAAGAAGCAATTCGGGCACCCCCCTTCCATTTTCCTGGAAAAGTGGCCCTGTGGGTTCCATGTTGCGAGCGAGGCGAGCCTGCTGCAAGTCGATGAAGAGTGCCGGCGCCGGCGCTGGGGGTTCGGTCTTGACCTGCAAAAATTGCATCAAGGGCACTCTGGTCGACGTCATCTGTGGACGCACCATCCCTAAGCCTTCCAGGCAGACTTCAATCAGCACAGGGTGCTGATGGATGGTGCGTCCCCAGGAGTGGTCGCAGGCGGGTCTTGACTCGGGATCCCGCAAAGAAACAACAGGCCAATGCTTGGGCAAAGGCGCATGTTGTGAACCGGTTGAGTGACTACGTTGAGACCAACTACCAGTTCTACAATGCCTTTCGCGTTGACATGCCAAAGTGGCTACATATCGGGTCCACTATGCATGGCATGAAGGCTAGCTTTTGGGCATGTCAGCAAGGAGATGTACGCATCGCATAACATGAACAATCACTCACACACACACACACACACACACACGCACACGCACACGCACACGCACACGCACACGCACACGCACACGCACACGCACACACACACACACACACACACACACACACACACACACACACCACACACACACACACACACACACACACACACACACACACACACACACGCACACACACACACACGCACACACGCACACACGCACACACGCACACACGCACACACGCACACACGCACACACGCACACACGCACACACGCACACACGCACACACGCACACACGCACACACGCACACACGCACACACGCACACGCACACACACACACACACACACGCACACACACACACACACACACACACACACACACACACACACACACACACACACACGCACACGCGCACGCGCACGCGCACGCGCACACGCACACGCACACGCACACGCACACGCACACGCACACGCACACGCGCGCACGCGCGCACGCGCGCACGCGCGCACGCGCGCACGCGCGCACGCACCCACGCACGCACGCACGCACGCACGCACACACGCACACACGCACACACGCACACACGCACACACGCACACACGCACACACGCACACACCCACACACACACACACACACACACACGCCACACACACACAAACACACACAAAATAAACTAAAATCTCGGCATGCCTCAAAATCGGGGGACCCTCAAAATTGGTCTTTGACCTTTTGTTCATTACACAATAGCCAAGAAAGGGTACCCTTAAATTTTGACACCCCCAGTTCCGCAATCCCGGTTTGGAATCCACCAAGAAATCCTTTCAGAATCCAACGTGGGCATGAAATAGGCCTGTCCACCCAAAGAAACTGTCCATCTTTCATATATCCTCTTTTTAGGTGTGTCTCTTTTGAGGGGACCCCCACAATGGTGGTTTTCCTTTGTGTTTGCCCTTGAAACCAAGAGAGGATGTTCAGCCCAGATTGATCCATGCAGCTCTTGGATGCCCGTCCAAATTGGCTCACAGGAAATGGCTGGAAGTTGGGTGAAAGTGGTTGCCACAATTTCCTGGGAAGAATGGATGACTGAATCAATCACAGTTGGAATTGAATTCAGAATTCGCCTTCACCCAACTGCAACAATGAAAACCGATGAAAACCCAATCAACACCAATAAACACCAATAAACACCAATGAAAACCAATGAAAACCAATCAAACCCAATGAAACCCAATGAAACCCAATGAAAACCCAGTGAAACCAGTTTAAATCGAGCAACCCATCAACTCGCGCATCAACAGCCTTGCTACCTCCGACATGCGCCTCTTCCTCCTTTGCTTTCGCCTTGGCCTTCGCTTTGCCTTTGGCCTGCAGACGTGGAATGAAATGCGCATTCACGAGGTCACATGTCTATGTTTCCACAAGCCTCAGGCGATGATAGGACATAGATGCCCATGTGGGGTTGTGCTTTTGAGGCGCAGTACCCTTTGCAGGTGGGTTGAAAAAGGGGGCCACAAGGACAACATGTATTGCTAGGGACGTAGTTTGACACATCAATTTCGTGCCACTAGGGCTCTGGAAGCGTCCGACTCGTATGGCATTGGCGGCATTGGTGACGTCAGAGATCTGAGATCTGGAAACATCTTGGCTGCACCAAATAATTTTCCTGATCAGCAAAAAGCACGGTGAACCTGCTGGTTGACTAAATGGCAATCTTCAGTCAGCTGCTTAAATGCTAATCGGGCCGAGAGCACAACATGTCAGTCACACAATCGTAACCTTTTATTCAACAGGTCGCTCGAAGCCACACAAAAAAAAAAAAAACAAGGTTGGGCGAAATTACTTGCTGGTTAAAACTCTACATAGAGTCGAACATACCCACGCATCTGACTGCAAGAAAGCAACAAGTTGCGCACAAACTGGGGTATGAGCTTTGGCTCACTGGTCGTTGAACTGCAACGGTTGGATGCGCTCTACCTGAAATGGGAACCCTACCCCATCGAGTCGGAATCAACACGTTCCTGGTGAAAAACCTCCCGGTGAAAAAGCGACATCGACCTGACTCTTTTCGGGGGTTCCCTCCTCATGAGGCACCGGAAATGCATCCAGACATGAGACCACCGGGCTTTCAGGGGCTACTGGGCTGCCCGTTTTCGGATCCCCTGCGAGAAGAGTGACTAACTTCTAGTGGGTTAAATAGAAACTACCACTAAGCACTAAAAGGCTAAAAGGCCAAGGAACCGGATGGCTGGGAGCAACCAAGGTTTGAAAGTCTTCCTGACTCAAGGCCTTTTGGGAACGTGAGAGGTTTCCATCTCTACGTGTCATGCTTGGAACTGTATGCCCAAAAAATGCATGCCAGCTGTTCGCTGCAAACGCACTTCGCAACAAATAACCCTCAATTTTAGCGCCTTCGCTTTTGCCTTGGGATCTTTGACCTCTTCCTCCTCTTCTGGAACCTGCCAGGAGCCCGCTGAGGGGCAGCAGCACAGACTGAACATGTTGGCCTGAACGCTCCCCTACAAGCCCAAGCTCACAAACTGGTACCACGACAGCAAGCCAAGATCTACAGGTGTGCCTTGAGGCTGCTCTTTGGGGGGGGAGGGAATTCAAGGGAAGCCCCCCAATTTGAGGGTTCCCCAGCTTGAGACTTCCAACCGCAATTCATAGGTCAGAATGGTCTAGAGGGAAGTAAGCTCGTTTTTTGCCCAAAAATGGTCATGTGTGCTGAGGTGGTAGACTTGGATGGCGGTTTATGCCGGAATCCCACACGCACCTAGTCCTCCCCAGTAGCCAGCTGGAACGTTGACGACAACTGAATTACTGAGCTGGCAATGACAACGGTGTTTGTGGCAGCCGGTGCATGATCACCAGTTCCTCAAAAACCACATCGCACACAGCGACGTCTGAAGGGCATCCGTTCGCTTGCAAGCTTAGACAAGATTGTCCCCCAGGACGCTACCCTCTGAACCACTTAGTGGATAGGATGCTAGACCAAACCAACCAGCCACTAGCTCCTTGTAAGACTCGCGGATTGGGAGGACAACCCAAACCGGATGCACAAAATCCTTGGATGTCCTGCAACTGTGCCGCAACATGCCAGCGACTCAGTGCCCCTTTTGTAGCTTGCAGCTTGCTGATCTTGGAGCGGGCGTGAAGACATCGGATCACAAAAGTCGGGGGCTGGCGCTTGACCAAAATCTGTTTCAGGGGCAGATGACCCTTCCTGTCAACCTTCACTATGGGAATCCTGGGGGTAGGTCCAAGGGGGGTGGGTAGTTGGTTCGAGGCTCTCGCCTCGATGGAGGGAGCGACGAAATCCTCCAGCCTGCAGGCGAAAAAATGTAAGACACGCAAAGGGAGGAAACTCCCGAGGTGATGTTGACCCCATGAATCCCCCCCTCCCAGTATTTCGGGAGGAAAAGAATCCCCAACACCAAAGAACCCCTTCTGCGAGGTCCAACAGTCAGTCAGCTTGTCAAGCCAAGACGCCAAAACAGGATGGTCTGTGTTTGACACATTCCCATGCCAGAATCTCCCATTCGGCAATGTGACAAAAAATCCTCTCTTACCAGCTCGCTTTGTGGTTTTTGCCAGCACCTCAGTAGAAACTGCCCTCTGGTATGTCCATGATTCATGCCTCCCACATATTCAGCTTTGACATGTCAATCAGGGAACTTGTTTTGGTCCATGCAAAAGGAAAGCACCATCAAATTGACTGGCTGTGGGGAACCAAAGGTTCGGCGAGTCCGTCTGGCTCCGGAAGCATGCCTATGGCATGCCCCAGCAACGGCAGCACGCCAAAACCCATGATACCATTTCATGAACCTGGCTGAACAATTCTTGACCCCTTCTTGCAAACTTGCAGGTTTCCCCACAAAACGACCCCAGGACCCCAAACAGATTCTCAGAAATCCGCTTGAAAGCCTTGACTGAGCTCACCCAGCGTCGAGCCGTTCTCTTTTTTTCCCCGAGGCTCCGGCTGCCAAACAGCTTTAGACGCTTGCCCCATGAGGTCCTGCAGGGCAAACACGCCAACCATGAGATCTGAGCGAGGCAAAAAGAAGCATACCCAAAGGAGCTTCCATCCCATGCTCTAAGAGCGGGCCATCTAGCCCCGGAAAGGATCCCTCCAAGGGAATGACGGCCAGGTCTCGGAGTTTGCTTTTCAGAAAGCAGGGAGCAAGGATGGCGGAACGTGCCAAATGCTGTGGGTTGCTGTTCAGGGACATGCTGGCTCGCATTGGATGCCCACTCGAGTGCCCACTCTGTTTCAAAATTGGCAACGCTTTCTCGGGGGTTGCGCTGGCGTCGCTCAACAACCCCCACAAACTTGGAATGGGAAACCATCTTTCCACATTAGGTTCCTTGTTTGAGTGGTGCAAACGTGCAACTTCTGAGGGCCGGTTGCAGCGCGAATAGGTCCAATATTGGTGTCGATGCAGATGCATCACTTGGAACGCTTCGGTTTTCTTCGGATTTCTCTTCCAAACCGTCCCCAAGCAGGCTTGCGACTGCCACTTCAGTGACACGAATGGAAGGCTCAAATGGCTGATTTGGGAACACAACCTTGCCAAGTGAGCCACGCCTAACACCCAACTTGCGGCTCTACCAAGATTAAAAGGTTTCAACCAGAAGGCCAGGCAGAGCCACCTACTTGGAGCCTTTTCTTGCTGGTGCGAGAGATGCAGGGAATGAGACATGGAATGACCCCTTTAGAACAACCATCCCACAAGTGGTGTCCTTTATTCGGGATTTTGTTCAGGTTCATTCCACATTCCCATCTCTCGTGCCGAGCTGCTGAGCTTCTTGCGGGTTTTGGGAACAACGGGCGTCGTTTTCCGAGTGCCACAGCGGCGGTTTTTCTCCCCGTGCCCGCCCAGTTCGGGTCCGCAAGGAAGGGGAACTCCCAGCGGCCTTCGGACTCTGACCTGGGCCGGTGGGAAGCGGGAAGTGGGCTGGGGTGGGGCGGGGTGGGGTGGAAGTGGGGTGCGGGGGGGTTGGGCGGGGTGGTGGGGTGGGGTGGGGTGGAGGGGTGGGGTGGAGGGGTGGGAAGTGGGGTGGGGGTGGAGGGGTGGGAAGTGGGGTGGAGGGGTGGGAAGTGGGGTAAAGGGGTGGGAAGTGGGGTGGGGGTGGAGGGGTGGGAAGTGGGGTGGAGGGGTGGGAAGTGGGGTGGGGGTGGAGGGGTGGGAAGTGGGGTGGAGGGGTGGGAAGGGGTGGGGGGAAGTGGGGTGGAGGGGTGGGAAGTGGGGTGGGGGTGGAGGGGTGGGAAGTGGGGTGGAGGGGTGGGAAGTGGGGTGGGGGTGGAGGGGTGGGAAGTGGGGTGGAGGGGTGGGAAGTGGGGTGGGGGTGGAGGGGTGGGAAGTGGGGTGGAGGGGTGGGAAGTGGGGTGGAGGGGTGGGAAGTGGGGTGGGGTGGGCAGGGCTGGGGTGGGGAAAACGGGGCATGGCTCCCAAATTGTTTCTTGGTTCTCTTGATCTCGCCCAACCAGGCGGTTCTCACAAACTCCTTGTCCCATCTTTGGACCTTTTCCCTTGACTTGCCTTTTTTGCAAAACGGTGTCAACTGTCTACTTCCAAAAAACCGGCCACAGGATATTCTACAGTGTACAGGAAATCCTTGTTCTTGTTTGTATTTGGCCAATGTGACTCCTGTAGCTGGTTTCTATGATTTGGGATTTGTCAAAATTCAACCACCAGGAATTGGACCGCAGGTTTTAGTCCATGTTTCCATTTGCCAGGATTCCATTTGGGGGTTACCCTATTTTTGACCCACACCCATTTGAACCCCAAATTCTCCCAGGCGCTTCCGATCTCAGCGCCAGGCTCGCCGGGAACGAACTTGCAGAGCCGCATGGCGGCCTTCGACAAACTGGGGCCGTTGTTTTCCTTGGCCTCAACAGAAGCTGAAGGGTACCTATCAAAAAGGGCTTAAGGGTACCTTCCAAAAGGCCAAGAGTAGGCCAAAGGAGCCCTCAGGGTACCTCTAAAAATGAGTACCTTTCTAGCAACCACCGGGTGAAGCAAACAACAAATTAAATGCACCAGGCGCCTAAAAAAGAGAAAAGGCAGGACGGCCTCGCGTGCTCCTTCCCCCCCCTCCGCTTCCCCCCCCCGATCCTTCTCCTCCGGGCTGATCACCGGCTCCTGCGCACGCGGGTTCCGCCACATGGGATCGATCCCACCCTTCGCCAGGCAACGGGGAAGCGAAGCAAAGCGTAGGTCCATCCGCAAAGCTCCGCAAGGGCTTGACATGGAAACGCTCGAAAGGCATGCGTTTGGAGGTGGAACCCCAACACACAGCAGCCGTTTGGTTGGCAGATCTGTTGCCTCAGAGTTGCCTTTGGTATTGCCTAGAATTAGGCTTCACGTTGGAAGATTTGGATCTGTTGGAAGATTGCCTTAGTATTACTCCCATCTGCCTTTGGTGAGCCTTTGGTATCTTCACCTCGCAAAAAAACAAATGAGTAAGGCTTCTTGGCTTCTACGCATTTGTCAGCCCAAGGCCAACCTGGCGCACCATCAGTCTGTCGCTTTCTTGCGTATTGGGATTGGCTTGAACATCTTCCTGGCCCCTTGACGATCATGGGCAACTCTTTTCACAGGGATCCGGATGCATGAAAAACACCTGAACATTGCAACTTCTAAACGGCGGTTCCCCTTTATTTTGGTGTTGAAAAAGCCACATTTTTTTTCAAATGGAAAGGCAAAAGGGATTTTTCTTTTCAGGAGCCCCGTTTCAGTTTGGCAAGTTGGAAGTCATTTCACGGTGCCTTTCACTGGTCATCTCACGGTTGACTAGCCCCAGTTCAGCTTACATGCTTTACCATACCGTCCTCGGGCGCGTCCTTCGGCTTCTTCTTGTCGTCTTTCTGGCCAAGGTGGCACGCTCAGGATCAGGCGGCCAGGCATGAGTCCACTTGTGTTTCTTGGAGGGTGCCCCTTTAAGATTGGTTTAAAGGGTTCCTCAAAGAAAAGCCGCCATTCTTTGGGTCTCCCTATTTTTCAACACATTGTTTAGTTGCAATCCTCCCAACAAAAGGGGTAAACCAGGAGGGGCTTGTGTACTTCAACCGAGGGAGTCTTCTTCAAAACAGGGGGGACTAAATTGCTGGCTTCCTCGTCACCATTCAAACACCACAGGCGGCTCCCCAACTTTGATACAACAATTTCGGCCCCCTTTTTCCGGGAATGTGTGCGGGATCCATTTTCGCACAGGACGTGAGACAAATTGGTGCTCCTGGCATGATTAAACTTAGGCCCAGTGAGAGAATGTATATTCTATTGGTTGCTTGCCTTTGAGTCACCGGTAAGCTGATTTCTGCGGGAAGTTTGGTCGCGCCCCCCCTAGATTGCCAGAACTGTTCGGGGCGCGCGCCCTACCTCTTGGTGGGCTTAGCCATCGGGGACCTCTTTGCAAAGCGATGATCCGATTTTCGTGCGCCCGAAGTTTGGGGCGCAAGGCCCCGGAACATTTGCTTGGCCCGCGCCTCCCCAAAAAAATTGAAGAAAGGAGGGGACCAGCGCATGGGAAGGCTGTCTCCTTCCCAAATCCGCTTTGAACCCCCAGCCGTTGACCCAGAAATGGAAGCTCATCTCTGGTTCACCAACTAGGTCCTCCAGTAGAGAGGTTAGAATAAGTTGGTACCCACCTTTTGCCAGTTTTGTCTATTTTAGCAGTTTTTGGAACCCTCCCAACCAAAAAAGTGACGGTAAGAAAGGGCACCTAGGTGGGGGAATTAGTAGCTATCCATTTGCTTAAGACCCCTGGAAAAAAATATGTCCAGTAGCAAAATCGATTCCCTTTAAAACCAACAGGGCAAAAAAGGCAATCAAGCCACTTGATGTTCTGAGTCGGGGGTCGCCTTCTTCTTGTCCTTGGGATCCGGCTCCTCAGGCTCCTGGCGTGCAATGAACCATCTTTTTTGGTGCGTGAATCAACCATCTTTTTACGTTGAGACACCCTCAAGTGGATGTTTGTTGTTTGCTTCTTTGTTTGCTTGTTTGTTTGCTTGTTTGTTCGTTTGCTTGTTTGTTGGTTTTCTTCCTTTTTTTGTTGTTTGCTTCTTTGTTTGTTTGTGTGTTTCTTTGCTTTGTTTGTTGTTCTTTCTTTTTGGGGGGGAGGAACATCTTGCGTAGCTTTCAGGCTTAGCAATCCGGAGACAGTACCGCCAGGAGCTCTATGCTGAACAACTCACACAAGCTGAGCTTTAGGTAAGCTTTAGGAAAGCCCGTTTGGAACAGGGTTCCACTTTTCGACTACCCCAGGTCAGACTTAAGCCCAGGAGAAGCCCTGAGTTTAAGTCTATCTTGCGGCAGTCAAAAAGTGGAACCATGATTTGAGATGCCATGCTCAACACCGCGCACATATATTCCTCATCGTCCATTGCTTCAGCCCCCTGGAAAAATACACATTTTCCAGTGTGTGATAGATTCCCTCTAAAACCAACAAGGGAAAGGGACAAAATATTCTCAAGCAAATGGAAGTCACATCTCAATTTCACAGTTGCGCAGCGGTAAACGACACACAAGTTTCAGGAACAAGAGCGCCAGCTGGCAGCATTCCGCTCTAGGAATGAGCCTGACCAGTTGGATGGGGTCCCTGTTGCGGCACATCAACCACTTGGCCCGTGTATCCCAAGGCTCACCTGTCAAAGCAGCGCCCTCTTTCCAACGGGGTTGTGGACAAAAATTCTAGGGGTTGATTCCTTTTCCATTCTTTTCAGCCATCGCTCTTTTCAAAAACCGGCTGTTTCCCCTGGGTTTTTGATGGTTTCCTGCAAAGAATGATGCCTGGAAAGAATGGAATTGGAAGGTACCCCTAGAATTGCCGCTTCTTTTTCGGACTCCAAGGTGCCGCCTGTTGACTTTGCCTCAAATGCTGGTGCTTAAAGAGAGGTTTTTTTTTTTTTCTTGGATCTCAAAGGGCCTTCTATGAGGCCTTCTTAAGTGACCTGTCCTCAGATCCCCCGCCTAAAAGTTTAACTTTTAGTGGGCTAAATGGAAAACCCCACTAAACACTAAAAAGCTAAAATGCTAAAATGCTAAGGAACCGGATGGCTGGGAGCCACCAAGGTAAAGGGCCCTGACTCAAACATGAGTCAATGTTGTGCACTTGACATTTGGAGCCCTTGCCATCAGATTTCATGGCATCAGAGTACAGACCTTGGTTCGGAATGGCCGGATTGAGCCGCTCCGGCCTCGGGCGCGAAGACATCCACCTTGGGCGGCGGCGCGTGCTCCTGGCAACCGCTTGCGTGGTTTGGGCCAGTTTCCTCTTTCCCAGAGCAGGGACCTTCACTGCGGGTGGGGTCGCTATGATTTGACCAAGATCATAGGAGCTGACAAAGAGGTTTTGGAACACCGTCATTGACAAGTTTGTCCACTGCCCCATGATTGTAGACAGCTAAGTTTGGAAGGAACATGCGAAGAGCGCGTACGACGTGTTACCCATTACGCAGAACATGACGAAAAGTAACAGATCTCTAAGCTAACAGAACACAACATGTGTCGTTCGGGCACATCCCGGGCAAAATGGCTCTAAGGGGCTAGGTTGAACCCAAATGGGGAGGGCCAGCTGAAGGATTGCTTCACAGGGAGATGAAAGCCATTGCCACAATGGCTGTCTCACAACTTGGGGCAAACGCGCGTCCCCCTGTGTCATCCTCAAACTATTCCAAGGAATCCTAAGCTGGACACCGGCAATGATGCTTGTGGAGGTGTGCCTTTCCAACTAGTGAAATATCCCTAGTTAAACTGTTACTCCTCATCCCGCAGAAGTTCACACGTCCATGTAACGGTATAGCAGGTACCCAAGAGCTTGCCACCTTGTAAAGCCAAACAGGGATCCTTACATTATACACCTGAACATTGCCTTGTCAATGGTGGCTTCCCCTTATTTTGGTGGAAAAAGCCATGTTTCAAAGGGGCAAACTGTATCTTTTAAGGAGCCCTGCCAAAAGGAACAGGTTTCTGGTTGGGTTCCCGCCTATAAGAACCTGCCACGCCCGGGATGCACCGGGTGTATTCTTCTACGGGGAATCGAGGCACGCCCCGTCAGCAGGCCTCCGGCAGGCCCAGGCACAGCGCAGAGTGGTAGAAATCCGAGAGCAGCTGGCAGCAGGCGTGGTACCGCCTCAGCCGAATTCGCTGTGGCTGCGGCGTCTATACGGCTTCGGGAACCCGTTTCTCTCCCCAGCTGTGGTGTTCCCTTCAAATCTTCAAGGGGTTGCGGGATTTTGTGATACCTACCCATCAATGGCTTTTGGGGGCTGGGCTGATCTTGCTTGTATCGAAACCAACATCCTCTTCCCCGCCCATTCCCTGCCAAATCCGCAAAGCTGCGTAACGTCTGCCTCTGGCAAAGCCATTCTACCCGGAACGCTGCAAAATGACTCACTCCAGCAAAGCTTTCTCTCACAACCTCTATACAAGCAGAACCCAGAAATGTAGGAATCAACTGAGTGGAGCAGTGCATCGATCGCCACCGCTAAGCCAAACAACATTGCATCCGGCATGCTGCCAAAACAGGATGGCTTGCATGGTCATTCTAGAACGAAGTGCACGTTTACGGTCCGAACCGCTAGAGTCATGTTAACTTCGGATTGCCCGTACCAATCATGGGTCTCCGTTTCCCTTTAGTAAGGGAATGATATGTTGCCAAAAATTCTCTGACTAGTAGGGTCCGGATTAATCCAAAGTTAACACGGGTGTGTCTTTTTTTGGGGGTACCCCGGTTTTGATGGCTTGAACGAGAGACCAATAGGAACACCACCATTTTGAGCCTCGTCCCCCGACCCACATGGTGGCTGTGTGATGCCCATGCCCCCGCACTATCGAGCGTGACATGGGCGGAAGGTTGGCTTCAGATCTGGCGATCCCAATGTGAGCATATGGTTTCCATAATCTACCTGGTGAATTAGGCTGCGTTCTCAGGGTGATTTGACGGACGGGGCCGAAAAGGCCAAGGTCTGAAGGGTCTGGCAGGATGCCATGGGTGGGGGAGGCACTTGAGTCAGAATCAAAACCCGGTATCAAAATGATCCAAGAGCCATGCTTCAAGAATTAAGAAGGCGGCCGCAGCTGTTTATGGTTGGGATTGTCCTACCCGGGTTGTGATTGGGGCTCACATGGTTTCCAGAATCTACCTGGTGCGTTCTCAGGGTGAATGGTCCCCCTCAAAACCCCATATCCATCATCCAAAGTCTTTGTCCTGGTTCGAATGCGGCTGGATATCCGAATGGCCCAAGGTTGCCAGCTGTGTTCACCACTGAGCCTTGGGCTTGACTTCCAGTTGAACGGCATGCTGCACCTGGACAACCCGAGCGAGTTGAACGCCGTTGCAGCGTTGCACGCCACCTTTCTGCCCCAATGGACATGAATGAGTGCAAACAAGAAGCGAGATTGCCCCTCATTCTAGGGGACACTTCCCCATTCTTTCCAGGGATCCTTCTTTTCAGAAAACCATCAGAACTTTAGGGGAAACAGTTGGTTTTTGAAAAGAACGATGGTTGAAAAGAATGGAAAAGGAATCAACCCCTGGACTCATATCCGAAACACCGGCGATGGGCAAAGAGAGCCTTGTCACCCAAAGGTGTCACCGAGCCAAGCCCTGGATATCTTGTGCAACTCTCAGGTGCTCAACTCTGCGCACAAAGTGTTTCAGGTGTTGCAAGGAGGTTCTGCTTCAATGGACACAAGCGAGATAGGTTCCCAGTCAAGATAAGGGAAAATGGAGTGGACCCCCCTTGCTCATCAAGCCAGAACATTTCACTTTTGAGTCCGGTCAAGATTCCATACTTTGCACCACATCATTCTCAAACCAATCTGGTCCACGACTTTGAAAGTTGGTTGACCTCCAGGGGTGACTTTCTTTATCACCTGCAACTCTCTGGCCACATAGTGCGCTTTAGTGAGGCCCAAATCCTCCGAGTTTCTCGTCACTTGAAACCCGGTTGTAGTTAAAACCTGGACCTGTGGATTGCGACATCTTCTGGCAGTTCAGAAACCTTGGAATCGATGATGTTCCCTACCGGCAACAAGTGGTTTCCCACAGGGGTTGGTTTCAAGTAACAGTCACAGGGGCTCCATCCATAGTGAGGCGATCAAGTGGTTTTAAAGTGGTGTAGGAGTTTGTTCATCCACATTTCCCGCATGGCTTCCGTTAGCAATGTGCTTCGTGCTCAAAGATTGACTCCCAGAGCGGCGCACGCGCCGATTTCGGCTTCCGCCAGGGAGCTTTGCCCCTCTTTGCAACTCCAGCGCGCGGCCGAAGCTTCTTCTTCGCGATTGAAAGCGCCAGGCTCTCAGCCCCTTGCCCTCTGCACAAACAAGCGTGGAAGAAACAAACAAGCAAACAAGCACGGAAGCATGTGGGCCGATTCTGCGCTGGCATTACCCCAGGCGCGGTTGGAAATAGGATGGCGCGGCACCAAACCAAGGAGCACGCAGCTCTGATTTGATCACGGCCATAGTCAAGTGCAGCAAGCCCAACACAAAAAAACAGTGCCGCGGATGAGGCTCGTCCGCCACTTGGGAACTCGCCAGAAGGCTCCTTCCCCCCAGCTGGCCACAAGAGCCGGACTTTACAATAAGGAAAACGCCTGTGAGATAGTGTTATACAGCAGCCGGGATTTGGAGTTGGAATGAATAAATCCAACTGAAAGGATCCAAATTTGAACCTGCAAGTTGTTGGAACTTACAACTCGGGCACTGCCTGGCATGGATAGCATGTTCTGCTCAGCTTTTCAACTGGATCTGATCCTGCAACATAATCTGACTAAACGAACGCCAGACTCCATGTTCTGCTTTGTCTGAGCCATGAGCAGACTCAATTGTTCGGCCCCACAAACACGAACAGTCACATATTTTTGTTTATCGTTTTGGCGGCGGTTGATCCAAGATTCGATGTGTTCTTCTTCCCCACGTGAAAGCTCCGGGGTTTCTGCTCGCAGTTCGGAGCCGCTTCTGGCTAGGGTTGAAGCGTGCAGGGGGGTTGCTGCTGCAAATACCTGGGATTGCTGCTGAAATTGCGGTCTTACCCTCCCACCAACTGACATGGAAGTGCACAGACCCCTCTTAGAAAGACTACTTTCCTCTTTGAAATGGGGTTTGTGCACTAACCCATGTTAGTTGGTGGGAGGGTAGGTCTGTTGCATTTGCGGCATGTCTGTTTCGGAGCGTCCCTCCTGGTTTTGGACTGGAAGACTTCCCTCTAGGTCCTCCAGATTTGAGAGGTTAGACTAAGGGTACCAACTTTTTTCTGTATTCTATTTTAGTAGGGGAACCCTCCCCCCAAAAAGTTGGTCAAAGGGCACGATACTGGGGGACCTAGCAAACATGTTCTACAAATCTTAGTCTAGTTCCAACAGCTGAACGAAGGTCTGGATCCCCAACTAAAGGACCTTCTTCATGGTGAGCTCACTATGCACCCAGCTCCATAGATTATGGAGAACATTGTGGCCACCTCAAGTTGTTGAGGTGGTTACCTCTTGGCTTCTTTGAATATGCAGTTCCCATATCTACCTGATCTGCAGCCGGCGACCCTAAGCGCCGTTCTCAGTGGCTTGCTGCTCGGCGGCTTCCTGCTCGGCTTCACGCTCGGCTTCGCGCCGCTTCTTACGCTCCTGCTCCTGGCAGGCTGAACTCAGCCCAGTGTAAAGGTATTCGATTAAAACGTGCTCCGATCACGGCCAAAGGAATATATATATATATATATAGGCAACATCTGAAAGGTTGTCCAGCTGTTGTCCATGCTGCGCCGGTCACTCAATTGAGTCATAATGAAAGCCTGGTAGTGACGGGGCTTGCCCAAATTCAATGGCAAAGAATCAAAAGGGTCGACATGGCTTAATCGCGGCTCACTGCTGGAGGTGATGTGGTGCATGAAGGGGAAAGCATTGAAGGGGCACGTGGGCACTTCACAAACAGAGTTGGACTTGGGCCGGTGCAGCTTTAAGATGGACGTCGAAGACAGTTCGACTTGCAGCAACTGAGTGCACCAGTTCCCAACGGTATCTCCAGGTGACTTGAGGAGCTCCTTGCAGCCTGTCAATTCTCCAACCTCCATTTGCTTAAGTCCCCTGGAAAAAAAGACGAAACATATTTCCAGTAGTGATAGATTCCCTTTAAAACCAACAGGAGAAAATAACAAATAGTCTTAACCAAATGGAAGCCAGAAAGTGCCCCCGCCTAAAAGCCGTAAAACTCGGCGCAAGCAACCAAACGCTGGATTCGCCGTACGGTCATCGTGGCGTCAATGGGCTCGCTACAAACGAGTGCCCAAGCCTCGAGGAAAGACAACCGGAGTAAACCAGACAAATCACTCCAACTAAGAACGGCCATGCACCATCACCCATAGAATCAAGAGCTATCAATCTGTGAATCCTTACAATGTCTGGACCTGGTAAGTTTCCCCGTGTTGAGTCAAATTAAGCCGGCCACAGCAGGAGTTTTGGCCTGTGGCCTTGTTTGGGGCAAGCAGGAGTTCTCCGACTTAGTCAATGTGTAAATATATCAACTGTCCTAGCGATGTGAGTCAAAGCATGAAACATGGGTATTGGTCAAAATGAAACCACCATGGGACCGCAGGTTTTGGTCCATGTTTCCATTTACCAGGATTCCATTTTGGGTACATGTTGTTGACCTACAGCCACATCATGAAACATCCATTGACATGGCTGTTGGTCAAAACCAATGGTACCATTTTGAGGTAGGTGCACCACCCATTTTAGTCGGGATTGTAGTGGGGATTGGGATGTTCGCTAGGGGTACGATTTGGATTTTGACCCATGGCGGCATGTTCGCACGCGACGCCTGGCCCTGCAGTGTCCCGATCCGACTCAGCCGTGTCTTAAGCTGCAAAGCACCTCCAAATGATGCTCAAACAAACTAAGGACGCCTCGGTTGCTTTCTGCTCCCCTGCTAAAAGCTTAACTTTTAGTGGCTTCATAAAAAAAAAACCCATTCGTTGGCAAAAAGCTAAAGTCCTAACATCCAAGCAAAACGCACCAAAGACGCCTGAATTTTGAAACCAACGACACCACTTCGAGCAAATGTCCTTGACGCGTTGCTTCTCCCGCTGCTCCTCCTGCCTGATCGCCTCAGATAACCCCTCGTGCCATGCTGAAAGCCACCTTTCACGGGGCCAGGGTTTGACTCAAGAAACTTGCCATACTCTCAGGACATCGGGGCGGGGGAGGGGGTGAGGCCCACTGCCGGGGTGCCTATTCCAGAAGGGAACTGGTACCCTGTAGTAGTAGAGGTCGCCCTGGATCTATTCCGGAGAGAGTCCAATATGCCAATATGGAGGATTGGAGGATGGATTGTCCCTGGTGGCTTGTGTTGACTGTGAATCCTGTAAAGCGGTCTGCAAACCTTTTTATCAATGTACCATGAGTCGAATGACTGTACAAATGACTTGAAGGGCCTTGAGCCATCATGTCAGCGGAGTGTGCGAATAGGTCAATGTGCAACAAAAAGCAACAGAAAACAGACACAAATTTCTTTTGACCTTTCACACCAAAGTGTATGATTGGCTTCTTGGCCTTACGTGCCGTAGCCATATTTGAAAGTGCCGTAGCCATATCTTGTTACAATGATTCATCCAATTTTTGGCGCGGATGATTTGTCCTGTGAGCAAAATGGAAAACAGTCTGTACTGATTTTGTGAGATACCTAGATGTATCGAAAAGGTGATGCACAACGCTATGTACATGCGGGACGGATGTGAAACTATTGATCTCTCACTGAATAGTCTTGTTGGCGGTGAGGATCAATCTGGTTGTAGTTCGTAGTGTCGATCGTGGGAGTCTTCTCAGTCGGTCGAATAAGTGCCAAAGGTGGCTGCTTCATCAAGTGATCAGCGGTACCACCGGCGGCTGCTGTCGGATTGACTGCCATAGTCTCCATGATCATTCCAGGTCGAGTCGCCATAGTCTTTCCATTGCTTTGGATTGCCCCAGTACTGCTTGTTGTACTCTTTGTACTCTTGCTGAGTCCAAGATTGCTTCTTCTTGAGGTGCTCCTTGGATCTCTCAAAGTTGCGTTGCCTGGCGGCAGATCTGCTGCGGATGTAGACCATCAGCGGACTGTGCGAGTCGGAATCTTGTGAGCCATTCATGAACATATCGTTGCTCACGTGCTTGAAGCGTTCCGCGGATGAGACCTGATAGTCGAACATGGCAGATGTTGGATCGTTCCGCATGGCTTCCAGTTGTTCATCTCTCATGGCGTTCATTTCTTCCTTCCGGAAAACCTGCTGGATATTCGTTTTGCCCCATCCAAACACGAATGTCTTCATGACATCTGGGAATGTTCGGTCATACCCTGATCCAGTCTTCATGTATAAGTGATGACGGACAATGGATTTTAGGGTAGTCGTCCACGAGTGGCAGATTCTCCGTTTCATTCCACAATCTCTGATATTCCTTCATGAGGATATTCATGAGACCTTTGGCCGGATTGAAGACGTGCTGGAGTCTGCTGTAGGTATTCGCGGATTTGTTGGCGTCTCCAGTGATCGCATCACATTGGTACAATGTCACGAGTGGCAGGATTTCGTTCTGAAGATCTTCCCGTGCTGCTCCATGGCTGATTGATGGATGAATGTGGAAAACTCCAATGGTAGCAAACGGGAGGTCTGCCCTCGTTACGTGGCGGCTGTCAAACTCGAGGAGTGATTTGTTGGATGATTTTGGGAGCATACCACGACACTCGTCACTCTGCTCGATGTGGAGAACGACAATATCTTTGTTACGTCCGTGTTTTTGGACAGTGGTGCGTGGTGGCAATCTCGGTCCGATGTACTTCTTGGATTCAGTAAACATGGATGGTCCCGTAGTTGCCAAGCAGTCCGAGGTCGGAATGTCGTATTCAGGATCAGTGCACTTTTCCTCGGTTCCGAAGAAACATCTGAACATCCCGAATGTGGTTCCCCAATTCTGACTCTTTGTGGAAATGTGTCTTGCCAATAGTTCCACTCGTGCGGAAGGTCCACCGCGGACAAAGCATGCAAGTGGTCTGGATGACCATTGCTTGATAACGATGCCCTTGTACCCGAATCGGATGAACGTCTTGATGAGTTCTCTGGATTTATCATCTTGAGGACTGAGGAATGCGTCTGCTTCATTGAGGCATAAGATGTGTGCGCTGTTCTGCATCATCACCTTCACGATTGGTCGGTCCTTCATCGCCATGTTGTACACCTCCCTGCCGTCCAGCTTTGGATTCCTCGTGAGGTTCCCATGGTTCATAGTAAGCATGTTGATCGTCAGGGATGATGTGAACTCATGCGTCTTGAGATGGTCCACAGAGGGACGGTCGGTCGGCTGCATCAGCGATCCCAGGATGTCGGCAAATGCTCGAATGACTTCTGGGTTGTCATGTGATCTAAGCTTCTTCAATCCCAGTGGAAGCTTAATCGGATATCCTGATACTGGCTGTGCCTTCCGGTACTCGTCCATGGTGGGACATTCTCCTCGATGGCGGAAATAGAACTCTTCTTCTTCGAGGTTGACATCGGGATCGACGTGTGCCAATGAGGCTCTTTCGCATTCTGTCAATTTAGGATGAGCTGTTCTGGGATCCTTGTTGTACTTCTCCATAAAATGGAGGAAGTTCTTTTTGGTCTCCACAAGCTCTTCCTCGGCGTCCTTCTTGCTTATTTCTATTTTGAGGTAGATCTCCTTGAGTTCCTGGATGAACTCGTCTAGGTTCTCAGGATTTGGATACTC
The DNA here is from genome assembly GCA_963377175.1 of Effrenium voratum. Taxonomy (NCBI): domain Eukaryota; class Dinophyceae; order Suessiales; family Symbiodiniaceae; genus Effrenium; species Effrenium voratum. The sequence continues at coordinate 134,027 of CAUJNA010003623.1, forward strand.
CATGGTGACCTTTGGCTTGACGGATCTCTCCTCGGAGGGTTCCATGTTCTCCTCTTCAACCTCGTCCTGATCGGTGGAGCGCCGTCGCTTCTTGGTCTCTGTGGATGTATCTTTTTCAGACCTTTCCTTGTTTTGGTGGTCAGTTTTCACATGTTTGAAGAAGGCATCGGCGAACTCTTGGATCTTGCTGTTGTACATCTCAATGTCTTCACGACCGAGAATTTTCTTCATGATCCAACTGTTACTCATTATGATGGTTCTCTCGGAATCAAATGCTGTAACAATGTTCCTCGCCTCGATGGTTTGATCTGTCAATGCTGTTCGCTCTTCGGAGAGTCGGATGTCGTAGTCCTGGTCCTTGAGGAATGCCAGGATCAACAAAGCATCTCTTCCTGTTGGCACATGTGTCAATGCGGCTTCTGACGCTTCGTCATCAAGGATAACGTCGTCGATGCACGCCGTGTGGATGTGCACTCTCCCCGAAGGGTTCGACTGGGATCTCCCAGATTTCAGCCCGTGCTCCATGATGTTGATCAGGTTTGCTCCATATGTAGCATGGAACATGAAAGTGATGGGCTTCTTCGCGAACGGCTTGATCTTTCTCTCTTCTTCAATGGATTGAGGCGCCGGCCTTCGACTTTGCCTGAGCTGTGCCTTCGTCTTCATGGGGCGCGTCTGATCTTGACGGATGCGGGCTTGGAGGAATGGATTCCGTTGGAAGGTCATAGTCCGGTTCCTCTTGGCGAGGCTCACTCTTCTGATCGGAGTACAGGGGTCGTCCAAAAGATTGGAGATCGACCTGTTGTGTATGACCGCTGTTGCATCTCACGTAGAACTCCATGTCAGGATCATTGAGGAATTCCTTGCCATTCGGCCGGAGTGCATCGTATGCGGATCTGGAGTTGAGATTGTCGATCCATCGATTTCTTGGAACAATGTCTCCCCTTGCCTTGCGCTCATGATATGTCCCGTCCACGGATGGATACACGAACGCAATCTCGAAACGTGCCTTCCCATGGCTCGGGAACATAGCCATCAAAAGAAGTCCTGGCTTATTGCCCATGTATTTCCTGGCACGCGTACTGCAGGTCAATGCATTGTAGAGCTCAACGGAAGACCCATGTCCACTTGTCGTTTGCATTCTCTGTGTTGGCCTAGCGTGGAATCATGTCGGAAACATCCGGAAAACAATCTGCTCAATCGCTCGATTCTCCAGAGGATGAGGTCGGTGATCTGTTTTGCCTTGGATGGATCCATGTGGAAGTATTTGCACACCTGCTCAACGTTCTGGACGGTCTTCTCGAGATCGATATGGCGGTTGTGACATACCATCGGAATGATGTCTGTTCCGAAAACTTCTGGCTGAGCATTGGTATACCAGCAAATGCTGTAGACCTTCTTGATGAAGTCCATGTATTGTTTCTCTGTATGTGGACCTTCGCCTTGAAGCGTTGGCTTCCAGTAATCATTGAATCTGGCCTTCAACCAGAATATGTTGGCTCCATGTTGTCGTTCATGCTCAGGGATGAAGTGGAATTCAGGGTTCGTCTTGAGGATGGTTGAGCACTCCTTGTAGTATTCGTACACGAAATTGAGGAATTTAGAATTCCCGAAAGGTCCTGAGGACTGGATGTACGGATTCCCTCTGGAGGCTGATGTCCGTATCTGATCCATCTGGTACATGCCAGCGGTCGTTGGATGTGAGAGTTGGCCGCATCAGGTCGGTCACCAGGATGATTGTCGGATTCTGTCTCCTCATCCAGGATGTTCTTAGGCGCTGGCTTCATCTTTGACATAAGCCTTAGTGTTGTTGGTGGTGACTTTGGAACCAGTTTTGGATGTAGCATCGCCTTCGGCATTGGATTTCCAGCGAGAGGTTGCTCTTCGTCATCCAGGTCATCATCGTTGTCGGTATCACGATCATAATCAACCTGCTCCATGTTGACGTTATCTGGTTGTTGAGAGGTGGATGGATTCTCATCGGCGACCTGCTCCATGGGGCAGTCGGATGTCTCATCTTCCTCATCACGAGCAGGGGATTCCTTCAAAGGAGATGCCCGTCTCTTCACCAGCGGCTTCGGCGAAGGAGCCGCAGTGCTGGATTGTCCGAAGATCACGTTGAGAAACGGCATGTCTTCGAGGTGATCAAGCATACACGATCGCAAAGGTCGGAATGGTTGTAAACCGAAAGTGGCTGCGGATGCAGACACATATTTCTTGAGATTCAAAATGGGTCAAGTGCAAAAACACGCATCACGGATTTGAGGAATTGAAAATGTGCAAAATGAAAAACTCATGCATCAGAATTCTTGGACATGTGGATCATGCCCAGGTTCCCCAATAAGCAAACATGGATTCTGCTACACCGACTCCTGCAAAGGCAACGATGTCGGGTCCGTGCTTCGTATTGTGCGCTAGCCACTCAACCAAAAATGCCTTGTTCTGCAACATAGTACGGAAGGGCGGATGTGCATCAACATTCAAGAGATTGCCAGTGAGGACGGCCTTGATGAGCTCGTCTGCTTTAGCTGAATGCTTGGTCAGCGAATCTGCCAGGCAGTCTTCACTCCGTACATGTGCAAGATCATGCATCTGTCCACTGTTGCTTTCCTTTCTCAACATTTGGATCAAATGCATTGTCTCTCTCTGTTCCGGTTGATGTGTTGTGGATGCTGTGGTGACAAGATTATTCGCATCAGTGCGGATGTGTACATCTGCGATTTCGCCTGTGATGTCTGACCAGAGACCGCGAAGAAATAATGCTGAACCGTAACAACGCATCAGTCCGTGCAATTCTGCAACAGTTGTGGACATGGTTGTGGCGGTGATCTTGTGCGTCTCATAGTCGACCGATGAGCCTCTCGAGTTCGATGAGCCCTGGCGAAGATCTCTTTGTTCTGCAAGAAATATGACATGCGCACGTTGGGATGACTTATCTTCATTGTTGCGATAGGATGCATCTGGATAACCAACTATGCGTGTCTTGCCACGAAGGGGCCAGAATCTCATACTAAGCGAAATGCTTTTGATGGTTCTGACTGTCTTTTTTTCTGGCGCGAACGTCCTCAATGGTCGGTGATGATGCCTTGGATGCACACCTGGAGAATTGATAACCAATGTGGAACTGCGTTCGCGATTGTAACCATTTGATCTGACCTCGGACACTTCTGTATGCAGCATGCATTTGTGGAGTAAGAGGAGTGTCGTTCTCCTGAAGCTCGTCAATGGCAACGTTCTGATGGACATTGATGTACCAGCCATGCTTGTCATCTTGCTTCCATTGGATGCGTTGTGCTACGAAGAGGCAATCGTTTTTGTCTTTGGAACCAACTTGAAATTCTTTGCGAAGTCGTCCCATGATTTCCTTCTCGAACACATCATCACCCGTCATAAGAAGATCATCAACATGAAGAGAAAGTGCTCCATGAACTTGTCGATTCTTGGCATTGTTACCGGAAACAGGATCCATAAGGTAATCAACTTCTCCTTCGAGATCGAAAGTATTGGATGACTTCTTTTCACTCACCAGTGCGGGCTTCGGAAGCTGCTTGCCGTAGTATACATATGTACAACGGTCTGCCCTGGTTGGCACCAGTCCGTAAGAACGGAGTGCCGAATCAAGGATGTTCCACCATCTACGGGGTGCGTCATTTAGCCCGTAGGCAGGCTTCTTCATGCGCGCTCCAATGTGTGGTGGATATCCCATTTCAGGAGGGATCTGACAAATGATGTCACGAGTCTGATCGAATCCATGTGAAATACATTCCAGCCCGTATTTGCGGCTGCTTGGATTGCAAGGCGGAAGCCACTCCTGGATGCAGCAGGACTATCTGTCTGCTGATCATTCTTCTGCTTGTCTTGGAAGCCCCGGAGGACCTTGCGTGGGTCGACCAAGTCGAACACTTCGTTATCAAGCCAAGATTTGCACTCAAGCTGCTTGGCTTCAAGGAATTGCTTCTGATAAGCCTTTATTTCAGTGGCTGTCGCTTCCTTTCGCTTCTTGCCAATAAGTGCGGATGTGGATGAAGCCTTCAAGGATTCTTGCTTGGATGAGTACAAACTAAGAGTGCACGGTCATCGTCGGTCATGTTCTTGCATAACTGGTCCACATGATTCTGATCTGTGTATTTCTGATGAGAGAATCCGCATCCGGGCGATGGGTTGGAGGTCCCTTTCACACGTCCAAGAAGGACAGGGTTTCCTTCAATATCTCTCGGAACCGGAAAGGATCCAGTGTTCGCACAGATCTTCTGCTCAGCTGTCATGAGTGACCAACGTGCTTCATCAAAAACGAGATCAGCTTGGTGATCATCGTAAGGTCTGGTCCTCTGAGAGTCTTCTGATTCTCCATCTTCCTGGTCAGTATATCTCATGGTTCTCTCTGAACTTCCAGTGCCGGATGAGGTTGGAACATGAGGGATCAGTTCTTCGGATTGTAATTGGATGAAGATGCAGGTTCATTTCTGGGAGAATGCTCAGGTGACTCATCATTGTCATCTGGCTTCTTCTTCTTCTTCCCAGTCTTCTGCTTCTTGGATGGACTGCCAAGTGTTGGCAGTTCAAGACCTTCATCATGGTCTTCTGCTTCGGGATTTGTTAGAATCGCAGGTGGTGAAGGTACCACGACAGTCGGAAGAATTGGCTGAGATGATTGCGACTGTGACGGCAAAGAGACATCGCCCCCCAGTCGCTTGAGGATGAAATGGACTGCTTTTGCCGTTTGAGCGCTGAATCTCCTCCGCCGGGTTTGTCTGCAGTGGTGGATCCACTGGACTGTCTGGTGATACACTGCGTGGTGCTGGCGGCATGGGATGATCAGGCTGATGTGGACGACCCGGAGGAGGATCTGACATGTTCTCGTCCGGTGGAGTTGGAGGTCTTGGATCAGGCATGGGATGGTCCGGTTGATCAGGCGGCTGCTGTGTGTCAGGTTGTTGAGGTTCATCCGTTGATCGGCCTGATAGCCGGCGCATCTGAGAATAACTGATGAACGAATGAAAACATCACAGCGTGCCAAGTCTTCGGATCATAGTTCTCCCAATTGCATTTGGAGGCAGGCAAGACCCAAGTCCTATTCAGGTGTGGACGAATGCTGCACATGCATCGTACTGAGTGGATGAGATGCACAATTGTCTCAACTTCTTGCAACCATTCCACATGTTCTGACATCGCCAGTCATTGGGATCTTGTTTGAAGATATCGATCTCAGTCCCCGGTGGGTACTGCTTCATCGTCTTCTGAAACTTCTGGACTAGCGGATCTTGGATGACCAATGGTTGAACGTCTTTGTTAAACGGGAGGTCCGGGACTCTGACCACAACACTGCTACTGCTGCTGGTCATGTTAAACTCCTTGTCAATGGCTTCCATCTCCCTTCTCAGGATGTCAACCTGCTTGATGGTGAATGGTTCGAAAAGGTCCTCCAAGAGGTACACCTCGTTGTCAAGTGGTTTCACCTTCAAGTGTCGTAGGAGGATGCGCGCGAGATCCTGACAGAACTGGTAAGGATACACCTGTGCCAGTTTGGTTCTGCTTCCGACAGTACCAACATTTCTCTCGAGGGGTTGATGTTCATGCTTGACTGAGCTGGTACAATTTTTACACCTTCTGAAGATCGGTCTCATTACCGCGGGAGGTAAGCAGTGCATCAAGCTCGTGGGCTTGAGACTTCTGAGCCCCGATTCAGGATCTTTCAGTCCGTATGCACAGAAATGGAAATCTCCCCAGATCACGGATGGATCTGAAAACAGTTGCTGCATGTTGCTGCATACAATTCAGATACCATATCTTGGATGTCTGAGGATTTTCAATGATGAAATATCTTCCGTGCTTCAGCTGATATCTCGCAATGGATGCCACAAACTCAACCATGGGAAGATACCGATGTTCTGCATGTTTGACCACGGTCCACAGAACGGTGCCATGAGGATTATATCAGGCGCTTGCTCCCTGATGATCTCCATGACCATGTGTCGTCCCTTGGATGGCATTACGTCGAATCCGGTGCGGATGTCTACGGGAGTCCCAACCTTAAGACCTGAGAGTGCACAGCACTGACTGAATCTGGCACTTCCTGCAAAGATCTCGAGAACGTGGATCTTTCCTTTACGTACACAATTCCAGTGCGCTTGTTCAGGAACGGATGTGAGGTCCTCGACGAACATGTTCTCTGCCGGATGAGGTGCTGCAGGCTTGGGAGTTGTCTTTCCCGCGATACGTAACGGCACTGAGGATTTTGGCTTAGGAGCTGATGTGGATGACTCCTTCTTCTTGGTGTCGGCAGAGGAGCCGGTTTGCTCCTTCTGCAAGGATTCTCGCTCCTGGCAATAGAAGATCAATTCCAGGCTTCCCCGGAGGGATGGTTTCATCCTTTCTGACCTTCGTCATGTTAACCTTGATGAGTTGAGTCCCAAGATCAAGTCCTACCATTGCTCCTTCAATGGAAATGACTTTTCCTTTTAGCCATATTCCTCCCTTGCTTCCATCGGAACGGATCTTGGATTTGTCTTCCTGCTAGTAAAATACCTTGTCCTTCACCTGAAGAGGCTTAGAACTCATTCGGAGATTTTGAGCAAGGTCTCGTCGGATGTCTTCGGATTGACGTGCTTCTTGGAATGCTTGCTTGGACAGCTGCTTGATCTGGATGGCTGTCATCTCCTCCTCATTCCTGTCAGCGACATCGAGTTGGATGAGATCTGCTGGTCGTCTTCCGAATGCGAGCTCCAATGGTGTTACACCCCCGTAGGTGGCAGTCTGATTCCTGACAGTTGCAGCTGCCTTCACCAGCTGAGGCGTGATGTGCACACGGATGAGCTGCTTGTTCTTCTTGTCAAGGATCCAATGGTCCTGCTTCTGAGACTGAATGATTTTAGGAGTTGCTAGGTCCTCCTTCGTCTCGGATGATTTTGCTGCACAAACAGTTTCACTCTTGGAGATATCCCCGGAGGGAAACTTGATGCTGTTGTCATCATCGTAGACGTAGTTGGTGAGGCCCTTATGAGCAATTTCTCCATGTGCCTTCACTCTTGCAACTCCCGCGAGATCGACGAGCGCATGTCCTGTACCGGATACAGGAACCAAAAGCCTTGCATGTGATCTTGTCACATTGAGGTGTGTGGTCGATGGTCATCTAGAGGTTGCGCATCTGACTGATGCTGAGGAGGATCGGTACAGTTCCTTGTTCAAGGACGTCGATGTTGGTACTGCATGGAGGAGTTGTGTGATATCGAAGATGCAGGGTCCAATTTACCCTGGCGGTCTCTCCGTTTGCAAAAGTGAACTTGGTCTCGGCCGGGATGCGCTGATAGGAGATGATGTCCTTCATGGGTTTGATGGCCTGAGTAAAACGCTGGATTGCATGCCAGCTGCCCATGGATCTGGTACACCCGTTGTCCAAGATCGCATAGGTCGGATTGTGCTGAGGGTTGATGACAGGCGCCATCAGCTTTGTTGCCAAAAGGCTGTGATTTGTTGTTACGGACAAATTGTGTTCTGAAACTGCATCTGATTGGATCAGCTTCCCGTGGATGGCCTCTTTCTCATGATGCTCATATGCGTCATGGAATGCCATTAGCGCTTGTCCTGCGCTGGATGTCTCATAAGATGAGTACCAGCCTTGTTCATTCCATGTCCATGGTTGATCCCAATCTTGGTCTGTCCAACCGGCATAGGTAGGCTCTGTGGGTGGTGCAGTCTGCTGGATGGCGGGCTGCTCCTCCGTCTTCTCTGCGATGGCTGCGAACGCCTTGGATTTTCCTTTGTCATGTCCGCCTTTTCCTTTGCCATTCTCATAGGGTGGGTAACCCTTGTTTCCATCATAGGGATATTGGAATTTTGATTCCTTTCTTTCCCTTCTTTCCTTTGCCTTTCCCCCTATATGCCTGGTCGTAGGGATCATAGTTCTCATTGGCCATATTGGCCTTCCCGCCAGAACCGCTTTTTCTGAAGGGTTTAAAGCCACCTCGTTGGTGACTGCCCTTTTTGTTTCCTGATTGTCCTTTTCCCTTTCTCTTCTTGAACCTGAAATTCCGCCCTGACACTTTTCTTGCTATGAACGCATCGTTCTCCTCGAGGACCCAGAATGTCTCTTCATCGTTGTTTGAAATGAATCCTTCAAGTCCTTCTTCATCCTCAACCCAAAAGCCTTCTTCTCCTTTGTATTCACCTTGTTCGATGATGAAGAATGTGTTGCTTCGGTTGCCTCCTTGAGGTCGGATGGATGGATCTTGAATGGATGTCCTGGTCGTGATGAAGAGTTCATGGTAGTGCGTCTTCAGCATCTCATAGGAGTAGTTCTCTAGTGAAATGTTTCTCAATGACATTGCACTTGTCAGTCTTTCTCTCTGCTGATCTGACAATTCACTCTGTATAATGAAAAACTGCGCAATGAGATTATCCCCGAAGGGAAATGCGTCCCGCTGTCTGTCCTGCATTCCCGTGATATACTGTCTGAGGACTGTTGGATCACCCTCATCGAGCAGGACTGGAGGCGGTACTCGAGTACCAGCTGCTTGCTGATGTCGAGCAATTGTTCTTGCATTTGCGTCCTGCACGGACTGTCGAAATGATGGGGACTGTGCCGTGAAAACGGGCATCAAGTCCATCCATGCTGCCTTCAATCTCATGAGACGGATATCGAATTTTGAGGTACAAATGAGGAACTCTTGGTTCTGCCTTCTATGATTGAAGAAACTGAGGAGCCTGTGCAGATACACGTTGGTCGCACCTTTCAAAAAGTACTTCTTCAGCGTGTTCTTGAAGTAGTTGACTCCTTCATCAAGATCTTGCAAAAGGTCATTTTGGAGGACTGCCTGCCTTGTACATATAGGCATCTCCTGTCAGTCTGCTCTTGAGCAGAGGTACTCTCTTGGGTGCTTCCACCGTAGTGATTGTCACCCAGTCGTCCACGAGTTCTTCATACCTAAACCAGCTGACTTTTCCGTCGTACGATGGCGGCTGCTTGGCGGTCATCGATAAATTGAGTGTTTCCTCCGTATAGCCTGATGGTTTGGCCATACTTGAATAGGCTTCCATGAAGCCTTCTGCATCGGATGACATCTTCCCTTGGATCTCTGCGGAAAACCCTCCGCTACCACAAATTGAGGCCCGCCTATCCCAGAAGGGAACTGGTACCCTGTGGTACTAGAGGTCGTTGATTTGGTCCCTATCTATTCCGGAGAGAGTCCAATATGCCAATATGGAGGATTGCAGGATGGATTGTCCCTGGTGGCTTGTGGTGACTGTTGAATCCTGTAAAGCGGTCTGCAAGCCTTTTTATCAATGTACCATGAGTCGAATGACTGTACAAATGACTTGAAGGGCCTTGAGCCATCATGTCAGCGGAGTGTGTGAATAGGTCAATGTGCAACAAAAAGCAACACAGGGGGGGGAGGGTTGGGGGGGGGGAGGGGGGGGTTTGCGGGCGGCCATGGGGTCCCCATATCCTACTTTGGGGTGGACAAAATCATTCCTGGAACCCATGGTTGAAGCCATTGTTTGTTGGTATTTACAGGGAATCAGACCCTTGCAGGGTCTCTGATGCAGGATTTCGTCCATCCACAGTAGCAACAGTGCGGCTCCTGACCTGCTCACAACCAGTGCCTGGGGAGAGCGTGCGGTTGAAAACGTATGCGTTCCTCCCCCACCTAGGCCTGTCATGGTGCGTCTGTTGTGTAGAGGACCTCCAAAATTGTGCTATCAAAAAGGGGTGTCCTTAACACAAAACAGGCCCAAATTCCCTTTGGCTTCCTGAAGTCTTTAGGTATCCCTGAACAACTTGCTGTTGAATCGTGAGGTTTCGCGATCCCCTGGCTTGCCTCTAACCAACAAGTACACCAAGAACAGAACATGCAAGGAATATCCTTAAAAGCAAAATCTCCACGACGCCACTTCTCCACCAACCAGCCCTTTTCGGCACCCCCCCACCCCCAGAAAGAAGAACAAAGCCTTGCAGAGCGCCAACTCTCGCCTGCTTCTGGTTCCACACCATCTCCGCCTCGCTCCAGTCGTGCACCGACTGCTTCACGTACAGGTGGTGCTGCAGGTGCTGCTTGCCTCAGTCGGGGGATTTTTTGCCATGAGTCACCTGAATCTGCGCTCTGCGGAACTAATGAGACTGACTCTGCGAACCCATATGGCCATGGGTCAAAATCCAAATCGTACCCCCAGTGAACATCCTAATCCACACCAAAATAGACCAAAATGGGTGGTGCACCTACCCCAAAATGGTACCATTGGTTTTGACCCACAAGGCTGTGGGTTTCGGGCCGAACACTCGCCACGGGGACAATGGTCCTTCAGCTTCCCTTTGATAGGTGTGGATGGACGAAATCCGTTCGCACCGCCTACAAAAAAAAACATGACAAACCACTGTTTGTTGGTATTTACAGGGAATCAGAGCATTCCAGGGCTTGTTGGGCAGGATTTCGTCCATCCCCAGTAGGTGTGGATTGGTGTGGATTGGTGGTTTGGATTGGTATTTGGGGGTGGTTTCCCATTTACCGTCAAGCTTGAGGGTTCAAGTCCACCACCAATCCAACCTGCAACCTAAGGGTTGCCTGACTGGGATGGCCATTAATAGGAAAAACCACCAAAAGATATGACTTTCCCACCAAATGGGACAAGTTGCCCAGCAGGAACCGGAACAAGACTTTGAGGTCTAGTGTCCAAGTCATTTCCGAAAGCCAAGGGTGAAATGGCAATGGGGTGCTTCTCAAAATTGGCGCCGCATTGAAAGCCATCTACAGGATTCCTATTTGAGACAGGCTCATACACGAAGTGCAACAAACACTTGGTTGACGTTGGAAGGGGAGTAAAGACTTAAATTTTGACAGTTAAGTGGGGATTTCCCACTAGCCGCAATACGCAAAAATGCAAATTGTTTCCCAACAACAACCATGAACAGAAAATTGTGCTCTTTAAAAGGAAGCGGAGGAAAGTCCAAAAGGCGCAAAGTCAAGGAAATGACAAAGAGGGCCCGGGCCCCCATCCCCATCGGTTGTCAAGTAGCCCGAAAAGGAGTCACTGAACAAAGCGCCTTCGCTCTCTTTCTCTTTCTCTTTCTCTTTCTCTTTCTCCTTCTTTATCTCTTTTGGTCTCTCTTTCTGATTCTCTTTCACTTTCTCTGACCCCATCCCTCTTTCTGTCTCTTGTTCTCTCTTTCTCTCTTTCTCTCTCGCTCTCTCACGTACCCGCGCGCGTGACATTACACACACACACACGCACACACACACGCACGCCACGCACGCACAGACACAGACACAGACACAGACACAGACACAGACACAGACACAGACACAGACACAGACACAGGCACAGACACAGACACACACACAGACACAGAGACAGACACAGACACACACACAGACACACACACACAGACACACACACAGACACACACACACACACACAGACACACACACACAGACACACACACACACACACACACACAGACACACACAGACACACACACAGACACACACACACACACACAGACACACAGACACACACACACACAGACACACACAGACACACACAGACACACACAGACACACACAGACACACACAGACACACAGAGACACACAGAGACACACAGAGACACACAGAGACACACAGAGACACACAGAGACACAGAGACACAGACACACAGGCACACAGACACACAGACGCCCAGACACACAGACGCCCAGACACACAAACACACACACACACACACACACACACACACACACACACACACACACACACACACACACACACAAACACACACACACACACACACACACACACACACGCGCGCGCACACACACACACACACAGGCACGCACCCACGCACGCACGCACGCACGCACGCACCCACGCGCGCACGCACGCACGCACGCACACACGCACGCACGCGCGCGCACGCAATTATGCTTCCCTTTGTTCAAGTCTTGCGATATCTTCTACACACGTGCTTCATCGCCTCCTTGCTCTCCTCTTCCGACTTCTTTTTGGGGTCGAAAATTGAAAGTCCCTCACGGGGCAAAAGCTCAACCAGCAAACCCCACAAAGAGCACCGTGGCCCCAAAAAACGAGGGTTCCATGGACATCCACTTGGGGCACCCAAAAACACAAGGTTTCATGGCCCAAAAAATGGGGTTCCACAAGCCTTGCCACAGGTGGCTACAGGCACAACGCAAAGCAAGGAGTCCAAGGCGTTCTGACAGGAAGCCCTCATGTCATCTCTCAAGCTTCAGCCATGTATTGCATGGGGTTCTGATGATGCTGGAAAGTGTCGTTCATTTAACTTATACATTTGTGCTTATGTGTTTATTGATTCGTGAACTGACTTGTATGCAACGCCATTTGCCACCCAAATCAGACGGCGCCATCAAAGCCCCAAGGTCCAAGCGCTGCCCACCTCCCCCGTTGAAACTGGCAGCCATTGCCATACATCTCGTCCATTGTCACCAGCCAGTTCGCATCAGCCTAGCTGGAGGACTTCTTTTCTCGCTGCGGGCGTGGGGGATTTCCTGAAGGCTATGTGGCACACACTCTCTCTTTGTATTAGGCCAACAGGTCCATCAGAAATCCTTGAGTCTCATGAAAGGCTGGCTGTCACGAGTGCCACCATGCAGTTGCTTCGAGGAACAGTTTCCCAAACATAAGAAGGGCGAAATGTCAGTTCTACTGGATTGATTTGTTTGGGCCCCAACTTTCTGTTACACAATTCGCCTCAGCTGAACAACAATGTGCCTCAACCCAGGAAGAGACAATGTTTTCAGCAAGGAGGACGGGTCACACCAAAGGTCGCACAGAGTCCTTCTGACCCTGAATCCTTCTGATGAAGTCTGGGAAGCTCAAACTGAGGTACCACAATGAGCGCAGATGCAGGCGCCCGATTTGCAGGCGCCCGATTTGCAAACTGAGGACGAGTAAGGAAATGTGGGGAAATGAAGGGAAATGCATGGAAATGAGGGGCATGAAGTGAAATGAAGGGAAATAGAAGGACGTGATTGAAGGGAAATCCGCCGACCCCTTTGCAAAAGCCAAGTTAGTCTCTGCAAAGGGGCGAGGCGTGTTCTAAGTGGTGGTTAGGGGAGTCTGAGGGGGGGAGGGGGGGCCCCGCGGCGGATTTTTGACACGCCTAACCTCTAACTCTAACCTCTAACTCTAACC
>CAUJNA010003623.1:152185-169685 GCA_963377175.1 Effrenium voratum
ACAAAAACCACCTAGGGCATTCCCTTTGGATCTGGATCAGGACGTCGTATTCCCTCGCCGTGGCGACCCAGAAGTCCATGTGGCAAAGAATTGGGCCCCATTTGTTGGTCTCCCTCAAAGAGTCAGCAACTTCCTGAGCGGATGTCTCAAAACAAGTCCAGCCTGTTTTGTATGCCACTGAAAAGGTCCAAACTAGAGCCCATAAGAGCTCAGGAAGTGATGCCTAAACTAAAAAGGCTCGAGATTTCATTTGCTTTTTTTGTTTATTTTCTTTTGGGATTGTTTGTGTTGTCCAAACTAAAAAGTCCCCCCCAACCACGAATATCTCCCAACCCCCCAAAAAGAATCATCTCCGACTCCCCCGAAAATCCACCAAACCGACAAAACAATCAGATCCCCCCCCCCCCCCGAATATCCCAACCACTCCCGGGCCTGGGAGGTCTTGAAGAGCCGCGCCGCGATCTTCCAGGACAGGTAGGCGTCCTCTGCCAGGTACTGCAGCTGCTTCTCGCTCAGGGGCCGCTTGTCCCAGTTGGACCTGGCGACGAAAAAAAACCGCCCACGGAGTCGATGCGAGAGACACCCAAAACAGCCAAAGACCAGTCCCAGTTGGACCTGGCCGAGAAGGAAAAAAACACCCCTGATTCGATGCGAGAAAACTTCGCCACCCAAAGGCGGCATGTTTGGAGATGGTTTGTATCCTTTGCATGCAGGTCGGTTTTAAGAGAAGCCAACAGGAAAAACCTCCGGTTAATTTCAAACATCGCTTGGGGCCGAGGTTGCGCCGCGGAACGACTTCGATTCCTGGCTGTCGTTTGATGGGCGGCAGAGCCCTGCGTCCCCATTTGCGACTCAAACTGGGCCACATGAGCCACCCGGCCAATCACGCCATGCTTTGTCCTCTATTCTGGCGGGCCATGAGGTGGATTTCAGGAAGCGCGAAGGCATACAGTCAAACATTAAACATTGGATAGACAATTGGACATATCAAAGTACATTGAGTACTGCTATGAACCAAACTGAGTGTTAAGAAGAGGTCCCCACGCTGAGCTCCTCTTTCGGAAGGGGAGCTCGCTGGTTGCACGTCCCCCTTGTGGTCATGCCATGGTTTTAGTTCTGGACAAGCTTGTCCTAGCTCTGACGTTTCATCTTTCAATGTGCAATAGTTGGAGGACCCAGTCCAGAGATGTGTGCACACATGTAAGTTGTCATAATTTATACCCATGTGCGAAGCTCTATGTTTCCGCCGCTGAAGGGACGAAATGGTCAGGCTTTGTTATTTTTGTGCGAGCAATCAAAGGTACCCCTTTTGCTGTTTAAACGGGAAAGCAATTGTATTTCACCCAGCGGCTTTTCCCTGACACATCCTGCACATTGGGGATGGTCTCACTCCTGATTCCTCTATGCCAAGCCAATTATCAGGGTCCAAGAGACAGCAATGATTGAGGAGTGAAGTTCCTTGTCGACATGAAAAAGGGTCCCTGAGCGCGGGCAAAAGTGAATCCCCTCAACCGGTTGAGACCCCTAGAAATGGCTGGCTTTCCTTTTGACTTCTTGAAGCCTAGAATTGGAGAATCCACAAAACAGCTGCTTTCTTCTCCTTTTGGATTCCCTTGAACACCCACCAAACTTGGGCACACTCAACAAAGACCAACCCACAGAAAGAAGTCTCAGCTGTCCGGCGGATGTTCCGACCCACTCCTGGTCACGGACTTCTGCTGCTCGACGGTGGTGCCCAGCAGCCGGTTCGCAAGGCCTGGTCAAAGAGAAGCTCGAGGCATTTCCTCTACGCAAGTCACAATCAAAACCCGGTACTTTTGAAAAGGTCAATCCCCAGAACCATGCTTCAAGTTGGGATTATCCCGTACTAACCTTCATCTACCCGAGTTTTGATTGAGGTACAGCCAGCTTGCCCAACCAGGGCCCGCCGGTGCAATCGGTGCCCGACTGATCCAAGCCACCAATCATAGCGCACCCGGCTTTGCTTAGGACGCCGCGTTACCTGCTTGGGACGCCGCTTTACCTGTACAAAGAAAGGTACGGGGCGCGACGGTGCAATGGAGAAAAACCACCGATCGCACCGCCGGTTTTGCTTAGGATGCCGCTTTACCTGTACCGACGGTGCCCGACCAGGGGCCCGATGGCCCCGATCGAATCCATGGCAGCAACCGTCCAAACTACCAATCCGATCCATTGCTTCGGCTGTCTTAACTGTAAAGCAGCAGCCTTGCGGAACCCTTTCAAAACCCTTGTGGAACCCTTCTGGAACCCTTCTGGAACCCTTGTGGAACCCTGTGCCCGGGTCCTATCTGGGCTGAGACCCCAAAGCTTTCAGCTGTTGGGATCTTAAGCAAATGGACGATTTGGGGTTTTCACAGGGAGCAGTGTGCCAACTATCAGCACCAACAAAAGCTGTCATTGGGAATTTGGTTCTCGGTGTTCCGGACTGAAATTCATAGGATTCAGTTTCTCTGTGGCTTCCCTTTCAAAACAGTTTCGAGCGGGGTGCCTCCAGATATTTGAGGTGAAGCCGGTGTTGAGGGTCTCAAGAAATCTGTCCGGGTACTGCAGGTCTCAATGGGTGTTTGCTTTTTGGCACCAGCTTGTCGGGTGTTTTTTTAGGTAAGCCAACACAAAAACACCCTGAAACATCCTGAAACCACATCAACCTTCCTTGAAACCCCTGAACCCCCCCCCCCCTCCGGCCAACCCCTCGATCTGCCCCAACGCTCTTCCCCTGCGCGCTTGGCGTGTTCTCGCGCTCTCGCGCTCTCGCGCGCTCTCGTCGCCTGTGAGGCCTCCGGACAAGGGCCCAATCTCCCGCCAGGCGCGCAGCGCAAAGTCCACGCCGTCGCACAAACAGTCGAACCTCAAAGCGCGGCAGGGCGTGGGGGGGGGGCGAAGTGGGGGGCTCAGACTCGAAGGATTCTTGCCGGGTGCGAAATCCAGAAGAGATCCGCAGCAGCTCTCAGAAACCATAGACTGTTGGTTGGTATTTACGTTTACGTTGGGGAAGCATCAGAAACCGGGGTTTCTGAACGGGGTGCGAAATGGAGTTCGTCCATCCACAATATTACTACTACTACACCCTGGGATTGCACCCTAGGGGTCTTTTCCTAGAAATAGACCCTTGGAGCTTTCTTTCTTAAGATGACCCGACCCAACTCCTCAAAGGGGTTCCCTGCTAAAGCTAGGAATGAGCGATTTAAGAGGCACCTTGGTCAAGGAGGCCAAAAGCTGGTTGCTACATAGGGAAGTAGGGTAGGGAAATAGGGTAGCTCACCATTCCCCGTGGCCAAAAGAGATGATGAGTGACCGAAATGGCTCGGATTTCTGCCATCTACTTACGCAACTGTCTCCTGGGCACGTAGCCCCTTGTATTGGGCCAATCATGTACTCGCGTAGCCCTTTCCAACCCTAGTAGAAGCATTGGAGCCCTTTCTGGGCAACAAAAAAAGGACTTAGACAAACAAACAAAAAAGCGCTTCTCCCCCACCTCCCACCCCCACCCTTCCCCCACCTCCCACCCCCACCCTTCCCCCACCTCCCACCCCCCACGCCCCCCCTCCCCCCCTCCCCCACCCCCGACCCCCCCACCCCCCATCCCCTCCACTGACTCGATCAGGCGCTCGAAGGCCAAGCGCGCCAGGTCCTGAGCCAGGCCCATGCCGTAGAAGGTGTGGCTCTCGTTCCTCGAGGCGGGGTGGCGCTGGGGGTGGGGGAGGGTGACACGGGCTGGGGGCTGGGGTTGGAGGGGGTGAAACGTAGGGAACGTAGGGAACGTGGGGAACGCAGGGAATGTGGGGAACGTAGGGAACGTGGGGAGCTGGTGGGTTTAGGGGGCTGGAGTAGTCTCCCCACATGCAGACAGATCCAGTTTGAATTTGCTTCGGAAGTCCTGAAAGGTGGGTGTTCACACATTTGGGGGGCCAGGGGACGTCTGATCTTCAAACGGAGAGGGGGGAAAGGCGGACACCGCTGGGTTCCAGAGGCGCAAGCGATAGGAGTAGAATGGCCCAGGCAAACATCCAGTGTCCTTAGGTTGACAACCGGACTATGAGCTCCAGGCGAAAAGCAGGAAAAGGAGCTGCTGACTCCTAAGCTCCGGCAAAAAGAAATTTCCCGACCCTGTGAAGGAGAAAACACACGCCCTGTCCCCCCATCCCAGGTGGCATTTGGGCATCTGGCGGGGGTTTATGTCCACCAACCACTTTCCAGGGGGTCCTTCTTAAAATTCCTGGCCATTTTCTCGCGGAATCCGCTCGTGGAATCCAAAACTCGACGCCGTTTGCGGCCGAAACGTCTCCAGGAAGCTCCAGAGGCCGTCGAAGAATGGCGCGGGTCTGCCGGGCGAGAATTTGTGGGACACCGCTTTTGGTGGCATTTGCTCAAGTCCCCTGGGAAAAATACAACACATATTTCCAGAAGTGATAGATTCCCTTTAAAACCAACAGGGGAAATAAAACATATTCTCAACCAAATGGAAGACAGGTCAACAAAGGGAAACCGGTCCCATTTTCTGAAGGCTACCGCACTACCCCTAATAAACCAATGTGGTTTTCCCTTTCAAACCCATCCAACAAACCCTAGGAAACACCCAACTTGCCCCAAATGCTGGTTCATGCTCATGAGTCATTGCGCGAAAGCGCTCCCCCCTCCGCCATATGCGCAACAATCACACCCTGGTTTGGCACTTGCATCTCAGGGCAAATTCTGTGGAAGAATGCTAGTTGCTCATGTTACAATCCTGGTTACTGTTTGCTGTCGAGAAGGGCAACCTTTTCAAGCAACCAGCAACAAGGCGTTTTAAAACGACACGCAGGTTTCCGGGGAAAAAAAGAAAAAGAAAAAGAAAACGTGTGGAAGGTGCCCAAGACTCGAGTGAACATGGAACATAAGACTCTCCAGTGTGGAACCTCTTTTGGACCTCTTTCTTAGGACTCGATGGCGGTGTTTGTCATTGCACCACGTCATCGCTAACCCTTGCCGCAGTCATCCGTGGTTCGCCCAGTTCGGAACAGGCAACCTCAACCAAATGAATGGCCCAACCGCCAAATCCACCCAGTCCGCCCTTCGTGCCCTCCCCCAAGCAAACATCTGCTACTAAGCAGGGATCCTTACATTATACACCTGAACATTGCCTTGTAAATGGTGGTGTCCCTTTATTTTCGTTGAAAAAGCAACATGTTTCAAATGGTTGCAACATGTATCTTTTAAGGAGCCCTGCTAAGCTTCCACAGCCAGGACTACGTCACTTTCAACGGAGGCTCCTTGCCACAGAAACTGGCAACCAACCCAACATTCCATGTGTAGCGTAGCGGGTGACAAAGCTTCTCTAGGCGTATCTATCCTGATGAGCACTTGCAGGCAGATCTACACTACCCCTTTTCTAAGAACATCAGTGAACCACCACAAATCAGTGGAACCAACATCTATGTCTACCCAAACTAACCTAAAAAGTTGTTGCTTTTTTTCATTCAAACCGTTCTCCCTGAAAAAAAAACTAGTTTTTCCAAAAAAACAAAAACGTCCTCCCACCATGTGCTGCCCTGTCTGCACGCCTGGCACCAGGACCAAAACCCCACCGACGTTCTTACACCTCGGATCCGTCGCTCGGATCCGCGCCTGGGCTTTCGCCAGGGCACCAAGTCCACCGCCAGCACCTCACCGACTAAAACCGAAGAAAAGCACCTAAGGAAGGAACCGGCTTTAAAATCTTGGTTGACGTTGGAAGGGGAGAAGAAAAAAAATAATGTTTAGCAGTTAAGTGGTTGGATTTCAACCACTAAGCCACAATAAGCAAAAGTGTAAAAGGTTTCCCAACAACCACCGGCTTTTGGGGCTTCCCTGAAAGCAAACCCAGAAGGGCGTTTTTTTTTTTTGCTTTTTTTTTTTTTTTTTTTTTTTTTTTTCGGTGTCATTTCGGTCTCACCGAGAAAAAACCGAGAAAAAGAAGAAAGAAAGAAAACCTTGCCTTCGGTGCGATGGGCAGGGAATGTGGTTGAAGGAACCCAGGCTGTCTAAGGGAAACCACACAAGTTGGAGGGTTTTCTTGGGGTCATTCCATTTCTCATTTCCTGAGCACCAAGAAAAGGCTTTCATAGATGAAAAACACACCCAAAAATGGGTGTCCAAGCAGTTGGGAACATGGCCAGGCCTTTCCCTTGGTCCAGCCATTGGCAAAACCCGAGCCCGTTGCAGGACAAGCGTCTTTGAAAAGTGTGTCTTTGCTCGGTTGCTTTCTGTTTCCCTGCTAAACGTGCCTAACTGTGTGTGGTTGAATTTGGAAAACCCATGAGTTGGCAAAAAGCTAAAGTCCTTCCAAGTAAAATGCACCAAAGTTTCTTCAGGACTTGGGCCCCGAAAAGGCACCACTGGGGTTCCTTTTGGCTTGCCCTTCGCCACCATGTCTAGGTCTTAGACTAAGGGTACCCGACTCTTCTTCTGGTTGGTCTATTTTAGTAGGGGAACCCTCCCCCCAAAAAAGTTGGGGAGAAAGGGCCCCTAGCTGGGGGACCTAGACATGGTGCAAGAGCCAAAATTTGGAATGCCCCCAGCTCCCTTCTGGATGGTTGAGACATCCGCTTCTCGCACCACCCCAGAAGCCCTGGAAGGGTCTGATTCCCAACGTAAATACCAAGAACCAGTGGCTTCAACCATGGTTTCTGAGGCGGATTTCGCAGCCGATGTCGCAGCCATCCACAGCTTCCGCTTCGGAGCACCCAGGGCCCGTTGCAGATGGTCAGCAGGGCGGAGCGGTTCGGCGGCGCGCCCTTCTCGTAGCTGGGCTTCCACTCCTCGGAGAGCCGGTGACCGGATGGGGACTTGGGCGCTCGTCTGGGTGTTTGGGGGCATCTCTTTTTGAGGGTAGGCGAGGGTAGGCGAGACTCCCCAGTTTCTTTGTTTTCAGGGTTGCCACCTGACAGTCTGACGGGAAATGAACAGGAACCCCACAGTCTTTTTCTAGGGACACTTCCAATTCCATTCTTTCCAGGGATCCGAATCTTTTCAGAAAACCATCAGAACCGCAGGGGAAATGGATCCGGTTTTTGAAAAGAACGATGGTTGAAAAGAATGGGGAATCAACCCGTAGATGTTTTGGGTGGGTGTTAAAGGGAAGCCAAAACTGAGCTGTCCTCAGATCCCCCGCTGAAAGTGACTAACTTTTGGTGGCTAAACACTAAAAAGCTAAAAAGCTAAGGGGATGGCTAGGAACACCACCACTAGAGGGGGGGAGTGGTATCCAGTCACCTACGGATGCACTTGGGGCACACCCCCTGTGACCACTTGCAGCGACCGGACATTCTCCATTTCTGATTTTCCAGCTGCTTCGGCCGTCAGAATTTGGATTTGTTCTGTGGTTCTAAGGGAACCAAAAGAAAAAAAAACACCATTTTGGTGGGCTGAAAAGAACACACCCACGTTTTAGGGGAAAACAAAGGGAAACCACCGATTCGTGCTACCGCTTTTGAGACAAACCCACATTGACGTTTGCTTCTGACTCAACCCCCCTGAGATGAACCCAATCCAAAAGATACGTGCAAAATGGGTGCTTTTTGAGGCTTGCTGCCCCATTGGCAGGGTAGTCCGTTTGGTTCTGAACATGGCAAGGTTTATATCAGCCTCATCGCTACCACCAGAATTCTTTCAGTTGCTCACGTGGATTCTCGAATGCCGATCCTGTCTCTCTATCCTCCTTGAGACAGCGTCCGAGACATCGAGAGCTGAAACTGCAAACTCGCTGCAGCGAAGACTCCATGTCCAGGCCAAAGTGGTACCGCCCTTCCCAGCCACTCAGGAAATCCTCAATGTCTCCTAGCCAGGACTTGACAGCAATGTTGACCCAATATGAATCAACCCCGGTTTAAGAGGGGGGTTCTTCTAGCTGGGATTAGTGGGGAATCATCGGAACTAATAAACTGGGGTTGACAAAAGTTGGGGTCAACATTATGGCGCCGGGTACAAGAGCATCCCTGGTAACCCCAAGCAACCAGGTCTTTGGAGCAGCCAGACCTTGAGTCGGACAGCGTGCCACAAAAAGACGAAAATCCTCAGCAAAAACACACACACACACACAACTGCTCCGATTGAGAAGACTGGGTGGTGTAAGAACACCAATCCTCCTAACTCCCTTTCAACTAAAAAAGCCATCAATTGGATTTAGTCCAGGTGGTCTTCGACCATATTCTCTGAGAACAGATCAGGGTCTCTACCAGGTCACAAGGGAATGCTTCTGATGGTGGTCATTTGACAGGTGGACTGCTGCGAAGGCTCCTTAGCAAACTTGGATAGCCCCATCTCCGCAACAGCTCCCTCCCAACCAGCTAGTTAAGAACAAAAAAAAGTTCCCTCAAGCCACCAAGGATCTCCTTTTGGAAAAAAAAGCAACGATGGCCCTGGTAGATGTTTTGAACACCCATGCGTGAAAGCCAAAACCCCGGCTACGTTCAACCCAAGCAATAAAAAGGACACTGAGACGACAACTCCCATTCTAGCGGTTGATTCCCCATTCTTTTCAACCATCCTTCTTTTCAAAAACTGGCTGTTCCCCCAAACAATTGGGTGGCTTTTGAGAGACAAGGATGCCAGGAAAGAATGGAATTGCAGCCTACCCCTAGAACCACGCCGAGTTCTATCCAAATCCTGCGGTCCTGGGTCGCTGGTGACCAGGAGGTTGATGTCCGGCAGCCCATCATGGGCCGGGATAACTTGGTACGCCATGGGATCGCGGAAGCGGTGCAAACAAAATATGAGACACATGGGCGTGTGTCCTTTTTTTTTTTCGGAACCCGCTTTTTGGGTATGTCCTTTTTTTTGGGGGGGGGAACCCGCTTTTTGTTCTTTTAATTGTTTCTTCGAGCGGGGTTAAGGAACAAAGGGAACATCGCCTAGTTTAGGCCCTATTTTGAGACACACCCAAATGGTTGCGGCTCCATTTCCTGGAGTCGGTACCCCGTTTTTGCGGGAAAGGAAAGTTTATGGAAACCAAAAGGAAAACCGCTGTGCCATTTTGGGGCGTCTCCTAAAAGACACACACACAAATGAGACCAACGAGGAAATGTGTGTTTTATCCGTGCGTGTGTATGTGTCTTTTTTAGGCTACCCTTTTTGGTTGGCGTTAAAGGGAATCCAAAAGGACAGCCCACAAATCCCCTGAAAACACCCACATGCCCGAAATCCGAAACGGGAAGCAAAACCTGAGCTCGTTGGCATCATTTGGCCTGTGCAAATTGACCTCTTGAAGCCAACCATAGCGGGCAACCAATTGAAACTAACCAGTGATGCCAGTTACCGTCACTGGCACTCGCACATCCAAAGCAAGCTGCAAGCTTGTGCATCGGCTGTGTGATCCGCACCCGGTTGGGCTGTCGGGGAACCATGCTTTGTGGAAGAACCCCAGTACTGAGCCGAAGCATGTGTAAGCAGCGGTCGTTTAGACATCAACCCAGCAAAGCGCTTTAGCCAATACTCTGCTTCACCCGCCTAGGCAAGCATCTTTGCAGCAAAACGGTACAGGACACACCGCCTGCTGGCCAATAGAATCTCGGTCTCATGCCATGTGCCGAATGGTGCCAAATTCAGTTAGCTTAACATCCTGCCATGCTGAATTGAGTGGATATTGCCAGGCGAAAAAATGATAAATGCTCAAAACCTACACAGCTCAGAATGTGTGTTGCTTTGACAGCCCTTCAAACACGAGTATGAATATAGAAATGTCGGATTCGCCGCCAAGGTGGCTCAGCGACAATGGTGTGCCTTGCGCACACTGAGATCCAACGACATCACAAACGGTGCAAAGAACTGTTCCCTGAACATTGCTCCAAAACGTATTCAACGTTGCAATCATCATATGCCAAGGGCATGTCGTCTATTCGTTGCTAGCATTGCGGTATAGATCGGCTTGTGCACCAAAGGCCGGTCAACATTGCAAGCATCTCAGGATTCAACGTCCGGAAAACAGGGGTCCAGCTCACGGCAAACACCTCGGGAAAGTCGGACATGTGTGCGCCCCCCTGGAAGAAGCTACGCCCAACTTTCCAGTGTCGCTTGCCCCAGGCGAAAGTTAAACCATAGCCCTTCAGGTAAAGAAGCAGCGACACCGCAGGATGGGGGCAAGAGCGACCTCAGCGGAATCAACTCATTTCGTTTTGCGACCTCCGACCACCGCCATGGAAAGAAAGGCCCTCTCTTCTTTGTTGGTTGATCTCAAAGGGAAACCCCGACGTTGGAAGGGGAGCAACAATTCTCAAATTTGAGCACTTGAGTGGTTGGATTTCAGCCACTAAACCACAACAAGCAAAAAAGATAAAATGCTTCCCAATAACCACCATGACCCCACTCCACACCCCACACCCCACACCCCACCCCCACCACCAGTCTCACCCCCCGCCTGCGAGGCCAGCACTTCCGTCTGGGACTCCAGCCAGCGGCTGGTCTGCAGCACCTGTCAGCCCCAGCCAGGCGCGGAACAAAGCGTGGCTTGGGTCCGCTTTTTTTTTCTTTTTTCTCGGAGCCCCAAAAAGGTGCTGTGCTTCCTGTTGACTTCCTTTAAAAACAAAGAAACCAGCAACCAAACAGCAAAATCAGGTAGCCTGAAACAAAGGCACACCCAAAGTTCGATGTGTCTCACAGCTGCTGCGTGATTGCTTCTTCTGCGGAGACAGACCTTGCGACCATCTTTTGATTTGTTTCCATTGCCAAACGCCACGGCGCTTTACCAGTCCAGGTCTGGAATGGGTCTGATCGGGGGGTACCCAGAACCCCCCTCCCCTCCTGTATGGTGCGGTGTTTCAGGGAAACCGAAACGAAACCACACATGTTTGGGGTCCCCTATTTTGAGACAAACCCTTATTATCTTCGCAAGCTCCGCGACCTGCACAAATCGACTTGTTGTCGCTCATCCAAGAGGGCGACAGGGTTTGCCTGGCCGATGTCACCCCTCACAGTGTACATCCTCGATTTTTGGGGTCCACCTTTTCTCTTTGTGAGCCGGATTCCCCAAAACCCACCACGCCCACCACTCACAGCATTGGTTTCTGTTCATTTTCCATCAAATGCAAGAAATGCAGAGCTTCCCAGCACCGGACCCAGGCTGAGATCGGCTGAGCTGAGCTGGTGTTGCCCAGCCAAACCCGAGTCACGCAACCCACGCCTCGAGCTGGGCGAGGTTGTCGCTCCGCTGGGTTTCCACCTAACCCACAAAAAAGCTTGGGAAGCCAAGCGCTCCTGGTGGCAAGTGGGCATGTCTTGAGGGTATGCCGAAACCCATCTCTGTTTACAAAGACACCAAAATGGCAAGCACCACTTTGTTTGGCCCCCAATTTCGACGCATCATCACCTGAATCATGTCTGATCATGTTGAGGCCACTTTGGAAAGACGGGCACGGATCACTGAGACTCCCAAAATGAAAGCAGGAGTCTTGTGCACGATGGCCGGTGCAACCAGATGCGGCAGCAATCTCTCGACCTCGCTCTCTGCATCTCTGCGTCTCTGCGTCTCTGCGTCTCTGCGTCTCTGCGTCTCTCCGTCTCTCCATCCGATGGTTCTACGATCACAAACTCTTCTATGACAAAGCAGGACACATTCTTCTCCGATTGATCTGACAAAAAAATAACGACCACATCCACACATCCACCACCACCATCCACAACAAACAATATACAAACGCGTAAAACAAAAATTGCCTCTGAACAGCCCGCATGTGTCTAAGCCTCTTCCACGCAACCGGTGTCCTATTGGGAAAACTTGATAGATTCCACTGCCCACCGCTTCGATAAACAAATGAAACCACACAATTATATTTGGGAAAACATAAACATAAAACCGAATTCCCAAGCTGGAAGCAAGGGAACCCCCAAGGATCTCATAGGTGAAATCGCTGACATGTTCCACCAGGCTGATATAAAGAGGCAACCTGCAAACCAATCCATGAGATAATTTATAAGGGTTAGCAATCCAGAGATCGCAAGTCAAGAATGCCAGGGAGAGTGACCCCAAAGGTGACCTCCTTTTCGAGGACCTTCAGGACACCTTGGTACACAAATGGTGACCCTGGCCGCAACTATTTCCGCCTGGGACTGGAAATCCCTTACTCCCGGCATTTGGGTGGGTGTCCTTGGGGGCACCGGGGCGGCCAGCGGAACCAACCGGCGCCAAGCGCTCGCGGGGCTTTTTCTAAACCCAAGCTGGCAAAAGGCACTCTCAAAACACAAAGGGTGCGGATATATTTTTGGGAATTGTTTTCGTTTAAAATAAATACCCCTCCAAACACAAAAGCCCACCTACACCTTCCCCTTTCAGACCAATTTCAGACCTCCCCCCCCCGCCAAGAACCACCTCCCGCGCCACGCCGCCACGAGTGCCACAAGTGCCCAGCTTTCAGTGCCCGCCTCTTGCTTCAGCCGCTCGTGGAGCTCTTCTGCCCTCAAGTGCAGCTCCGCCTTGGTGGCCTCCTGGTCATAGAGATCGATTGCGGCATGTGAAAAAAGGGGGGCCGCAACGGGCGGCGTGTTCATAGTGGAGAACCAACTAGGGTATACATATAAACACATATAAACATATGTGTATATATGTATATATCCGCCAACCCCTTTCTCCAAAGGGGAGGCGCATGGGAAGGGTTTGTCTTTGTCCTTGTCTTAGTGATGATTATCATCACCACTGATGTTGGGTGATGGTTCACAGCATCCGGATCATCATCATTACCGTCGCGCCAAAATTGAAAAGATGCGCAGTCACAATCCGCACCTGCCCGACCACGCAGCGCGGACAACACGGCCAAAACCCCGGAAAAAAAGGCGAGAGTTTCGCTGCAGAGTACAAAGAAACGCGCCAAGATTCGCCTCCTCATTAACATTTGAACAAAAAGCTGGAATCCCCCCGCGCGCGGGGTGGGTGGGGGTGGGTTGGGTGGGCGGGTGGGTGTCCTTTTGGCTTTGAAAAACAAAAAGCAAGAAGGGTAGCCTTTGGTAGCCTTTTGTACCACCCAAGCCCCGTCTTGAGACACAGTTTTCTTGTGGCCACTCTCCAAGCTTTTCCTGGCCTGGCTTCTTGATTTCCGCGACTTGCTGAGGGCCAGTCGTCCAGTACCGGTTTCCATGTTTGTTTGCTTGGTTCTCACACATGAACAACCCCTCACTTACCAACCCCAAACCCACTTTTTTTTTCTAGAGTCATGACCATTGAGTATGGTTCATATATATATATATATTATTTATGGTCACCCCCCCCCCCCAGGGCCTACCTTTGAGCATATATATACTTTCGTGCTCCGCGCGCCGGCCTCGCATGTCCGCCGCGCGGGCTGGATGGATGGACGCGATGGATGGCGGATAATTAAGAGGGAGAGAGGGAGGGAGGGAGGGAGGGAGGGAGGGATGGATGGATGGATGGAAGGGATGCGGTGGGCGGGTGGATGGGTGGATGGATGGGTGGGTCCGTGGGATGCAATCCACACAGCCACCTACCCAACAACGCACACACACACACACACACATCCACACCCACCCACCCACACTCACTCACCATGAATGTGGGTTCCGATGCCTAGTTTGAGAACTTGTTTTCTCAAAAATTGTTGGAACCCCCCCCCACGCCCACATTCTGTGTCGTTTCCCTTTCACTTCCTTTTTTCACACCCTTTGGCTTTTTGTTGTCTTTCCCTTGTTTCACAGCCTCCCTTTTACACAACCCGGACATGGGTGCTTCCCCGTTGGCTTCCCAGGGAAAGCCGCAAGCCGAAGAATTCTGACTCGAAAGCCCGGGCGAAGCCAATCGCTGAGATGCGATCTGGTTGATCAGTCGCGGAAGACCCGAGGTCAGTGAGATGGCAATGAGCTTCGGTGGGCTTCCCAAAATAATTGCTTGATTCCTCAAAGGGCCAAATGTGTCACAATCAAAACCCGGTATTAAAATGGTCTACCCAGAACAATGTAAAGAATTAAGAAGACGGCTGCAACTATTTCTGGCTGGGACTGCCCCTTACTAACCTTCATCTACCCGGGTTTTGATTGTGGCTCAAATGGATACATGCATGATTCCCCTTCAGGAGCGGCATCATGTAGTGACCACCAGCCACTTTTGACGCTTCAACTCTTGCAATTCAGATCCGGATGATTGAGCCCAGTGAAGATGGCATGCTATGTGACCCGGTGTCTCTGCTGTCTCTCTCGTCGCCGCTTCAGTGAGCATTGGATGGATAGCATAGGAATTTCATTGCTGCGTTGTGTGTGTGTGTGCCCAACACATCTGGGTACACACATAAAACGTCCCTGTCATGGGTTGCATTTGCTCGGCTGAAGGTGAGCACCAAAGAATATGTCCACAAAACACATGCGAAGGTATACTCAACACCACAAGCATGCCACGCATGACAAAACTTTCCGCTGTAGCATTTCCGTTCTGACTGACCCGGATTGGGCAAATTGCACAACGCTCCCACCCACCCACCACCCGCCCACCCACCCGCCCACCCACCCGCCGGCCCCCACCACAACACACACACACACACACCCTCTTCCCCCCCGCCCACCCACCCCACCCCTCCTGCTTGCGCATGTCCGGGTACTCCTCGGTGAAGAGGTTGAAGCTGAGCACCTTGCGAGCCCCAAGTAGCCACCCAAGTCGAGGTGTAGTAGAGGTGGATGCTTTGTTTGGGTTCTTTCTTAAAGTTCCCTAGCATTCCTTAGGGTTTCTTAGGGTTCCGTAGGGCTTTTGGGGTTTCGTGGGGTTTTCTAGACATCAATCAAGCTTTTTAGGGTTCCTTAGGCCTGTTTAGGGTTCCTCCGAGCAATCCCCCGCCTAGCCCCCCACAACTCCCCCCTTAGGAACTCCATGACATCCACCTGTTGGTCTCCTTTCCAAACCATCCAAAACCAAGGTCCCCTACTTTGACCTAGGCCAAATGTCAAACGTATCTCACTTCCTGTGGCCTCGTTGCCAACCAGCCTCCGTACTCAGCATCTTCAAGGCGGCCTGTGACAAATCCAAGCCATAAGTCACTCATCGATGCATCGAACGCATCTCAAAATTGTGACCCACGTGCGTGGAAAAAAAACCTATGGCCATGCTCGTGGCTCACTTGGCCATGGGTCAAAACCCGGTACCCCCAGTAAACATCCCAATCCCAACTAAAATAGAGCTATCCCAAAATGGTACCATCGGTTTTGAAATGGCTCACTGATCTTCGTTGCCCAAACAAAAATGAGAAGGGTATGTGGCCATTCGTCCCAAGCCAGGCGGACCATGGCACATGTGAACCAACTTGCGATTTTCCAGACGATCTCTGCCAAGAGCTCAAAAACCGGGCCATTTTTGCCCGGGCCTTTGGTTCCAAACCTCAACTGTGGCCATATCCCCCGGTTTTTTTAAAGTTGGCGCAGCACTTTCCTTGAACTCACAAGGGCAACTGTCCTTGGGTCTAGGCAAGAAAACGGGCAGCCCAATGTCCCGATTTGTCCCACAATGGGAGGCTCTTGCTTTTGTGAGGGTACCCTTCTTACCGCTTTGAAAGGGACAACCAAAAGGAAATCCACACCATTGTATATATATA
The DNA here is from genome assembly GCA_963377175.1 of Effrenium voratum. Taxonomy (NCBI): domain Eukaryota; class Dinophyceae; order Suessiales; family Symbiodiniaceae; genus Effrenium; species Effrenium voratum. Next base: position 167,737 of record CAUJNA010003623.1, read on the forward strand.
TATATATGTATATATATATGTATATATATATATATATTATATTTATATATTTTTTTTTGGGGGGGGGCAAAGATGGATTCATGAAGCACGAGTATTCTTTGACCTGCTCCTTGAGACCATGGACACTTGCATTCGAGGATTTTCTGTCTACCTACCATGGACGGAATTTCCTGTCAACTTGCATTGCCATTGGGTCATTGAACGGAAGCCAAATAATTTCAACACATCCCCGCACCCCAACCCTCATGTGTAGAGGAGTATCCTTTGGGGATTTGGACCCTTTTGGGCTCCTTCTAAAGAAAAAAAAGCGGGGCACTGTGGATACCACACTTTTTTTCAGGTGAGAGAAGAAACTTTTGTTCATCCTTTCAAGCTACGAAAAAGGGGTACCCTCTCAAAAAGACAGACCTCTGGGTATGGAATCAATCCAGTGGCCTCTAATCTCATGCCCTACGTCTCCGTCTCCGTCGCTTGGGCGGCCGGGCAAAGTCGTCCACCATAGCCTGCTTGCCATCCACTCGCTGCAGGTACTCTGCGAAGCGCTGCTTCATCTCGGAGAGGGGCCATGGCACCGGGGAGATGTTGGGTTGGAGTTGCTTTTAGGAGGGGTTCTTTGTATGGCAGAAAACCGAGAAAAAAGGAGAAAAACACACACAGACACACCCAAGGGGTTGCTTATAGGGGGGGTTGCTTTGTATGGCTGTGGGTCAAAATCAGAATCGTACCCCCAGAACATCCCAATCTGACCACAGCCGTATGGGAAACCAAAAAGGCCACCATCCAAGGCGGTTCTGTTTGAGGGTACCCTTTTTGGGCAAACCAAAAGGCAACGAAACAAGTTTTGAGTGCTTGGTTCTACCAAATAAACGTTGCCAATTTGCCCTGTTTCCACCTGGTTTGTGTGGAACAAAGTAAGCAGCCAAACTTCGAACAAGGCAAAGAAAACAAACCGAAACGCGACAAAGAATGACCATGGGGATAGGGTGCTTTCGTATGTGCCTTTTGTTTGCGTTGTTTTTGCTCGGTTCCCTAACCTTGCTCTATGGGCTGGGGCGAAAAGCTGACGGTTCCACCCAGTGGAGTGCCTGGAGCCCTTATTGTCCATAGGTGGGTCTACCTGGTGCTGTGTAGAACAAGTCAGCTAGGGAGTAGGGCTCCAAAATAACCAAGGAAAAACAAAAACAAACGCACAAACAAACCAAAAGGTAGAACCAAACACAGGAAAACAAACAATAAAGACCAACGCAAGCAAACAGAAACAACACAAAGCAGAAAAATGCAAAAAAGGTGCTGGAGCAGGAGCGGGAAGGATGACAATGCATGATTCCCTAGTATGCTAGTTATTCTTGTCAGAAGCTCCCAAATGCGATAGGGAACCCTTCAATTCAACAAATAAAAGGCAATTTTCGAGAAGTCGCTGCTTGATAACAACTCATGTGGAAATTGGGGATTCAGGAGTATGACATGCTTGTTGTGCAAATACCAAGTGAAAAAAACCGAGCTTAAACAAAAAGGAACCGTTGGTGCATGCGAGACAAATCAGTCTCAACAATTCAGACCGTTGATCCCTAAGTTCGAGGAAGCGACATGCCCCCCTACCCCACCGACTCTTCCCCTACCCACAAAGCTTGCCCCAACTCTGGAACACGCTAAACTAAAAGCAACAAATAAAACACTTGTTCTCTTCAGATCTAGTCTCCCTAAATTAAATACCGATAAATCAAACATGCTTCGAGATCTCACACCAAGACGAGGCCGAGGTACGCCAAAGAGACCGCTCCGGAAGTCGGCCAGGTGGCAGCGGTGCCTAAGGACTCGCCAAGGGCTAGATGAGGGACTGCGAAAAACACGCAGGTCATAGATGATTGATAGATTGATTGATTGATAGATAGATAGATAGATAGATAGATAGATAGATAGATTAGATAGATAGATAGATTAGATAGATA
>CAUJNA010003623.1:174685-189685 GCA_963377175.1 Effrenium voratum
GGAAAGCAACCGGGAAGCCAAACTTCTGGGGTCCCCTTCTTCCAGTCGCTGAGAGCGAGAACAGGGGGCAAAACAAATGCCATCATGCTCGGCAGAATCGCCTCAAAACACGCCGCGCTTTCGCGGATGGCGAATACCAACTGTCTAAACTAGCATGTGTTTCGTTGTTTTTAATTATTTTTAAGAAGGAGAAGGAGAAGGAGAAGAAGAGAACAAGCACAAAACACCACAGCCACCGGACTTCAGCCCCAAAAACAAACTTGGCGCGGACGCCTCGGTGTTTTTTCGCTCGTCGCTCGGGGTTCCGGGCAACTCCTGGAGCTTCACAGGCTCGAGCGGCTCGTCGGTGGCCTCGCCGCGGCTCCCATGCGAGCGCGATGGGGCGATGGCCAGCTGGAGCTCAAATGGAAGCCACTTGCCAAATGGGCCAGCCATGGGTAAGCCACTGGCCATTTTTTTGGGGGCAAGGGTAAACCCTCTACTTGGTTTCTCAGTAGGGAATGTGGGAATGTGGGAATGTGAGAATGGGAATGAAGTGTTTGGCGTTGGGGCCGAATAAAGGAAACCTCTTGGATGTTTTTTCCTGGTAATTACAATTCTTATTCTGCACTGAGCAGCAGCAAGCAAAGGGTCCCGAAGGCCACGTTGAAATGCCCCATGTGGCAGTTGCCCATGCGTAAGTTTCGAATCCCTTCTTGACCTTTCGAGGTGCCTCAAGGAATCGAACCTCTTTTTGGATGGATTAAAAAGGAAAACAGAAGGCAACCACCTGGAGGACTTGCTCCCCAAGCTTGAGAAACACCCCAACCCCTGGCAAATGGAAAGGACTAAAACCTGCGGTTTTTCCTGGACTTGACCCATACCCATTTCACACAACCGAGCTGCCCTCAGATCCCCCGCTCAAAGTTTAACTTTTAGCCGGCGAAATGGAAAACTAGCCACTAAACCGAACCCGAAAAAGATCTGAAAAGCTAAGGAACTGGCTGGCTGGGAGCCACCAAGATAAGGATGCCCCATAGGCCACACCCAACAAAACCCGCCTCCTCCGCGTCCGCCGCCGCCGCCGGCGCCGCCGCCGGGGGCGCCGCCTCGGGATCCGCGGCCTCCGCGGCCTCCGCGGCCTCCGCCGCGGCAGCCTCCGCTTGCGCCTTCTCGGCCTGGCGCTGAAGCCGACGCGTTTCGGCCTCGTGGATCTTCGGGTTGACTCCCCATTCTTTTCAACCATCGTTCTTTTGTCTTTTTTGTTTGTTAAAGAAGGATGCCTGGAAAAACCATATTTCATCTATTTTTGTTGTTTTTGTTTAAGAAGGATGCCTGGAAGGAATGGAGAACGTCATGGACATACTGTGGATGGACGAAATCCTGGACAACTCCACTGCCAATAGCCACAAACGATATGGTTTCAACCATGGCATCAAAGTGGTGCAGGAGTTCGTCCATCAACAGTAGGTGTCCTTTTGGCTCGAAATAGAGGGGTTTCCAACTGGAAAATGGATGGGCATAACACCCATCTAAACCAGTGGCTTTCCCATCCATTTCGCTATGCCGCTACGCTCACGGACTGGACATTTCGACGGCCCAAGAATTCCGCGGCCACAACAGCACGGCCTTGAAGGGAGAGACTTTCTCCGTAACATATTGGACGCACCTCAGATGGATCCAGAATAGGTGCCGTCTCCCTGGAAGGGATGGGACTCCAGGGCTCAGGCTTCAGGAATGAAGCTAGGGACACCCTCAAAGGTTCGCTACAAGGAATGAAGACAAAGCTGACAGAACTTCTTGGATCTCAGGGAATCCCGTGGCAACTTCCAGCAGCTCATCTTCTCCAACTTCTTCTGGCACAAGCCAATGCCCAGTTGCCACAGGTCAGGCTTGGATCAATGAACAAATGCTCTCTGCAACAATGTTCAAACTCTCCGTAGCTCTGACTCCGACGCTCGGAAAAGAGCATGACAGGCAGATGAAAGGCTGACACGTCTACATGTTGAGATACACTCCCACCATGTCCCACCCACAAATATGGCGATGAAATGCCACCCTCATGCCTAGTTAGCAAGAGTTGCTTTCTCCCTCTTATCAAAGCCGAAGGCTTTTGGGGCTGCCATTTTTTGGGCATGGTGTGCTGGGAACCCTGTATTCTTTCCAGTGTTTTTGGGGCTTGCGTGCAAAACATCTACGTTTCGCCGGGGGGGGGGGGGTTCGCGGACTCGCAGGATCTGCATCCCCGGCATCATCAGGATTATCTTGCTGCCATGAATTTGTCTCTTTTTCAAATGGTGTTTTGCTGAGTGATACGTTGAGGAACTGTTTGAAATTGCAAAAATGAGTGTTTCTTGCAATTCCCCACCTGTACAGAGCAGTTACTGCGAAACATCCCCTGCATTATCGGTCTTGGAAGTCAAATTTTAGGGTATTTGAGGGGGATTGCCGGTATCTGCTTTTGATGGTTGATTTTGGGGAATATCAAAAAACCCTGTTTTTATTGCACTTTTTTGTGGCCGGACGGCTGCATTCCCAGCATTCCCGACATTTCTGGTATTTTCTGGTTGGTCAATTTTGCGTGTCTGAAAGTCTTGAAATTTTGGATGCGAAGATTGGGTCTGTTCCTGTACGTTGTGTGGTTGCATCCCTTGCATGTCCAGCATCCCCAGCATCACTTCCATGAAAAAAATGAAAAAGGTCTTAAAATCCCTTGCACCCCACTGGCGTCGGCGAATCGTAGCGATTTCAACAAATATGTAGAAGCAAAGACATCCCCAAATTGTCAAGTCCCCAGTAATCCCGCACAGGGTTCCACGTTTTTGACTTCCCCAAGATAGACTTCAACCCATGGTTCCCCTTTTGGGGGTAATAAACCACCCCTGGGTTGAAGTCTACCTAAAAGGCAATGGACCTGGTCGTGCCCATCTAAGTTGGGGCAGTCCACGTCCCAGATACCACCGACACGTCCGGCTAAGTCTAACCTGTCAAAAAGTGGAACACCCCACCCCACCCCAGCCCACCCACCCCAATCCCAAGCCATCCCAAGCCGAGTGGGCCCCACCTCGGCCGCTGCCCTGGCTTCCTCTGCCTTGGCTCGCTCCTGGCTTGGACTCAAAATCTGCCGCTGATCCGCGGGGGAAAAAAAAAACTGGCCGGGAAGCATTCAGGCATTCAATGCACATTCCAGCGAATTCATCGATTCATGGATTCATGGAAATTAGGGGATTCACACATTCACCAGGTTTAAACATTGACAATTTCAATTTCATGCAAATTCCTACGAATTCATGGAAATTATCGGATTCACACATTCATCAGGTGTACACATTGACACTTTTGCACACACACACACACAGAGAGAGAGAGAGAGAGTGACTTGTGCTTCTCTGTACTTCATGGCGCTTGTGGTGTCAAGTGACATCAGCTTGAAACAACTCGGCTTTCGGAGATCTCAATGTCAGCTTCGGATACCTGAACATCCATTTCAACTAGGTCGCGCACCTGGCAAAGCTTGATTTGTGCGGAAACTCCCGAGGGTGCCAAATTTTGCATTGGGTGAATTTCACTTCAACCTCAACAGCAAATAAGTACGTGTTAAGCAAATAATGAATCTAGTAATTAGGTTGCACTTAGGCACCAGCCAGAAAACACTGAAACTTGCAAAGCATCAAGGTGTTTGAACAAGAGTTGTAGCAACTATCGTCATGGGCTCTGCAGAAACAAATCGAATGCGACCCATCGAATGTAAACCTTGACGTGTGCTCATAATCGCCTGCTCGCGAACAAGACCATGGCTGCAACAGCCCATGGATCTCGTCATGCTTGCAGCACAGTCTTGCGATTCTAACTCGCCCTACCAGTGTGTCTGCCTTACGGGTCTTGCGAACGTTCTAAGCCAGGAAGCCAAGCCATGGTGCTCTGTTGCGCGCGTCAAATCGGTCGACAATGTAGCGGAGAAGTGATGCCCGCCCAGCGGCATGGCATGAGTTTTGTCCTTTCAAAGGTGCCCTTATTGAGTCGATAGTTTCAAGGGAAAACCACGTTTCGCGGTCTACCGGTAAACACCGGTAAACCATGTTGCGGAAATCTCTTCCGTCGACGGACTCTTCGGGTGGAGCCTGGTGGTTTGGAGGTCTAAGTTTCCCACTAACCCCCTCACCAGCGGTTCAACTCCGAATCCAAGCTAGTCCCAAACCAAGCAAGAGTTACCTGAGGTCGTGATCTGCCTACCCGAGCTCTTAGCAATGGGGCAGAAATGGATCCGATCGATCTCGCGGGCGATGGATGCTCGGAGCGGGATCCTTTGAACGGAAGCCGAATCAATCTCTGGAGGATATTGACTTGGTTGACGTTGCAGCTAAGTGGGGATTTCCCACTAAACCGCAATATGCAAAAATGCAAAATGTTTCCAAACAACAACCACGTTGAGGAGGTCAAGATTGGTTGGAGCTGGCAAATGCCTATGGCCGGTCATTTGGGCAGGCTTTGCCTTTTCCACTGAACTGAACCGCCTCCCTTTTTCAAGCGTTTCAACAAACTGACCGGGGGGGGCTGCAATTTTTTGTCCCAGCAACAAAAAACATCTAGCTTCTACACTACTAGGTCCTCCAAAGTTGGCACCTAGCTGGGGGACCTAGACTACCACCAATCCAAGGCTACTTCTTCATCCCAGTGGACAACTCCACCCCACCGCGCCTCCTCCGCCTTGGCGATCTCGCCGCGCTTCCGCTCCAAAAGGAGAGCCACCTGCGAGACGCTTGCGCGCGCAAACGAGGCCCGCCGTCCGTGGGTAGGGGGAGGCTTGCGCCCTTCTGGTTGAAAATAGATGGTTCAGGGATTCAGGTTTTGTTCTAGTAGAAACCTATTGACTTGTAGGGCTTACTGGAAAGAAATCTAGAACCTCAAAGGGTTAGCCTGGCAGATCATGAAACAACCATGTCAACCATGAACCGCGATCTTGGTTCTACCAAAACAACCGAAAAATGACACCTATGGTGTCACCTTAGATGGGGGAAACGGGGAAATCGGGTGGAATGTTCAACGTGTGCTTTGGGCTGGTGGTGTGGAGCAAGTGGTGGGTTGGATCTGTGGGGATAGAGTTTCCCATTCTGGTTTCAAACCAATCTTGAGTTCCAATCCCCAAACCAATCCAAACGCCCTATATAAGGGGTACCTGAGTTTGGGCATTGAGAACCTCCCAAAAAACATGGCAAAAAATCGTTTAGAGCATCCCTGGTTTTGGGTCTCGGAGCTCGGGTCTTTGTCTTGGCTCCGAATGTGTGGAATCGTCAATCTTCAATGATCTGTTTCGTCCCCAAAAATTTGATCCCCTTTAAAGCTTCATGGATCTACATCCAAATAAAGATAAAACTCCAGAGCAAACATAGTGAACACAACATAATATGTAATCGTCTTTTTTTACTTTAGCTGATAAATGTCTTCCACTCAGATAATTATTGAAACCGTATCGTGCTTATTTCTTAGCTTGTTTTTAGCAAGCCTTTGTTCAATTTATTTTCCGTTTATTTTTTTAGTGGGACATAGAATATGGATTTACGCTTTGGCTTCAATTAATTTGCGGATTTGGGACACTCTCTGAGCTCGACAAGGTGAGACTATTTTCAGATAGACAGAAGAAAGAGAGAGAGAAGAGAGAAAAGCTATATACATGGTTGGAGAGATTGGTAGATACATGGAGTGCATAAACAAACACATACATGGATAGACTGATAGATTGGATTAGACTACCTTAGGGTAGATTACATTGAGACACAAATGGATGGACGGATGGACGGACGGACGGACGGACGGACGGACGGATGGATGGATGGATGGAAAAATAAACAGATGGATAGATAAATAGGTAGATGAACAAAATGACGGCGAGCCAGCCAGCCAGCCAGCCGCTGTGTTTTCTCACGCTATTTGGGCTTTTCCGGGAATTCTGCGGTTTCTGCAGGTTATCTGGTGATCAGATCTGTGTGCGGGCAGGTGCAGCGCTTTCTGAAGCGCAGATTTTGTGACAGGTGCTGCAAACATGTCGTTCAGGGCGGGTGTGAAACTCATACCCCGAAATTTGGGTACGAAGCTCTTGCATGCCCTGAAGCTGAGGAGCGGTTCCACAATTTGGATGGGACTAAAGTAGGTGGTGGATGGGAGGGGGAGGGGGAGAGAGGTAAAGCACACCAAGTTTGGGAAGCATGGAAAGCTTGTGGAGCCGGTCTGCGACACTTGAGCACTTGTCGAGAGAGCTGCGCCTCTTGCACGGGATTAACTTCGTGGGCTTGAGCCAAAATGGCTACGGCAAACGGCTAGATAGATAGCTAGCTGCAAGATCGCCTGGTGGGTGGATACATACATAAACAAGTAGATAAGACTCAGATAGAGAAATAGATACATAGATAGATAGCGAGGTAGGTAGGTAGGCAGGTAAGTAGGTAGGTAGGCAGGTAGGTAGATAGCTAGATAGGTAGATGGGTAGGTAGGTGGATAGGTGGAGGAGATAGAGATAAGCTAGATAGATATGTGCATACAATGATAGATAGAGTGAAAACAAAGTTAGACCGACAGATGGATTAGATAAGTAAAAACCTAGAGATAGATCGAGCAATAGATAGATAAACAGATAGATAGATAGATAGATAGATAGATAGATAGTTCGATAGATACAGCGATAGATGGATAGACAGATAGACAGATAGACAGATAGACAGATAGACAGATAGACAGATAGACAGATAGACAGATAGACAGATAGACAGATAGACAGACAGACAGACAGACAGACAGACAGATAGATAGACTAGATAAAGAGATACGATAATACAAGGTAAAGTTCTGATAGGTAGGATAAGATAGATAGATACATAGATAGTTTGTCTCTTGAAGAATTCAATAGGTGGGTAGATAGATAGGTGGATAGAGAGCTAGATAGTAATTAGATGGGTAGAGGGATAGAGAGACTAGGTAGACAGACGAATAGATGCACAGACAGATAAATAGAGAGACCCCTAGACCCCTAGAAATGGTATTGATTAGATAGATAATTAGATTAGAGTAAATAGATTGGATTAGATTATACAGAGAAGATTGGATTAGATTAGATTAGATTAGGTTGGATAGATTAGAAAAAGAATCCGCCGCCTGAACCCAGTTGTGCAATCCGTGCAAGCAACTGTCAAGTGACAGATTCCAGTGTACGCTATGGCAACCGCAAACGAGGAACACTTAAGGGATTCGACCCGCCCCCGCCCACGGACTTTTGCCTTGAGCCAAATGTAAGTATGCAAACAGTTCAGGCTAGGAATGGAAACCTATGGCACTGCGATTCCGGGGCACATGATCACACTGTAGAGTATGGTCCAAATGACCATTTGAGTTGATGTTATTCTTCTCCCCCCTCTCTACATCGATTACACTACCAGTGGGCCTGAGCTGCCAGCCGTATGCTGGGTTCGTGCAAAAGTTCTTGGTGGTAACTGTCAATGCGTCCAAAGCAGTCACAACCACTAATATTGTTGTAGGCTGACACATCACGGTGTGTGTCCTCTGCCTTGTTTGCGGTTAAGGTGATCACAAGTGTTAGCATGCATTCACAAGTAACCCCCCTAGTCGGATGTCCGGTGGGTGCGACACAAGCGGGCGAACACACGAAGTTATCCTCACAAGTGTCATTTCGAACACGTTTTGGGTCGCTGAGTCCTATCGAATCCGGTGCTTTTGCGCACGGATCCAAGATGGCCTACAAACATACAAGCTAAACTTACTGTGGTTTTTTGATCCTGCTGCAGCTTGAAACCGGCCATGGAACGCTTCACGGTCTCGGGCACAGACGTGGTCATGCCGAGCAACCTGAGAGCATTTTGCCAGCCCTGCTGCTCAACTGCTTTCGTGAACACGTCTGCGATCTGGTCAGCAGATGTCACATGTTTCAGGGTACGGCCCGGAGAAGCAACCACGCCACTCAAAGAACCTAAGTTAACCTTATGAGTACGGGTTCTGTGTCTCAACTTTTGGCTGAATCCTGAGCGCACGATCTTCTCGGTCGCCTCGTTGTCCTCGTAGATGATAGTGTGAATTTCTATCTGAAGGACTATGCTCCACAACACTTCCATGGGAAGTGCCTCTGAGAACACACCAAAGGCCATGGCAATGACCTCTGCCTCTGTTGTTGACCGAGAGACTGCAGTTTGTTTCTTGGATGCCCAGCTAAGGGGCCACACAGAGTTTGGACCACGTAACTGCAGCCATGCGCCACTGGTTGAATGGGCGCAATCAGGGCTGATTGAGAAGTCCGAATCTGTGTATATCTCCAGCCACAAGTCCTCCGGCGAGTCATTTATGTACCCCACCAGAGTGTAGTCTGCGAGCTGGCCTTTCTCCTCCCATTCTTCTGGAAGGATTGATCCCTTCGGAAGGAATGGAGTTGGAGCTCCTTTGATGTTCTCTGCACCACTGAGTTTCAAGTACATTTCAACAGCAGATTTCATGTATCCCCGACGTTAAAGGCAATGCCCTCTCTACCATTTACTCTGACAAGTTCGTGGTGCCCTACCCAAATCACCGATATCCTGGATCTCGATAACTTTCCCCAATTCCTCCCAAAAGGGGGTGTGTGAAGTGATGCTTCCTGAGAGCAGCAAATCATCAACATAAACAGTCAACAAGAGGTTTCGTTCCTTGAAGAAAAATGTTGAAGGATGCCCATCCACAGGCTGGCCCCCTAGCTTCGCGACGGCCCGTTCGAGATAGAGAGCCCAGTGTGCGCCCGACTCCGGATGCCCGTAAAGGCTTTTGCGTAGCCTTATCAATGGCTTCTTGTACGTACCTTTCCAAGATTCCGGCCATAATTCCCAAGGCAAACGCACCCATGTTTCATGCAAACTTCCTAACGGAGCTTGTACATATGCTTTCACAACGTCGGCGCTAGTCGTAGTGCTGCCGGGGAGCTGTCCAAAGGCTATCACAGCGTTAGCGGCTGTGATAGTAGCCGGGGATGCTGACAGACTTTGGTAGATGGCGAGAGCGCCATTCTGGTCTTTAGCATTGTCTCCTCTGTACACTATCCTCCCTTTTAGCTGATGATACTCTTTTGGCAGCTCATCGTATTTACGACTGCATATGGACATTATGTCTGCGATATGCACAGTTTTGCCGGCTAGCTTGGCATTGTGCACGATGTTGGTATGCTCATCGACCGAGTTGAGATCCCACGTGTCTTTGCCGGTTAAGCCGTCAAACTCCTCTCTGACTTCTGCTACGGCTTTAGGATCTTTTATCAATTCCTTTCTATCTAGCAATTTTGTTACAAGTGCATACGAGTCCAACTCAAGTGAGTCCTTGTCACAAGATGGATCCTGCGTCGCAATCGCAGCAGTCTTGCTGGAAGATGCCTCCGCTGAAGGAGGAATGCATCCTGGATCCCATGGCCCTTCAGTGGAACGAACCCTGGCGTTGGTGGCACAGGCACAGGAGTTTCTGGCACAGGTGCGTCTGATGACTTTTCGGGTTTGGTCTCTGTTGGCGAGCTCTTGGGATATAGCGTATCAAAGCGATCTGCACTCCTGTGAGTGGCGAGTGGTGCCGTTGTCACAACCTGAGCAACCTTTGGTGAATCCATGCTCTATAAGCCTACCGAAAGTGATGTACGAGTGTCTGGCTTTTCCCCCATCTTTTCCTGAGTATGGTACCGCATCAATGGCAACTTCATACGGAAGTACCCCCCTTTCAAGTGATCTGTCAAACTCCGCTTTCCTAAGCTCATGCATTTGATCAGTAACATCAAGAAGGGGTTTTTGTGCAGCACGTTGCAATGGGTACTCAATGTATTCAACAGGTGGAAAGTAAACCTCTTTCTGACGCACGTCCTTTGGAACCCAATACTTATGAGACAGTTGCCTAAGAGCTTCGTAGTCTAGAACTTGCACTACATCCCTATGTCTAAGGCCCGGCTCAATCTTCCATCCTGCAAAGATGGCAGGGCGTGTGGTTGGCGCTGCCATGCCATCACTGCTCTTAGCATGATAAAAGACAAGTGCCCGCAAGGGGTAGAGGGTTCCATTGAAGGGCTTTCCCGTGGCAACCTCCCATTTACTCTTGCCCTTTTTAATTTTTAGCTTCCTCCGCAGGCCCACCTACCTCATGGGGGTAGATGGGAGCATTTTCACAAAACGACGGAACTTTTGCCGTGTGTGCCAGAGACACTGGCCACAGCTTTCTCCAGAACCCGGCCTGCAAGTGAGATGGTCTACAAGCCTCCTTCAGGGAGCGGATGTCCCTCTCACACGATGCATTGTGCGGCCAAGCCCTTGTCAACGATGGATCAACAGTCCAACACAAGCGGTGTGCGGCATTTGTGAGCTCACCCCACAAGGTACGTACGGCGTGCGCAATACCTTGAAGAGTGTCTGTCCGGCCCACTTAGAATGGAGTGGCACACTATTGAGCTTGGGACTCTTGTAGTCCTGGTGAGTGATCGTTTGCGTCTCCCCGTTCGAGAAATTCGCAATGGTGATCCTCTTGTGCGAGACGCATGACGGGTCAACAGGACACCCTTTCACCCCGTTCGGAGTAAGCAAGCCCCGCCTAGCCTTGTTGTGAATCCGGATCAATGTCATCTGATCCTCATCGAACAACCACGCATCTGGCAAATGTTGTTGCTTTGGCCGCTCGTGCTTGCTACTGTCTTGCTCTGCAGAACCGTCCGGTTCATGAGTGTGACCAAAATGGTCATTGCAAGGCAGATGTTGCATGTCAGCCTTTTTGTCCGGCTGCAATGTAAACAAGTCCCCCTTTGACACGCCTGCTGTGGCGTTCTGAGACAAGTTATCATTGCTTGTAGGTGCACTTTCCTGTGAACCCACAAACGCGCCTAGCAGGGTGCCGTCCGGCTCCGCTGCATCGGCTCAACAATGGGCATCGCCGGTTCCGTCCCGGAACCAGGCAAGTCCACGTTGAACACTGGGACGTCATATTTGACCCGTGATGCGAACCAACGGTTTTCAAGAGGACACCAAACCCGACACTTTTTGTGATTCAAGGCTATGTATGGAGTCTTCCCAAATTCCCATATGAATGTCCTTCCCTTTTTGATTTGCTTGCCGATGGACATTGCGAGAGGACAGGATTTTAACAAGTGAACTTGTAGCTCTCCTATGTTCCCAGCCCAACCCGACAAGACTTCACGAGCCTCTTGCACCCCACCGGCGGTTGCGAACTTGAGCGGGTTCTCAAGTGTTCGTTTCCATGATGAGATCACTTCGGGGCTCAAACCCTGACTTGTCAACGCTTCTTCAGACCCAATGTCATGTGCTGCTCCAGTGTCACCAATGAGCTCAAACGAGAGTCGCTGGTACTTGTCCGCGATGCCCTGAATGGCCTCCATTGTTGGATGAGGATATCAAACCAACCGGAAGAGCCGTATGCTGAGGCATCTCGATGCCATTCTGCAACAAGTTCTGGAAGCGCCCAACATTTGCATTTGGCAGATCAACACCTAGCAATCCATCCACACACGCCATCATGAGGGGGATGGTGATTCTGAGAAATGCAGGGATTGGCAAACGCACGCAACTGGCCTGTTCACAAAAGGCCTCCCACATGCGGAACCATCGAGAGAACCCCGGCGTCGGTTCTTGAGCGGCTGCCCCTACTGGCGCACTAGCAGCGGCTGCTGCTGCTGTAGCTTGGGCTGTGGCGGTTGCCCCGCCCTTCTGGCCACCCTTCTTTCCTTTTTTCCTTCCCCTTGCCGTCTCCCTTATTCCCTTTGCCTTTCTGAGATTCACTAAATGCTTGTCTTGCCTTCTGAGAACCAGGCTCTCCAACATGCAAGAGTTTGCAAGCTTCACCAAATCTGCAAAAACCAGCAGCATGATAGGAACAGACCCATTTTTCTCCCTTGCTGCCCTCGCTGCTCTGTGCTGGAAGTGCTGATGGTCCGGCCTGTTTCCCCTGACTCTCTTTCTCTCCCTTCTTGTCTTTCTTTGTCTTCTTGTTCCGATCTGCTTTGTCCGTAGAATGCTCACTGTTTGGCTTGTTCTCAGAGTTGCCCTTGTTTGTCTGGGCGGAACTAGCACGAGGGTTATCGGCTTGGCCTGCAGCTAAACCGTAAGGCGGAGCCTGTGGGCCCGTCTTCAACCCTTTCGTCAAGTTCTCGTAGTTCGAGTCTTCACGACGCTCCTTCAACTCATCATGGATGGCATCGCAGAGCCATTGAAATGAGCGTCTATGTGAGCCATTCGAGGAATCCCGAACTTTGTTTGTGATCCTTGACAAACATGGCACCCTTTTGACTTCATGCCACAACCAATGGAACATTGTAGCATCGCTTGGGCGATCGTCTACCTTGAGTCCGTTCCTAACATACCGCGCCTTGCTGATGAATGCCTGAACATTACTCAGAGAGTTTCCTTCAAGCTTCAATTCCAGCAAGTGCATCTGGCCGAGTGCAACTCCGCTGGCGCCTACCGAGAAATGCTGATACAACAAATTCAACAGAGGTGCGCCTTTCGGCCCTTGCGCCTTTCGGCCCTTGCCCACGAAGTGCACATGATTCGACATAGGAACTGAACTCAGCAGCCAACTCGGTGTTTGTCGCCAGAACATCAGTTTGAATGAGCTCTGCTGCGACACGCTTGTTGAACCGAGTGCACACAACCGAGTTACGCAATGCTTCACGGAACCTTTTCCCCCGACCCCCTTCGAAACAGTGCGACACATACGTGGCAAGCACATCACCATCGGTAGTGTCGATGCGAGACACGGAGGCAATAACAGCGCTACGCCATTCCCGGCATGTGGTGGAGTCAACAGGCAACTTAACAAGCTTCAAGTTCTTTTCTTTGTAAACCCCATCTTCATTACCGGAATATACGTCCCAGGCCCCATGCACTGTTCCCTGAATGGACACAGAAGCGGAACTACTGGATGGCTTCTTACCCTTGCTCCCACGCACATCACTGTCACTACTTGAGCTGGGTTCGGGTCCGGAACTAGAGCCATGCACACTTTCGTCCACGTCATAATTGGCAAACCCTCCATCAACCGGATCCGCCCCCGAAGATTTTGTGACCTTTCCGTCCGTGGGGTCGCGCCTTGCGGCTGCGTCGCGCCTTCCGGCAGCGTGAGCACCACGTCCTGAGGTCGATGACTGACCAGCATGTGCATTTGAGTCCGCGTCATTATGGCTTCCGGCAAGGAGGTCATACTTAGGGCTCACAGCAGGGGTGCCTCAGGCGATTGTGGAGGCGGCATCAACTCTGGGGCTTGCATCTGCCGAGTAGGCGATGGGGTCAACTGCACGAATCACGATTTGGATCATTCCCGTGGTTCGGAGTCAATTGCAACGCGACATGATTGGGATCATCCTGCATGAGGCCACTAGAATCTGAACTGGAAGGCTGTCTTGGTGATGCACCTATGGGAGTTGCTGACATCCCTGCACGAATGTCCCTCCGGCTATCTCGAGACCGATCGGACATCTTTTCACCGGCTTGCCTGTGACCACAGCTCCTTTATCTGTGATGGCTTCGGATGCGTGTTGCTACACTGCTGATGCGAAAGCTTTCGTGTAAGGACCTTAATCTGCAACTCCACGTCCTTTGAAGTGGTTACAAGGACACCCCACGGCGCAGCTTCTGCTGGAAGTCCGGCCTGTTCCCACCTTCCTTTCAATTCAGAAAGGATGGTCTCCTGATCGTCAATCAGGCACAGGCCACCAGAATCCAAAAACTGCTGAGCCTTGGTTCTCTTGTCCACCCCTTTACGTGTAATAGCAGAATATTGCCAAGATTTTCGCCTTGAGAAATGAACCTCAAGATCAGCAACAGGTGATGCCGCAATCTTGTCCCTGGAATCTCAATCAAGTGTGTCAACCGACAAAGTCTGCGACCTGCTGCAAAGCTTTGGCGGCGTTTGCAATCGCAGGGGAGACCTCGTTGTCTCGCTCCAAAGTCTGATGCCAATCGATGCCAACTAGGGGCCGCTCCGCCTCTGTGTCTGCCGTCTCCGGTGCCTCGGTCGGCAGGTACGTCGCCTGGTCAGTGTTTGCCAACGCACGTTCCTTCTGCTGCAGAAGATATCTGTGATATTTATGTCCTGGATGCAGAAAACTATACGCTGTGCGATCTTGTTTTCTATACACTTCCCACTGCCAATCGTCACCGTGTTCTGCCGCACTCTGGGCAATGCTCTCAATGAAGCCTCTGATCTCAACCGGTGGCTCGGGCACAAAACCGCCCATCGAGCGCTTCGGTGCTGGTGTCGATGCATGAAGCTGATGCCGGCTCCGGTACAGGCTTACTGGTCGAAGGACTCGCCTCTGTCCCAGCTGTGAGTTCTTTGGCCGACCCAATATTCAAGCACTCCAAAAAATACCAGTGATATCTCCGGCAACAGAAAACCAAACTTTTGTGGGTCCTGTTCCTTTCGAATCTGCCGAATATAATTGGGTCGCTGCCCCTCAGAAACACGCAGGACAAACAGCGCTGTCTTTTCGATGACTCCGCGAAGGCCTTCTGGTACCGGATGTGGTGCCCGGCTCGCAGAAGATCCCGCTTGATCTTCCGCCTTCACCCCCTGATCAGATTCTTCGATCTCTACCTCCTCCTGATCAGATTCCTCGATCTCTACCTCCTCCTCCTCCTCCTCCAGCTGGCTCTGGAGGTGCGCATCTGGACTCCGTTTGTCTCCAAGGCGCTGTCCTGATAGCTCTGTCTGAGTCCCGAGGATCGAAGTCGATCGATGGCCCGCGATGTGAGGCTGCAGACGTCCGCGGCCTGCTATGCGTTTGCTGCGATGGACGATTCGGGTTCCCGGCCCTCTTGCCCCTCGTCCTGGGCAACCCGTTTTCCCGGAAACGCTTGTCGCGCTGCTCCTCCGATTGCATATAAATCGGGGATCCCCAAGAGCTCGTCGACTGTACCCAATACCCCCAAGTGCTGCTCACTCAAGATCAAGTAGTCGTTCCAAGCTGCAAGGGCGTGGTTGTACTTTTCCTGAAGCTCGTCAACTGAACCCAAT
>CAUJNA010003623.1:194685-324685 GCA_963377175.1 Effrenium voratum
CCGTTTGGCCAAAGCCCGCCTCCGTTTGCGCCACGTCGAAGCAGTGGATGCGCTGCGTGAGGGTGCCGGTGGACCTTGGTACGCGCGTCCCGAAGAACGCCAAGAGCACGTCTCAAAGCAGACTTTAAACCCGAAAGACTGGTGGGGTTCCTGTTCATTTCCCTTCAAAATTCAGGTGGCAACCCTCAAAACAAAGAAACTGGGGGGTTCTCCTGTTGGCTCCCCTTAACAAGGTGAAAAGGGTACCCTCAAAATACACCTATATATAATATTAAGTCCGGATCAATGCTGTTTCCTTGGCTACAGAAGATGACACATGTTGACCGTATATATACATATAGTCCAACAAGATGTGCAAATGTTCTCCACAGTATCCAACATTCCAGCCAAAGCTGCGGGCCATTCAAGCTACTTCAGAAACTGGGGCGCGGTTTGCCCTCTATCACCTCAGTCACAAGCCACAAAAGCGAGTAGCTGGAAGCTGTTCAGTATGACAAGATCCTTGCCATATCTCATGGTAGCTGCGGAGTCGTTGTCATACGCTGGGCTGACCTGCAGCATACAACCGGGCTTGTGTGTTGTTCAGGGCACCGTTTTCAGGTTGGTTTAAAGGGATATCAAGAAAGGACACCCACCATTTTGGGGATGCCCCTAGTTTGACATGTACCTCAACAAAAACGAACAGGTCACGAAAAGTCCCCGCTGGTTGAAAGCTGACAATCTGGCTTGAAACCAAAGCCACGCAGGTCGCGTTGCTTCACACCAAGAGATCCACAAGTGTAACTTTGAGACGGAAGGGAACACTGGCCAAGCATCTGTCCAAATTTAGGTGGAACAATGGATTTCCAGTTGTTCTGTTAAACGCAGCGTGTACCCCGGCTAACACCTAACCTAACCTCCGCCCCCCAAAAAAAGGGGGGGTTCGGGTTCCGGTTCGGGCTCGGGTGGGGTACCCAATGGTTAAACAACTACATCAGTGGTTTGGCTCGTTTTACCCAGAAGGCCCACAAGAAATGTAAAACAATGAATTTCCCAGTTGTTTTGTTAAACAAATACATCAGCCGTTTGGCTCGTTACCCAAACTCGCCACAAGAAATCGGATCACTGCAAAGGCCTTGGGCCCCGACTTCTCGAGGCTATCGGCTGGCTGCAGCCTGCACTGACTCTCAGCCCAAGCGCGTCCGTGGTCCGTCCGCGGTTTGGTGTTAAATCCGGGCTATGCAGTCTTGTTGCCAAAGAGGGCCACATCTGTCTCTTGGTCTTCTTGTGTTTCTTGTTTTGTCTTTCTTTCCTTTCACTCTTTTTTTGCAGAGAGGGGGGGGGACACTTTTCACCTTGGTTTGAAGGGAAAACTAAACGAAAGCCACGCATTTTGAAGGTCCAACTGGCGCTTGCAGAGTACCTTGAATGCATGCTTAGTGCTCGCAAGCGCAAGATCCATTGGTTGCGCATCACCACGGCCCTTCTCAAAGTGCCAAATCATCTGAGTGTGTCCGTGAATCGAGTTTTTGTTGAAAGGCAGGTGGGACATGCAGGTTACTTGCTATCTCAGATATGAGCCCTATGATCAACTTGCAAGCCAGCGGGCAACTGCGTCAGGCCACTCATGTGAGCATCCTCTTGGACTTCCCCTGGGCGCCTTGGGGAAAGATCCGCGGCTGCGAAGGCACTCCGGGTCTCAGTCTTTGTCTTCCGAAATGCCAAGAACATGCGTAAAAGCAAAAGCTCGCAATAGGAATTCTGGCGCTGATGGCCCCGCTACAAACCATTGAGCAGTGGCAAGGACATGAGGCATCCCCAATCTTGGGATACGCCTGCTAGAAACCAACGGGAGCAGTGCGTTCGCCGCAAGGAAGAAGCTACCTAGATAACTCTTCAATTAGTCATTCAACGACCCAGAACTCCAAAAGGAGCAAGGGGCGGCTCATGATGGCGAATCATTCTATCATGTCCCAAGTTGGGTAACCCTTTTTGAGCGGATTGCTTTTTGTGGTACCCCTTCTTTGAGCGCATTGTTTTTTTGTGGTACCCCTTTTTGAGCGGATTGCTTTTTTGTGGAGTGTTTTTTGTGGTTCCCCTTTTAGAGCGGATGGAAGGGAAACCAACGGGAAAACTACGGTGCAAGGCCCCCCTAAAGAAGACACCAGTTCACGTGAGCACCTCTCGTCGCCCCCCGTCACCTCTCGTAGATCACCGTCTTCTCGTTCGGCGGCGGCATATCCTGAAGTCAATTCCCGCGCGCCGCGAAAAAAACCTCTTGACTGAGGAACTCCGGTCGGAAATCCTGACAACCATCCGAGGATCTTCGGGTCTTTTGGGTGCAAAACTGGTATTCCGATCTGGATCTCCTGGATTAGATATCTTGAGGCGCTTGATCCCCTGGATCAGGTGAGCTTGGGCTGACTAGTTGACTAGCTGACTAGTTAGGCACAGGCGAATCGTGATGATTCACCCATACAGCTGGCACTGATTTTAACTTAAGCAGGCAAGCAACACGAATGGACTTGCTATTTCCCTTTTGGCATCTACGATCTAAGCCAAAGGACAGCATCCAACATCTGAACCAAAGGACAACCAGCAATTGCGGGGGAGCCAGTCAGAAGCAAACCCCCGAGCGGTGACCAAAATTAAAAGGACAACTTGTCATAATATGGGGCTGCTAGCCGCGGGACTTCCGCAACCTTCCGCGACGCAGGGTTTTGCTTCCACGAGCTTCCGCACCCTGAACCATTCCATTCACAGAATCCATGCTGCGCCCCAAGACGAGGATTCTTCATGGGCATAGGCGTCCTTCTAGTGAAAATAGATGGCCCTAGTAGATGATTAAACCACCAGGTAAACCAGGGCCATCTATTTTTCTACCAAAACAACCAGAAAGGACACCTATGTTCATGGGTGTTTTGATCGCGGCTCACCTGCTTCTGTTTGTCTGCCCCACCCGGCACAGCCACCAAAGCCACGCTCGGTCCTCAATGTGATACTCCAGGTTCGTGAGAGGGTCGATGCCTCGAATCGGCACCCCTGGAAGACTTGCCAAGATACCTGTAGACCCGTTCATGAACAATTTGCGCACTGTGCATCCGGGTTCTCATGAAGGAATCAATGTCCATTGCCGGATCCCCAGATGCCGTCTGAAGCAAACACCCTATGTGGAAGCGAGCCATTCTCATTTTCGATGCCAGGATTCCTGCCACGGCTGTCGCATTGAAACTTGAAAGAACTCTTCTGGCCCTTACTTGTGTGATTGCCTTTTTTTGGCTTCCTTCTTTGGAGATGTCGGGTAGACCAACCGTTGCCAAGCCCCCAGCTTCTTCATTGGGAACGGCTCGTCCACAGGTTCACAGCACACATGGCTGTGGCTCAAAATGAAACACGAGGGGCCAACCGCGGGGTTTAGTCCATGTTTCCACTTAGGGTTCCATTTTGGTACCGGTTTTTTTGAGCCACAGACACGTGCCATACAGTGTCCTTACAGAATTGCTCGTGGCTCAGTAGCTCCTTAGCTCCCTACTAACAAGCAAATTTGGATAACCCCCATCTCCTTGGCTCCCTCGCAACCGCCAGCTAGAAATTGATGCCAGCACCATTTGGTAATTATCTCCACTTGCAATGATCCCGAATACAAACTGCATCCATAAATATCCATAAACAAATGACCAGGCAGTTCCGTTAACATACATCCGGCGTCGTTGAATTGCAATGGTGATGACGACGCACCATGACCAATGAAGGCAGGCCGAAGCACTCCAGATTGACATGGAACCAAAAACACGAACAAACTGGATAATAATAATAATCATAATAATAATATTAATGGTAACATCATCCCCCGACAAAAAAACACACACACAAAACAGACAGTTCTCTCTCCACCTGCAGGTTCTCTTCGCTCCATGGGGATCCGGCCACCTCGCGGCGCTAAAAACCAGCTCTTGGGCCCCGGGCGCCGGCCGCAGGCCCTACGCACCGACTCCTCCAGCGGGAGCTGCAGCCGGAAGTGCAGGTCGTAGCCTCCAGCGGGGAGCGCGTGGGGCGCGAGCGAGCCCCGTGTTCGAGGGCCAAAGCGAAGAAAAGCGAAGCCGCGCGTGGCTATAGAAAAACGAGAAAGGATGAAAGAAGGAAACAGAGAGAGAGAGAGAGAGTTAGGAGAAGGTGTGCACACGTGTGCTTTCGTGTTGAAGGATCGCTCAAGAAAATCATGGGCTCGCGTTATCAAGCATCCAGCTGGTCACAACTTGTGCTGGATTCATCATGACCACACTTCCTTTCGAGATTTTAGACAACCAACACAAGGGTTTACCAAGAATCAAGGATTGTTGCATTGTACCTCCAAAATCCTCCAAACCATATATGTATTGTATATATATATATATAGATGCATACACATGCATGTTGACATGCCTCCCCCCCCCCCTCCCCCATATATTGGTGGTGTACAGCCCACAAGAGGAGGGTGCATAGCTCATACAAATTCTGCACCATGGCTCATTGAAATGTGGATTCGTTCATTTGCACCTTCTAATACTCCCAACGCATTGCCACAAGGTAAGCATTCTTACTCTGACATATCAGCCGCATGCAAGCTCGCGCCACCTGGACATTGGCACAAGCAATAGTGCAAGGATTCTTCTTGTCCCCAATTCTGCGTTCCAACTACCCTACGATTTTTCAGGATATACCACCCCTATATACCACCAGAAAGGGTTATATTCAGAGCCTTGAGACGACATGCCACATGCATTCATGATGAGCACCAGCCATTGAGAGAGAGAGAGAGAGTGAATAGGGAAACGAGAAGCAGCCCTATGCCAGTCATGGCGACTTCTCCTGAATTTCACTTGTTACAGAATTCACTTGTTTCAGATTTGCGCATTGTCACACCGATTGCTCTGTATTTCAGCAACAACATGATACTAAGTTGGGGCAATGGTGTTGCTTCGATGCGCATTCGTGACAATGCTTCACACACCTTTCAAGAATAGAAACAGATGTTCAAAGGATTTGGTAAACACATGCACTTTGCTCTTCGTAGAAAGCTTCAAGGCGAGTTTGTCCATGCTTGTGGGGAGAAGTGACCTGTGTTCCCGTTTAATGGTTGTGTCACAAAGAGAAGGCGTACGTTATAACAAGTTCTGGTTTACGCACGTGCCTTTTCAACTCAATTATCAAGAGCTCTGGATGGGTAACCTTCACTGGTTCATGCCAACTGACTGTTGCCTACTATTTGAGGTCGCAACCAACCGACCAACCGACTGACCAACCAACCAACAAACCGACCGACCCACCAGCCATCGCTGGTTCTCATCTTAAGCACCCCTCACACTTTATTCAACATCCTTAACTCCGTTCCCGCCTCCGGGCTGTCGCACCAGCTCCTCCTCTTCCTGCGGAAACCGGGGTCATGAACCCGTAGGACCGCCTGCTAAGATCGCTATTTGAAACGCCGGCTACACTTCCATGTCGAGTAGAATGCAGCAAGCCAGTCTTCTAATTTGGGCCCAAAACTCCAAACCACCAACCGAAGCCACCAGTTGCGAAGGGAAATAATTGAGCTAGCTCTCTCGAAGAATGCCTGTGCCTGCCCGTGGTCATTAACGACTAGATGCACTGTGTGCGAGAACCGGGAAATGGAGGCGGGCCGCAAGACGCCCTGCTTGTGAGTGAGAAAGGAGTGGAGTGGAGTGGAGTGGAGTGGAGTGGAGTGGAGTGGAGTGGAGTGGAGTGGAGTGGAGTGGAGTGGAGTGGAGTGGAGTGGAGTGGAGTGGAGTGGAGTGGAGTGGAGTGGAGTGGAGTGGAGTGGAGTGGAGTGGAGTGGAGTGGAGTGGAGTGGAGTGGAGTGGAGTGGAGTGGAGTGGCGGGGCGCGGCGCGGAATGGAGTGGAATAGAGTGGAGCGGAGCGGAGTGGAGTGGAGTGGCCTCAAATTCTAAACCCTGAAATGAGTAGCGCAGCTACGTCCTCACAAGCCATTTGCTTCCGCGCGAGGCCCGCGTCACCAGGGCAGAAGAGCTGGCAGGCACTGCGAGCAAACGCAGACAGCGCTCTTCTTGTTGGTCACACTTATGCGGTGACACGCGACCGCGGTCAGTGCGTAGGTCCCATCCCCCGAAAAAATATGGTTCTGGCGGTTCTGGCGGTTCTGGCGGTTCTGGGAGGGCCAGACATCTGATGGAATTCGGCTTGTCAGCGTGCGCGCAAACCGCCGCTGTGCCACGGCGGTAGGTGCGGAGTTGGTTCACGGCCAACGGCCGCACTCAGCAGCAGTTCAGCACGCGCTGCGCTTTCTGTGTTGGTGAACGCAAACAACACGACTGAGCAGCGTGAGTGCCACAGTTTTTGCCCCTTTTGCCCGCTGTGTCGCCCCAGACTTGCGAGTGTGGTGCGAAAGTTGAGTAGCATGCGCCACGTTGGCGGCCATGCGACAATCTTGTGCGACTGTGACATTCTGCGCGCACGCCGCCACCATTGCGTCCAACACATGCCGCGCACACCACTCACTTGCGTTTGGGGCGCCGCTCTCCTGTGTACTCTGCTTGCTGTTTTTGACCATTCCTCGCGCTTGCTCTTTCGATCTTCAAGCGCGCTCGCTGCGTTGCAGTTGCCACGCTTGCCTTGCTCTTTTGTTTGCCTGAGTGTGTTCCGGCGACCCGCGGTTCCAACGCCTTCCTTCTGACATGTTGCTCATCAGGCCACGCCATGCGCCAGCTCCCTCATCTGCACTCTCGCGGGACGCGCGCGCCAATCACGCAAATACTAGATCTTGCTCAAATCCACGGCACGCGCTGCCGCGGCTTACTCCTTGCTCTGCAAGTGCCAGTTGGCCTCCCTGACCAACGAATTCACGCACGAACCTGGACATACGCCCACGTGGCAAACACGGGCCAATGTCATTGCGGCTCTGCCCCTCACTGTGCGACTGCGCTCTCGTCAAGGCAGACAACTGTGCGTGCTCCTAATAATAAACCGTCCCCCTTTACTGCCTTGTTTAGTGTTAGGCTCAAACTGGAAACGGGGGACCCCTTTGTTTGATTTGCAAAACTGTTCAGAATGCAACTGTTGAGTGAGAACTTATAAACGAGAGGCATCCTTGATTTTTACACAAAAACGATCACACAAAACAAGCCCTACTAATAGAAACAGCTCATACAAGCACTAAAATGCGCATCTGGGGCTCTTAGCATTGGGTATTTAACGGTAAGTGCTCGGCTGGAGGGATTGTCTTCAGGGGCGTTCATACATAGGAAAAGGGGACGAACATGTCTCTGCTCCGTTTTTGCCGCTAAGCTCAGGCGCAAACTTTCTTTCCCCGCTTCTCTCGCTGGGTCAAAAGAAATGGGCCTCTAGCATCCTGCCTGTCCTCGACGAATAGGCAGCTAGATAGGTAGATTGGACTAGGCAAGACTAGGTCTTACAAGTCTAAATCTGTAACTTCCGCACCCCGGCTCTGCCGGCTTTACTTACAACCCTAATATGATAAGGTTTGGTCATATATATATATATATATATACATACATTTTACCACAAGGAAAACCCAAGGAAAACCCAAGGAAAACCCAACAAACCCCAACGCTGGAAGGGGAGCAAAAAACTTAAAATGTTAGCAGTTAAGCGGTTGGATTTCAGCCACTAAACCACAATAAGCAAACATGTAAAATGTTTCCCAACAACAACCATCCCAACCCGCCCCAACCCAAGAAACCCAGCCACAAAACCCCCCACAACCCAACCAACCAACCAACCACCCAACCGACCACCCAACCAACCAACCATGTTTTCACAAACCCCAACCCATCCCAACCCATCCCAACCCATCCCAACCCATCCCAACCCATCCCAACCCATCCCAACCCATCCCAACCCATCCCAACCCATCCCAACCCACCACCACCAAGAACCCCGAACCCAACCCGAGCGACCGATCCTCCGCGGGCCGCGGGGCGACGACCTCGGCCTCCGCCTTCAGCTCCCGCGCCTTGGGCGTGGGCCGCGCCTCGCGCGAGCACGGATCGAGGACGCGGAGTCGGCGGCCGGCGGAGCCGGCGGAGCAGGTGGCCGGCGGAGGCGGCGGGGGGGGGGGGTTGTTGGGGGTGTTGGGCCGTGGAAAAGAAAAAGAAAAAGTGGTCTTCAGGGTTTTGGGGGGTTATTGGGGGGTTGTTTGGGGGGTTTGGGGTTTGGGGGGGTTTGGGGGGGGGGGAAAAAATAGAAGAAGTAGGGGGCCTGGGGGGAAGTCTGTTGATGGTTGCCTGTTATGGTTTTTATGTTCATCTCAAATCTGTGTTCCCCCTTATTCGTTTTGAAAAGAGGGTTTTTAGGGAGCTTATTTATCGTTTTCGTTAAGGTAATCATTTGGGTAAATTGTCGCCTTGTTCATTGTTGGGCTAGGGGCAAACATTTTTTTCATTTGAAAGAGGTAGCCCTTTTAGTAGTTATCAAGTTCTGGGGTGTTGGTGGGTCGTTTGTTTCTTTGACGTTTATCTCTACAATTATTTATTTTTGTTCTACACTCTTGACAATATTTATATCTTCTTCCACTTTTTACATTTCCAAATTCATCAATTGTTTTATCATAAAGACATCTGTTGCATTTGAAGAATTCACCATAGTCTTCTGTTGCTTTTTCTTCTGTCATTCCATAATTATTCATTATAGTTTGCTTCACAACCATTTCTTAATATATCTTAACAACTTCTTTTTATGTGATTTTTATGTGATTGTCTAGTTATGTTTTATAGGTTGAAATTACAGTATAATGAAAGGTTATAAAAGTTTACACTGTTTAATCATATTATAATTAAATATTATGATTAAGCCATGAAATCATTGTTTCTGTTTTCTATAAATTTCAATTGCAACATGTTCGATAGTAATGATTTCGTGTCGTTTCATAGTCTGTTTGGTTTCTTCAACTGCTTGTTCAATATGGTATTGTAATGACGCTCTACTTGAAATCTTATTCTGTTTAGATGATGAATAAGAACGACTGTTGCAAATATTATTATTATACATAATTTTTGAACTAACTACTATTCCAACCTGTATTTCTTCATCATACTTCATCATTCTTAATAATTCTTTTGGTGGTTTCAACGCATATGAAAGCGCTTTATCACCTTTTAAGCATTTATTGCGAATCTCAACATAATATCTACTTTCTCCTACTCGTTCAGTGTAAATAGACGGTTTCCATTTCCTTTGTAATTCTCTTAAAGCATCACATTGTTTCAGTCTTCGCCACCCTTCACTACCATTAATGTAAGTAGTGATGATTGAAACTAAGCCTTCAGGTAAGCTAGCGCAATTCTCATCCATAAAATTATTCTCTGACATTTTACCCTTACTCATTTTTCTCTTAATATATAAGGCTTTTTCTCTTTAAGTAGTTTTGGCTAGGGGTTGCTGGTCGGCTGGTCTGGGTTTCAGGTTTAATTTAAATGTCTTAACCTCATTGTTAGATTATAAAAACTAGGTTTAATCATATTATAATTGAATAATATCATTAAACTAAATCACTCACGCTTTCCATCCACCTATTCCATCCCACCAGAATTCAATAATTCGCATCTGTCCATCTACTAGACTGTCTTCTGTGTTTAGTTTCCGTATCGCTCCCGATAAGATATAGTGGTTAATAATCATAGCATTAAACTGCCCATCTCGGTTTAACTTTTTACCACAGTCTTTTATGATGTTTTCATCTGTTAGGTTTTCATACATTTCTTTCATGATGTCAAACCTAACAAATGAGTATATTGTCATCAAGTTTAATCCGCTATTATCCCTAAACCTGTTAATAACATCTTTCCAGAATTCTTCGTTTTCATCAACTGATGGCAAAGGGTGTCTTTTGACGAAATCCTTTATTTTGTTTAACTCGTCATCTAATTCCTTTTTATAACTGTCATTATCATCATCTTCTTCGTCTGATAGCACCCAGTTTGATAAGTCAGCAATCACTCCGACATTTTCAGTCATATTTTCACTTAATATAATAAGTTAATATTTCTTTAAGTAGTTTTTTATTTTATGTTAAGGGGCGGGGTTTTTATTGAAAAAATATTTTCTAACAATTTAATATAATGGCGAGATTAACAAAAGACCAAATAATCAGCAACATCTATTACGACTTAGACGAGGGTTTCGGAAGCACACAAGCGACACACAAGAAGGCAAAGGAAGAAGACCCAACAATAACATTAGACGATGTAAAGTCTTTCTTAAAGAAACAGCCAAATAAACAAATCAAAAATTATAGAGGAACTAATTCCTATACCGCTCCATTCGCACGATATGAATATCAAATAGACATAATGCATATGTCTCCTTTAGCAAAAGACAAGAACGTTCCACAGTATGCTTTAGTCGTGATTGACATCTTCAGTAAATTAGCAGATGTAATACCGATGGAGGAAAGAGACGGAGAGAACGTTTTGAAGGCGTTGAGAGCAAGCTTTAAAAAGATGGGTTATCCGATGTCCGTGTATTCTGATGACGACGGAGCGTTTGCAACTAAAAATCACGTTCAGGATTTCTTCAACAGTGAAGGAATAAACCACATCGTTACGAAGACCCACGCAAATGTGGCCGAGCGTTTTATTAGAACGATGAAAAACAAAATTCACGATAGAGTTAGGTTTAACAACATGAAATGGACCGACGCCCTAACGCCGGCATTGAAACAGTATAACAGCACATCTCACTCATCAACAAGGATGACACCGTCTGAAGCACACAAGGACGACAATGAAATAAATGTAAAGGTCAATCTTAAACTACGAGAAAAAAACAAAAGAAAGTATCCCAGAATAGTGGAGAACGACAAGGTAAAAGTGTTTCAAAAGAAAAGGGGTAATTACACCGACAGAAAGGAGTATAACTCTAAATGGTCTAATAAAATATTCAATATCGATAAAATTGAATATGATATTATGGGTAATAAAACTTACAAAGTAGCAGAAATAAACAAACCGCTTTTGAGACACGAAATTTTGTTAGTTAATGATTAAACGTATTTCTTGGTGTCTTCTTTATACTTGACTTGATAGTAATCCAGACTTGATTGTTTAGGTTCTTTTATGATTTTTTCATTCAGTTTTTTAACATAAATGTTTCGTTTATTTTTGTATTCGCTACTGTCTCTATCTACTTCTTTTGCTTGATAATTGTTATTGTTATCATATGTAGGTTTAATATTCAAGCTCTTTAAGATTTTCAGTATGTTTTCATTTTGCTCCAACACTTTTTCTAATCTTGGAAACAACAACTCTAAACTACTGTCAATGTTCGCTAAATGTTCCTCCATATATACTAAATTATAAAACTAAACTTTTAAAACTAAATGTTGCAATTATGTTAAATCTACTCTTTAAATACTATTTTTTCATCATTTGTTTAACAGTTTCCTGAGTTTCCTTATCGCCACTATCGGATGGTGATGCTTGCCGACCCCATTTAAAAGTTATATTATGAACATCTGTTTCTAAGTTTATACTGTCTTTAGTTTTATCAATATTCATTTTCTTATCATTTCTACTTATTTTGAAACTTGACGGAATACACGAACATTTACAGTTGCCTTTCTTTTGTATTTCTAATTCATTTTTCATTTCTAACATCTTTTTACACATTGGACAAGCAAACTCAATAACTGATGTTTCTTTAACAATTTCTTCTTTTTCTTCATCAGTCGAAGAAACAACTGGCTCGGACTTATTCTTTTTCTTTCTTCCCATCTATATTAACATTTATATTTTTAATATATTGTATTCCTAACTTAATTAATTCTAATGAATAATAACAACATTTCTTAATTTTATTATCAGTTAGTATTACTTGTTCTATATTTTCTACTTTATCTATTATATCAATATAATCCGAATAACTTCTATTCATATAAAATAATAAATATAAAATATTTTCTAAATAACTTTAATATTATTTTATTATGTCTGATGTTCCAATAATAAAACCAATAAATATAACTGATTACGATTTCAAACAATCTAAATATGAACATGTGCCAAAACTACCTTTTCGCTCAATTGTTGTTGCTTCATCAACGGGTGGCAAAACAGTTTTAATTCAAAACCTTATCCTAAATGTTTATAGGGACTGCTTCGCCCGTATATTCATTTTTAGCCCGTCGGTTCATAATGACCCTACCTTCGTTGAAGTCAAGAAATATCAAAAAGATAATATGAAGGTTGATGACGAAAAAGAAAAGTTATATTATGACACCTACCAACCTGAAGAACTGGAAGAAATAATTAACACACAAAGAAAGATAATTCATTATATGAAAGAACAGAAGATGAAGAAACTACATTCAATTTTAATCATTGTTGATGATTTTGCAGACGACCCTAAATTTGTTAGATACAGCAAGTTATTACATGGACTGGCAACGAGAGGCAGACACGACGCCATTAGTTTTTGCTTAAGTGTTCAAAAATATCGTGTCCTTGCTCCAATCATTAGGTTGAATTCTAGTTCGTTGTATATCTTTAAGTTAAAGAATGTATCAGAGTTAATGTCATTCATTGAGGAAAACTCCGCCATCGTTGATAAAGAGCAACTGTTAAATATGTATCATAAAGCGGTAGATGATAACCATACTCCTTCTTTTATGTTAATATGAATTCCAAAGATGTTAATAATATGTTTTATGTTAGATTTGAAAAAGCATTTAAAATAAAATAAAGATTGAAATATATTATGATATTTTATGATTTACCATTAGACATTAAAAACCTTGTATTATCTTATAATTTAGGTGATGTTAGATTATTAAAAATAAAAAATAATAATATTATTAAAAATTATATTAGTAAATTTAAACCAGTGTATAAGTCTTACAAATTAAAGAATTCACAGTATTTTGAAATTGATAATATCATTATGAAAAATATTATCAAAAACGGCATATCATATATTTTTAACTTAAGCGAGTTAGATAAATTACATCAAAAACATAAACCATTAAAATTATTAATTGAATATGATATATTTGTTAAATCTACCTCATTTACTTTTTTTAATCATCTTCGTAATCGTACTTTAACATCAAATAATTTATTTGATATTTATTATTTTCTTAATAAAGACCTTTATAAAACTAATTTAGTGTATAGGGACAATGTGGTTAATTTTATTTCATTACAAGTGAAAAAAATAACTATTAAAGTCATCAATTAAGAAAGACAAAGTTTTATTAGTAAATTTTATTCATATTTGTTTAATTAATAATGTTAATGAATCATATTAATATTATTAATTTAAATCAATGAAGCGTTGCATAAATTCAACGCAGGTAATTTATATAATAGTTTGTCCGATTTTTGATTTTCTAACTTTTCTATTCTCGTTACACATTCTTGAATAGATTTTATTATTAAAGTATCCGCTCTCGTTTTTTCATCTACTCTTAAATTTTTGATGTCTTCCATACTGTTATTTTCTTCGTTTTTGCTTTGACCAATACCCATTATATATTATTATTTAGATTTTTCTTTTTTCAATTCCTTAACTTCTTTTTCAAGTTTATCTATTTTATCATTTAATTCTAATACTGCTTTATGAACCAACACGGGTAAAACTAAATAATTTAATCCTAAATATTCTCTGTCCTGACATACAATATTTTCAAACTCTTTAGGAATTGCTTTCAATACTTCATCTGCGATATATCCTATATGAGTTTTACCACCATCATTTCTATCGTGTCTCTTAAACTTCTTTGGCTTAAATTTCTTAATAATATTCATACAATTAGATTTGATATTGTCTATATCATATTTCAATCTTGAGTCAGATGAATCAACAAACGTTCCGTTAATCGTTACGGTTGTCGCTGTTAAATCTATATTAGTTCCTGTTGATGGTTCAATTAAATTACATAACAATTTCTTCGTTCCTGCAACTTTTACATTTTCATTGAATGTTGATGAGGCATTATTTGTAAAACTTCCAGTATTTACTGTTGTTCCAAATGTCTTATCAATAGATAATAAAACTGAGGGTGTAGTTGAACTATCTGAAACTCTGAACGCCGTGTTTGACGTTCTGAATATTACATCAATTGTGGATAAATTAGTTCCATCATAGTAAGTTGATATTTCACTTGTTCCCATTAATATATCTGTTCCTGTTGTCATTGAAATATTATCCAAAAATGAAACCGTTGTTAAATCAAATGATTGAATGGTATTAGTTGCTAAATATGCATTTTGAACTGCTAAGTTAGTATCAATGGTTATTAATGTTCCTCCGTTAGGTGCTAAATGATTGCTTCTTAATGCTCCATTAGCTTTAACATAAACATCGTCAGCAAATAAATTGCCCATAACATCAACAGTGCTTGTGTTAAAAGTCCATCCGCTAGTAATATTAACTGCCCCAACTATGTTGGACTGGACAGCAGGGTCTCCGCAAATGAACCTAATTGAAGAATTAGCATCACTATTCCTCATATCAAAAGATGAAAAAGCACTAACATATCTATATAGATGACAATTTGTATCAATTGTTAATTTACCATCAGTAGCAATATTAACATTATCACAATTAATATCAGCATTCGTATAAATATTACCTAACACATCGATAGATTTATTAAAAATAGTTTTATTTACCAATGAATCACACATCATGTACTGATTACTGGCATTTGAAATATCCCCAATACTGATGGCAACAAAATCATCATGAGACATGTATAAACCTTCTATTGTATTGGGCGTATATCTTCGTATTGAACCATGATTATTGAAATTCAAATATGAACCATTGTTAAGATTTACTGCCTTGTCAGTTCCTATAAAATCAACTGCGTCAGTAAATCTCGATTTTCCGGCACAGTTTAAAACATAACCATTAACACCGACAGCACCTAAACCGAATCTATCCTTAACCCAAACACGTCCAACATTAGCATCTCCTATTTGAGTTTCCCATTGACCTCCTGCGCTACTCATCCACATTCTACCATCTCTATTAATATTAAATTCACGATTAAACATTTGAAATGTCATTTGTAGTCCTAAATTGGGCGAAGGTGTAGTACTAAACTTATTACATATTATAGAACCAGTAGTCAACATATTTAAATTACTGTGTAAAGTTGTATTATCACTAAAATTAATAGCACCTGCTACTGATTGAGCGTTAGTATCTATTTTATCTAACTTTTGTCCTAATGATGTATCCTGTGAATTATTACTAGTAATTATTGAATTAATTGTATTTGTATTTCCCGTTATTAATCCACTTAATCCATCTGATTGTAAAACATAACGAGCATCAGAACCTGCTATATCTAAAATAGATGAACACGAAAATAAACCTGATACTTGTAAATTACTTAATATTGTAGTATTATGATTTAATATTATTTTATCATTTTGAAAAGTTGAAGAATTATTAATTTCTACATCTCCAAAACCTCTTTGATTTAAAAACATAGTTGCTCCACTTAAATTTCCATAAACATAACTATCAAAATAATTATTATACATTTCATAAAAATTATTATAATTTCCAAATTCTGCTATTTTGAAAGTTGAATTAGTTGTTATATTATGTATTAATGTATTATTTAATATTGATGTATTTAACTTATTTGATAATAAATTATTAGTCGTTATTTTATTATAATAATCTGCTTCATTAAGTGAACCTCCATTCTGTAAATCTGATATGGCTGAAATATGTGAACTGACTGTACTATTTAATCCTGTTATTAAATTAGAATTAGAAGAAATATTATTAAAATTAGATGTTATAGTAGAATTTAAATTATTTATTAAATGTGTATTAGAAGAAATATTATTAAAATTAGTTGTTATAGTAGAATTCAAATTATTTATTAAATGTGTATTAGATGAAATATTATTAATATTTGAATTAATTAAATTAGTATTTGAAGAAATATTATTAAAATTAGATGTTATAGTAGAATTTGAATTATTTATTAAATTTGTATTTGATGAAATATTATTAAAATTTGTATTTGAAGTTATTGTTAGATTACCTATTAAAAATGTATTTGAACTAATATTATTTGATAATACATTAACTTCCGTCTTATTGTATGATTGATTTATATCATAAAAATTAGCGTCAATCTGTGCTTTTGTGTAAGTATCTACTTGGTCTGCTTTATTGTTGAGTAAATCAATTATATCTGATTGATTAGCATATATGTTTCTAATGTTTGTTATCCCACTTGTAGAATTGATTTCGCTAATTGTGTGCGCTACAACATTCTCAAAGTTTGTTAAATTTATTGAAGGCATTATATATTAATAGTAGAAAATGATAATATTTATTTATTTTTAATATTATCATTTTTACTTATTTTTAATCAAGTATCTGCACTCCGGCGTCTCTAATGGATAATATTTGTTCTGATACTAATGTTATATATATCGTGTCTGGCATATTTGCTGATACCATATTTCCAACAGGTTTCACACGAATTAAAAGCTGTTGCCCTGCTTTTGTGTTAATTCCAGTATATGAACTATCGGGAACCTTTTCGAAATCCATAGCAAAGATAAACTTATCAACACGATAAGCAGAATATTCAATCGATAAATGGTGTTGATGGAACAATGGTAAATTTAATGCTTTTCGTAAATAATAGAATGCTTGTGTTAATGAACGGCATGGATACTCAGGATATAGTTTTGACCCTAATTGAAGTTGAAATTCTAAATCAAGGTCGTGATTGTAGTATCCGCTTTCTTGGTAGTTCAAATAATACATAGGATGATAGAAGTTGTTGTATTCTTTCATAACGTGAATATCACCTACTCCGCTTTTACTGAAAGAGATGAACGCGGTAGCGAGTTTAGACACTGAACGAACAACAGTAGTGTTAATTGACGACGAACCATCGGGAACTTGATTAGATTGACAAATGTAAGTATTATAAGTAATAGGTAATTCTTTCCCATCAAGTAGGTGTGCAACATATTTATTATGAAGGTCGTTGTCCAAGCTTACCAAATCAGTTTGAAGGAATGCATTACTAATTGAGAACTGCTCATTTGTATGAAGGCTTGAGTCTGCGTTGCCACTTTCTGGAAACCTCGACCCGCCCGCTGAAACAACACAATCAGTAAAATTTGAAACTAATTCAAGTTCTAAAACAAGAGGACACGCTTTTAACGGGATATACTTAAATTGATTGAATAAACCAAGCATCGGTTTAAATCCTACAACCATTTTTCTGTTAAAGCCTGGAATTGTGTAAGCGTCATATGCAGGACCAATATGACCCGATGCAGGAACTGCACGACGTGTGTTTAAATCATCATCATATCTATAACCAAAACTCTGGGCGTCTTCATTGTCTCTTGCTCCTTTTGACATCATGCAACTCATCATGTGATGATTTCGGTTGTAATAATCAATGTCTTCAACAAGTTGATTACCAGCAATTAGTCTTGCTCTTCTAAAAAAGGAATAAGCAGGAGACAGAGGACGTAAGCGTTTATTGTCTGACGAGTCAGTGTTTTCAACAGTCATATAAACCATTACACTCTGCGGGTCAAGCCAAGTATTATCTTCAGCATTTAAAGCTATTTTCAACACACGTTGACCAGATGAAGGGGTGTAGATATTACTCCCAGAAGGGAAAAACGAGACTGAACGACGGTCGTTGATATAACTTGCACCTTTATTTAGTTTGAATGAGAGGTTGTCAATTAGAATATCTTCGGCACTAAAAGTTTCCATTGCTATATATAATTTAATTTAGAAATAATTTAAACTAAACTAAATTGATAAATTTATACATTTATTAATTTCTAAAACATATTTTATATATGTTTTACAAATTGATGAAATTGTAATTTCAATAATTTCCAAATCATAATTAAGAATTATGATTTACAAATTGATGAAATTGTAATTTCATTAATTTCTAAAAAATACATTTTTTACAAATTGATGAAATTGTAATTTCATTAATTTCTAAATCATAATTAAGAATTATGATTTACAAATTGAATAATTTAGTGTAATCCTTTTGATTAGAATTATTATTATTTTTAAATATTTTCATGTTCTTTTTCTTAATCTTATCTTCAACTGGAGTATTCCCTTTTTCTCTCTCTAAAACAATCTCTCTAATTTCATCATATGAACTTTTCTTATACTTTTTATTTTCATTCTTAATCATATCATCCGTTGTTTCATTGTCATATTTCTTATGTTGTATCATAACAATAATATGAAAATAGTTTTGCGTTTTTTCTTTTTACTATTTCATCAAGGTCTGATTGAGTGTGATTACAATTGTTAGTGTTGTCATTGATGAGGACATAACCATTTATATATTTTGGTACAATCATATTATAAATTGAAGTAATCCAGTTATAATCAATATAGTCAGGTCTAACTCTGACACTCCTAATAATGAAACATCCACACAGACATTTTACATGTGTTCGTTTATTATCTCTATTTAAATCCCTTAATCTTTCTACAAGTGTTAATGGTTTAAAGTTTGTTTCACTTTCTGTCAAGTTTTCTTTTAACTGATTATACATATATAATATTATATAGCTATATATTTAAGTACTTATTTAACTATATTATCTCCCTGACCGGTTCAATGCTTCTTGAAACATCTTTGCCTTGGTCTCCATATCCAGTTATGTAATCGTGGTTAGTAAATGGATTTAATGAACCAGTATAAACAGTTATAGCGCCACGGTCAGCAATACTGACAGGGTCTAAGATACTTCTAAAATTAATGTAATCATCGGTAATTTTAGACCTTCGTGATATAAACGGCGCTCCATAAGTGGTTAAAGTTAATTCTCTTTCAGGGTAATCTTTTGTTATCTGTGCCCCTACACTTGAACCGAGACTATGTGTTATAAGATGTTTAACTTCATTGTTTTCATCCAATGCTGTTGATGTGTCTTTATATCGTTGTGAATATTTTGTCATTTTAAAGGGAAGTCCTACATCTGCCAGAATGTCATTAATAGCACCTCCAAAAGTTCCTTTTCCAAATGTTCCGCTTATATACATTTTATCACCATCAATATAAAAACCCTGACCATTGCCATATGCTCTACTCAATCCTTGTGCATCAGTTAAATTTGAATTAGGATAATAACTATTTAATATTTTGTCAGTTTGTTTCATAACATCAGTTATTTTAGCTGTTTTCTTATAAGGTTGATAATGTTTAATTGTCCCATGCTTCATTTCATAAATTAACTTTTTATTATTAATCATATAAATAAAGATATAAATTAATTTCTCAATTAATTAATAATGCTGACTTACAGCTTTGCTCTAAGCAACTTTTCATATAGAAAAGTTGACTTACGACGTAGTCCTAAGCAACATAATATTTTTTGATTAGAAAATTTATTTTCTAATCAAACATATTATGTTGACTTACAAGAAGGTCTATATTGACAGCGCTCATAGAATTAGTGGTACATCATCAAATTTCAAAGTTGAATTGCCGGAAACATTACAAACAGACAACGGAGTACATTGCTACATTCACGAAATAACATTACCTAACTCGTGGTATTCAATACAGTCAGGATTAAATAATATACTATACTTTTATTCTTCTCCGTTAGTTCCAGATGAAGATAATACTAATGTCCATTATTTAGCGTTACAATTGGACGAAGGAGTATATACTGGCACAGAACTAGCGACAGAATTAAAGGCAAAAATAAATGGTATTGTTGATAATGCTAATTTCTCAAATACTTATGAAATTTCTTACAGTGTAAAAACTAATAAAATAACAATTTATTCAAACTATGCTGATAGAAAGTTCGCTGTATTAACTGATGAACAAATGAAACTAACATATGCAGATTATATATGGAATGGAAGTTTTAATGTTAATAACTTACAGTCTGTTAATGAAGTTTTAGGAAATTATCAAATGGTAGTTTATCAATATAATAATCCTTATGTTTCTGGTTTCGTTAATCTTCAACCCATTAGAAATATTTATATTCATTCTTCTCAATTGTCTAATTATAATCAAGTAAATTTAAGGACAGGCGATAGCACAGTTGTTAAGAAAGTGCCAGTCTCAGCACCACACGCGGGAATTGTCTTTGATAATGAAATGAACCCTCTCGACTACTTGGATGTATCAAATAGAAGCTTTAAACAGTTAGACTTTTGGTTGTCTAATTCATTAGGAAATGAAATTAATTTAAACGGTGTAAATGTTAGTCTGAGTCTACTTTTCGTAAAAAGCGATATTATTTAAATAATATATAGATTTTCCATATGGAAAATCTATATATATTATATGTCAAGTATTGAGGTAGTAGATGTTAATAATGAAACTAAAACAGAAGAAGCACCTGTTAATAATGAAGTCGTTGAACAAAATGAAACAGTTAATGAAGAACCAACGTCAGAAGAAGTTATTCCTGAACCAAAAGCGAAAGCAAAAGCATTACCAAGAACTAAAAAAGAAGTTGAATTAGTAGAATGTGAACAATGCTCTAAAAAGATGACATTGAAAAGTTTGAGACACTCACATCCCAAAAATTGTAAGGGAGCACCTACTGAGTTATTACCAGTCAATCCACAAAAGAATATTAGAAAGATACAACCTGAAGTTATTTCAGAGATTAAGAATGAGATTAAACAAGAAGTGATTAAAGAAACTATTAAGAAACCCACGGCAACAGAACTATTAAACCAACATTATGAAGAACTTAAACAGAAGAAAAAACAAGATAAACAAGAAAAAATAAACAAATTATCTTCATCAATGTTTTAAATAATAATCTAATTATAATATATATTAATCATGCTTATGAGAAGTCATAGAAATGTAGAATTTAAAAGGGCGCCACAAGTAGAACGTCATTATGACGTTTCAGATTTATGGGGAGTTGCCTCGCGTATGAATTACTTTAAACAGTTGAAGGACACACTGGAAGCGAAACAATCACAAGGAGCATTAATAAAGTATAGAAACGATTTAGTTGAAAGCAACAGAACCGAAAGTTATAGAAAAGAGTTAGACAGAATAAGAAACATATTAGACAACACACGGACACCAGATGGAATACAAACAAAGGAACAA
Source organism: Effrenium voratum (assembly GCA_963377175.1). NCBI lineage: Eukaryota > Dinophyceae > Suessiales > Symbiodiniaceae > Effrenium > Effrenium voratum. The sequence continues at coordinate 215,778 of CAUJNA010003623.1, forward strand.
CTAACTGTAAGAAAGAAGCATTTAGAAGAAATGATTAAGAATATCTCTGATTAATTTATTTTTCTAAATAATTAATATACTATGATTAAATCAATTAGTAGATTGAATACAGTAGGACCGGTCAGAGTAGGGTCATTGAAATCACAACTACATTTGAGACCTTCTTATGATGAATTATTGAAAGAAACGTTGGTAGGAGATGAGAACCGTCCATCAATTGAAAATGTGATAGACAGAAAAGCGACAAGATACAGATTAAACCAATACGGTAGTCAGTTTGATAATAAGGAAGCCTTAGACATTCAAAAGAAACAAGAACTAGACCGGAGAGGAGAAGTTATGAAAGGAGCAATGTCGGACTCTGACAGAGTAAGAGATAAACTTAATGACGAGTTGAAACTTGCTGACACACTGAAACAACACCAGTCTTTCATTCAAGAAGGACTAACGGAAGCACAGAAACAGAAAGAAGAACTTGCTGAAAGAATGAGACTTTGGAGACAACAACACGAAGAAATGGCAAGCGCTGTATCGAAGAGTTCATATCCTGCCGGTGTAGAAGTTCATTCAATGGTGTCCGCTGATGAAATGCCAGAATTAGAACCATTAGAGGAAGGCGAAGAAGAAGATGAACGAGAAGACGACCCAGTTGTTGAAGTAGAACCAAAAGCAGAAGACGCTTATGGCTACAACGAGTTTAAGAAAAGAGCGTCTGAATTAACACCTGCTTATCTTGCAAGCAGACCAGAAGAGATGAAAGATGTCATGGACAAACTGAAAGGATTTAAAAAGATTAAAGACAGTGTTCATGAAGAATTCACTGAGTTATATAATGCTTTAATTAATAGCGATGGTGATTTTATCAAGAAGGAACACAGATTGAAATTAGTAAGGTTTTACAATGATAAAGTGTATTACACAGTTTTCCACCCACGACCTAAGGAAAAAGAAGATAGACCAACCGTGATGGATGGTTCAGTTAAAGAAATACCCGCGGAAGTTTAATAAAATATATAATATTTAATATGACTGTTAAATATTATGGATTACGCCGACGTCCTACTTTTGAAGAAATGCTAAAGGAAGCGATGACGCACAGATTAAAAATTGAAATCATCCCCGAAAGACAGGTAATTGACTTGTCAATCAACAATATAGATTTTGACGATTTTGACCTTTCAAAATACGATAGGAGACTACGGTTGAATGCTAAGGTTCAAACTGATGAACAAGTTCTTCATCATGAATTGTTCCCTGATATGTTTGATGAAGTAGCGCCAACATCACAGTTATATGAAAACAACGAGGCAGACGCACAAACAACACGATATATAGCAAAAGATTTTGCTGATGAAATTTATAGTAATGCAACTTTGACCAAAAGATGAACCAAAAGATGAACCAAAAGATGAACCAAAAGATGAAAAGCAGGAAGATTTACAAAGTCTTCATTTAACATCATCATCGTCATCAGCATCAACCGAAAAAGATAAGAAAGAGGAAAGCCGAGAAATAAAATCGTTAAGAAACATATTTTTAGGTGGAGAAGACAAGAGCGTATTTGAACTATTCAAACGAGACAAGAAGACATCCACACCATCAGAACAATCAAGGGAACAGGAAGAAGAACAACCGAGGACATCATTCTGGTCAAGACGACAGATAGAAGCAAGAAGCAGAAGCCACTCACCAGAAGAAAGAGCAAGAGGTAATCAAATGAACAGAAGACAATTAGAAACAAGAAGCAGGAGCAACTCACCCCAAGAAATAGCTAGAGGTAGTGAATGGACGAGGGAACAAATGGAAACAAGAAGCAGGAGTAGAAGCCCAGAAAGCACAAATACAAAAAGTAGCCGAGGCAAGAAGAAAAAATAAAAACTACTTAAAGACAAAACGCCCTAATATAGTAAAATGACAGGAATTTTTATTAACGGTAAAAGTCGGCATAGAATAACGAATGACGAATTTGATATGATGGTTGAACTGATGAAAGCAGAAAACGACTTAGTCTTACAGATGATAAGCGAACAGAAACAGACTTCGAGCGATGACAGTGAGCAACCCGTGAGGTGGAGGGACGACCAGAAGAACTACCACCAGAATTACTACAACAATAACCTAAAACAGTCTTACACTTGTGAGGACTGCGGAAGGACGATATCAAGCAAATCAAATTTATCTAAACACAAGAAATCTAAAATTTGTTTGCAAGCTTCGCGACAATGCGCATTATGAAAAAAATAATAATCATTCATCTTATTAAAAACACTTAATGAGATTAATGCGTTCATTCTCAACCCGAAACCCATTTTCTCCAACACTGACCCCCTACCCGAAAAACTACTTAAAGAGAAAATACCTTATATTATATAGAGTATAGTATTATGGTTTCCATGACAGAAGGAAAAATTATAGATTTCATTTTAAACAGCCAACAAGGCGAACTAATACAAAAAGAAGGGAGGCAATCACAAAAACTCAAAATAGGTGATAAGACCTACAGATATGATAAGAACAAACCAGTTTCAAACGTATTGAACACGAAACTCAAGGAAGTGGCGAGGAGTGAAGGATATAGAAAGCATGGCCTTTTAATGAAAGGTGCTAATTATCTAAAACTAACGAGAGGCAGACCCTTACAGGATTATGTCAAGCGATTCAAGTCCAAAATCACAGACGAGCAACAAGCGTTCAAGGGATACGCCAACACCTACTCGGTAAGTGATATAAGGTTAAAAGGAATGAAAGGTTTATCCTACTTAAAATACCAGAAGCAACGACTGGCCGAATTCCTGAACAGAAACCCGAACATGAAAATAATCGTGGAAACCGATTTATCATTCAAAAATCCCGCCAACGAACTTATTCAAAGGCGGTTAAGAAGCAGAAGATACAATATTCATAATCCCGACGAGTTGAACACCGTCTTAAACAACATTGGGCACGACATTGAGACACAAATTGAAATAACCGAATACATTCAGTCGGGATTGGTTCTTGGTCAAGTTGAAAAGTTAGTCATCAGTTATGATAGGTACAATCCTACCCGTGGTTCATCCTTTATTCCATTGCCCGACTGGGTGGCAAACAAAAAGGCTTGTATTAACATTAAAAATGAGGACGAGTTATGTTTTAAATATTCCGTTCAATGTGGATTTTATGAGTTATTCAAAAAAGACCATCCCTGCGAGATGTATCATTATAAGAAATATGTAGATGACAAATTTATCAAATGGGATAATATTGACTTTCCAGTAGGTAATGATGAGATTGAACTATTTGAAGAACAGAACAAACACATATCGGTCAATGTTTATTACATCAACCCCGATACGAATAGTAAAACTATTTTATTATACAAAAGAAGCAACAACCCACAAGCACAACACAAAATCGATTTGATTAAATTGACTGATGATGTTAAATCCCATTACGCTTATATCAAAAATTATGATAAGTTAATGAGTAGTCAGACTAACAAGATGAAGGCGAAGAAGTATCACTGTAGAACCTGCTCACATGGTTTCAAGACCGAAGAACTTTTAAAGAAACACGAAGAACAAGGATGTCTAGCAGTTGAGGGTCAAAAAATAGAAATGCCAGAAGCAGGTGAAACAATAGTATTCAAAAACCATTTCAAGAAACTTAAAGCTCCATTCGTAATCTATGCCGACTTTGAATGTTTAACTGTGCCAATTGATGTTAAAAGCAAATCGGCAAAAGCTAAAACTACATCATATCAAAATCATCGTCCGTGTGGTTTTATGATTAATGTAGTCAATGCTATAACCGGAAGTAGTGAGCCTTACTTATATAGAGGTCAGGATTGTATGGATAAATTTGTTGAGAAAATCAATAAAGTCAGAGAGGAAGTTTTGGAGAAAATGAAGGAGGACAAAGACCGTATTGAAACCGAGAAGGACTGGGAGGACTTCAATAATGCCACTAACTGCTTCATTTGTGGAAACAAATTTGAGGAAGGAGAAAAGAAGTGTTGGGACCATTGCCACTTTACGGGGCAGTATAGAGGATGCGCCCACGAGGACTGCAATCTACGATTTAGTATGAGATATTATAAAATCCCTGTGTTTCTTCATAATCTTAAAAACTACGATGCCCACTTAATCATCAACAAGGCTCACGAACTGAACAAGAATTCTAAAATAGAATGTATCGCTCAGAACAGCGAAAAGTTTATAACCTTTGGTTTTAAAAATCTTTGTTTCAAGGACAGTTTCAGTTTCTTATCGTCTTCGTTGGATAAGTTGGTCAGGTTGAGTAAATATGAGGATGATAAAAAGCGTGAGAATTGGAAGAACAATTTCAGATACAGCGTTAGAAACCCGTATGTTAAAACCGATGAAGATTTGGATTTATTGACTGATAAGGGTATTTATCCCTATGACTACTTTGATGATTTTGAAAGATTTAAGGAAAGGGCTTTACCACCGAAAGAAGCGTTTTACAGTAAATTAAGTGAGGAACATGTAAGTGATAAAGATTATGAAAGGGCACTGAAAGTATGGAAGCACTTCGGGATTAGAACACTCGGGCAGTATCACGACTTGTATTTAAGAACTGATGTTTTACTACTGACCGATGTATTTGAAAACTTTAGGGACTTGTGTATGGAATACTACGGTTTAGACCCCGCTCATTATTATACGTTGCCAAATTTCGCATGGGACGCGATGCTTCTAAAAACTGGTGTTGAAATAGAACAATTGCATGACCAAGAAATGTTTGAGATGGTTGAAAAGGGAATGAGAGGTGGTATGTGTCAGGTAAGTCATAAATTAGCGGTGGCAAATAATAAGTATATGGGGAAGCATATGATGAGAACAAGCCATCAAATTATATTAGCTACTTGGATGCTAATAACTTGTATGGTTTAGCAATGTCCCAGAAATTACCGCTAAAAAATATCAAGTGGGCAAAGAAAACGCCCAGTGTTGAAACATGGAATGAAAACGATGAGTTCGGTTATATTATGGAAGTTGATTTGGAATATCCCGAAACATTGCACGACTTCCACTCTGACTATCCACTAGCGCCTGAAATAATGAATGTAAATGTTAGTATGCTTTCTGATTATCAAAAGCAAGTCTACAAAATATATTATGATGGCAAAAATCCCAAGGATGAGAAAACAAGTAAGTTAATATTAAATCTAAAGGATAAAGAAAAATATGTGGTTCATATCAAGACTTTACAGTATTATTTGAAAATGGGAATGAAAATGACAAAAGTCCATAGGATAATAAAATTTCAACAGAGGGCATGGTTGAAACCGTGGATTGATTTTAACACTGGTAAAAGGAAAGAAGCCAAAAGCGATTTTGAGAAAGATTTATTCAAATTAATGAATAATTCTGTGTATGGAAAAACTATGGAAGACAAACGAAATCATATGGACTTTGAATTAGTTGATAATGAAGTTAGATACGAAAAATGTGTTAATAATCCAACATTCAAAAATAGATTTATTATTAATGAAAACCTTGTAGGAGTTGAAAAAACTAAAGCGAAGCTGAAACTGGACAAACCGATTTTCTTAGGAATGACAATCCTTGACATCAGTAAATTACATATGTATCAGTTCTACTATGATGTTCTTAAGAAGAAATACAATGAAAACATCAAACTGGTTTATACTGATACTGACAGTTATGTAATTCAAACATTCACTGAGGACATCTACAAGGACTTCAAAGAATTAAACCAATATATGGACTTTAGCGATTATCCACCTGAACACCCCTGCCATGACAAAACAAATAAGAAAAAACTCGGTTATTTCAAGGATGAGTGCAACGGTCAAACAATAACACAATTCATAGGGTTAAAGCCTAAATCGTATGCTTTTACAATACACGGTGAAGAAGAAGAACAAAAGAAATCAAAAGGTGTAGTGAAACACAAGGTGAAGAAAGAACTGACTTACCAAAACTACCACGAAGCATTATTTCAAAACAAAAAGCATGAAATAACATATAATTTTATTCGTAGTCGCAACCATCAATTATTTTCAATGTCTCAAGTCAAGCAATCACTCAGTAATTATGAAAATAAAAGGTTTTACATTGATGCTTTCAATTCACTGCCTTATGGACATTATAAACTGCGTTAAAGAAAAGATAACTAAGGTTATTAATGGATAGCAGTAAATATAAAAACGCAAAGATTTACAAAATAACAGATGTTGGTTATAATAAGTGCTACATCGGAAGCACCTGTGAAAGCTTGAGCCAAAGAATGGCAAGACATAGACAAAATTATAACAAGGCAGAACAATGGAATAATAAAACAAACTGTCGTTTGTTGTTTGATGAATATGGAATGGACAACTGTAAGATTGAATTATTAGAAGACTACCCATGTGAAAACAGAGAACAGTTAATGAAAAGAGAAGGTTATTACATTCAAAATAATGATTGTGTGAATAGATGTGTGGTAGGTAGAACAATTAATGAGTGGAAGGAAGACAATAAGGAACACTATCAAAATATGAGGAAGGAATACGCAGAAAACAACAAAGAACATATATGTAATAAAAGTAGGGAGCACTACCACCAAAACAAAGAAACAATATTGGAAAAACGAAAAGAACCTATTGAATGTGAATGTGGTGGTGTTTTCAGGAAATGTGATATAAGAAGACACGAGAGAACTGAAAAACATCAACGATATGTATGTGAAAATATTAATATCTAAATAGTTCTAATAATATATGCACTTATTAGAACTATTTAGTGGTACTTCTTCAGTTGGTAAAGTAGCAAAGTCGCTCGGTTATAATGTTATATCATTGGATTTGAAAACGGTGGGTAAACTCCCCAATTAAGGGGGGCGAACTCCCCAATTAAGGGGGGCGAACTCCCCAATTAAGGGGGGCGAACTCCCCAATTAAGGGGGGCGAACTCCCCAATTAAGGGGGGCGAACTCCCCAATTAAGGGGGGCGAACTCCCCAATTAAGGGGGGCGAACTCCCCAATTAAGGGGGGCGAACTCCCCAATTAAGGGGGGCGAACTCCCCAATTAAGGGGGGCGAACTCCCCAATTAAGGGGAGAATGGCTCAAGTAACAAGGTCTGGCTCACACAACACAGTCAGGCTCACACAACACAGTCAGGCTCACACAGCAAGGTTTGGCTCACACAGTAAGGTCTGGCTCGCACAGCAAGGTCTGGCTCACACAGACATTTAAATTAAACCTGAAACCCAGACCAGCTGACCAGCAACCCCCTAGTCAAAACTACTTAAAGAAAAAATAGCATAACATATTAAGAGAAAAATGAACTATGATGAAATCAACAGTTATATTAATAAGAAATGCTATGATTGTTGCCACTTCAAAAAAGAAAATATGGAATTATACAAATTGAATTTACCTAATGGAATAGTAAATAATATTACTGATTATGCTCTGAGTGAAGAAGATGTATGTAGAACTTGTAGAAGATGGAGACGATATCAAAATATGATAGAAAATTTTTGGAGATTAAAAAAATAGATGAAAGAAATGTTGAAGATGACATTTTGATATTTTTAACTGTGTATGAAATACCACCTCATAGTTATGTTAGAGCATTTCTCAAAATCAGTAAGAAAATATGACATGATTGATGATATATTATGGATGTTGGGTTATAGTCAAGAGAAAGGAGAAGATGTTAAAGAAAATATCAAATTATTTATTGAAAGTAAAAAGTTTAATGTTCAAAATACAGTGAGAGATATTAATATTATTTTTAAAATGGTGTATGAAAGAAGTAAGACAAATCAATTAAATTATTATCCTGTATTGGGATTATAATCATACTATAATAATAACATGTAAAATCTTATATGTTATAATTATACTGAACGTTTAACCTATAAATGAAAATTAATGAGAAACATACTAACAAAACAAATGCACCGCCAACACCCCAGAACTTGATAACTACTAAAAGGGTCAACTCTTTCAAATGAAAAAAATGTTTGCCCCCAGCCCAACAATGAACAAGGGGGGCAATTACCAAAATGATTACCTTAACGAAAACGATAAATAAGCTCCCTAAAAACCCTCTTTTAAAAACGAATAAGGGGGAACATAGATTTGAGATGAACATAAAAACCATAACAGGCAACCATCAACAGACTTCCCCCCAGGCCCCCTACTTCTTCTATTTTTTGGGGGGGGGTTTGGCTTTTCGTTTGGGGGTTTTATTGGCTTTTCGTTGCTTGGAGTTGAAAGGCCGGTTTTTGGGTTTTTTTTGGGGGGGCTGTGGAGTCTGAACTTGAAGCTGTCAGTCCGCCGAAATGTCAAAGAGGACCCGAAATTTGAGATACCAGTTGAAAGTGGAACCGTCAAACAAGTGCCTTTTCTTGGGGGGGATCTTTAAGGGGAACCGCCTCTCAGGACTCAGAGGAAGACAGGAAACCCACCGGAGGTGTAGTGTATTCCCCGGAAGCTGTAAGTTCAACATATCCTAAGCTGGCACAGGCGTATTGTTCTTGTGGCTAAAAGCAAGCAGCTTCGAAAAGGGTCCGCAAATGGGTCAACAAAGTTTGGATCCCCAAGTCTTTGTTCAAGATCGTTCTCGAACTAGACATAAGTTGATGCTTCTATTCATGCAACACACCATCTGCCGAGTGCTCCATCAGGGAAGGGTGGGGCATGAGACACGACCCATTGAGCTTCTGAATTGTTTGCATGATCGCCCTACCAATGACAAAGCACCAAAAAAACAACTTTCAGATGTTCCCACCACATGGTGCTTGGCGCTCGTTTCCTGGACCAGTTTGGTGGATACCGAGAGGGGGCGTCGGGAAAGTCTTTCTGGTATATCAGACAAAACTGAACTGTCACAGAAATGAGAACAGAAATGAGAGAACATGAAAACATATTGAAGAAATGGGGCACCAGATAATACCAGAAATGAGAACATGAAACAGATTGAAGCGTGCGCCTCTCCGATTTCCCGGCCGACTAAACTTTTAAACATGAACAAACATCAATCAATCAAACACACAAACATGAAACGAGCGCAGCGGGGGACTGTCCAGGTGCACTGGTCCACAAAATACAAACCGTAGTCGATGAGTTCATCAAGAAAACAACATACAATGGCCTCTCCTTTTTGGCCTAGAGCTTGTCTGGCATCAGCCGTCGCGCTGTCAACTGCTGTGTTTGCAGTATAGGCAGCAGTTCCTTGTCCAGCAGCAAAGTTGAGACCACGGTGCGTCCTGACTTCTTGATGTCAACAAAATTGAGGGCTGATCCCCTTTCCGAATGTCCTGCGTCAACTTCCCAGCATCACTTGAGTTGGGTGGCCTGCCCTGCCAAGCAGCTCGACGATCCAACACATAAACACATATTGGTGTGTCATTTTTTAGGGGAGCCCGCAAGTGGTAGGTTTCCTTTTGGTTACCCGCAAAAGACGCCACCCATACTATCTTGGCTGGCTTTGGTCCATCGGCCGGAGCAACATGCATCCGACACGATCTGTTGCGGGCCGGTTTTTTTGTGTTTGTCCTTTTCGCACAGTTGATTTGCGGCCATGCGGCCAAAGCTCTTACCCAACCGTGCATCTGCTTCTCCTTTTGTTTGAGGGTGCCCCCTTTCTGCTACACGTGGTGTCAAAGGAAAACCAAACACCGAAGCCAGTTTTTGGACATAGATCCAATTGACGAGCCTGGGACCGGGTCATTTGGTCAACCATGGAATCGGCAGGTGCTGCTGTGGCGGAACTCGATCCGCTTCCCTAGGCGGCTTCTTGCGCTCCAAAAGGACAGGCTGCGATATTTGATTTGGCTGCCCACCTGTCACTTCACAATGTCCGAGCTGCCACCAGATTTCACGTCGCCAGATCCTCCGTCTGGGGAACCGAGGAACCGAAACAGGCGATTGGCTCCTGTTGGTTTCCTTCCAGCATCAACAGGGATCCTTACATTATACACCTGAACATTGCCTTGTCAATGGTGGCTTCCCCTTATTTTGGTGGAAAAAGCCATGTTTCAAAGGGGCAAACTGTATCTTTTAAGGAGCCCTGATCAAAAAAGGGGCGTCCCCTTTTTGAAACCGCATGCAGGAAAGCCGGACTCTTCCAATTGAGTCGGCTCGCGCCTTGGGGTGGACAAAGCCAGAGAGGAACCGCTCCAGCAGAGCAAGCTGGCGGGAAAGCTTTTTGGGGTCTCAGCGCGTTGCTGCCCTGGAGCCTTCGAAAAGACGAGTTTCTGCTGTCGAACCCATTAGGAAATCGTCGTCCAGGTCCCCGAAACATCTGGGTCCATGTTTGGATGAGAGGGTAGTTTCTTCTTTGCATAGTGAACTGCTTCTACGCTTTCGATTGGATCCTTGTCTGCCCACATTGTTTGAAGCGGTGCTGGCTGTCGGGCAGGTTCAATCTGGTTGACATGGCATTTCACCCAGCTCCAACGGAGAGCAAAACTGCCTAATAACATCAAGAGGAAACCAACAACTCCAAGGATTTCCTAGATTTGACACCCCAAGTCGGAGTGCACCATCGTTTTCCGCCGATAGGCGTCCTGCGTGCCAGTGTCGCTGACCAAAGTGGCGATGCCAAACAACATACGCATCGATGCAGAATTTGGTTGCGCTCGAGGCTTGGTCGACGCTGGAAGGGGAGCAACAACTCAATTTGGAGCAGTGAAGCGGTGATTTCCCACTAAACCAAAATAAGCAAAAATGAAAAATGATCCCCAAGGAAAATGCTGGCCGCAGGGCCCCAGGCCGAACAGAAACTTAGCCCATGCCAGGCGTGAGGATGCATCGCGAGAGACTGGATGGTTTTTGTGCCGGAACCGACAAGAGACAGTTTTCTGCAGATAAACATAGAACCCGCAAACCCATGTTCAATCAGAGGAATCCGGAATCTCCTTTGGGGGGGATTTCCGATTTCTCCCCCCCCAACCCCCCCACGAACCTGCTTTGGGAATTTCTCCCCTGTTTGGGTTGTCAACTTGCAGCGGGCAAATACCAATTCCAAGAGCCATCTTAGCGTCTTAGCCTCTGAAAACCACATAAACGCCTCAAACAAAGAGACATGTCGGTCTCTGGGGCCAAATAAACGCCTTAAACTAAAACCGGCCCCAGGCGCCCCAGGCCCGCTAAGACCCTACCAGCCCCCCCCCCCTCCGCGCACCCGCTTGGCATCGTCCGGGAAGCCAACCAGGATCCAGCCCCGGTTCAGATCTGAGAGAGGCGTCTGAGGCGACCCCAAAACCTCTGAATGACCTTCTCACCCCATGTCTTGGGGAAAAAAACGAGGTCACCCACCCCACCCCTCGCGAAAAAATCGAGGGACTGGGGTGGGTCTAAATGGTTTCACTAGAAACCACCCCAGCCCCATTGAAACACAGAAGAAGGACTGGGTGTCTGGGGTGGGTCCAAATGAAAACTAGCACTGGCAAAACCACCATTTTCTGGGTCCTCCATTTCAAGACACCTCCAAACCCCCACGGCCGGAGATTCCTCTCGGGCCTTTCAGGTTCCGACTCACTTCCATCGGGCATGTTCCCCAGCATGACTCGACAATGTGGGCGGTTCAACGTCAGGTTCCTTCGTCACCCCTCCAAAAGAACTGTCACATTGAAGATAGAAGGTGATGTTTACTTCCAGAGTATGCAAGCAACCTTGGTGCAAGTCGAATATGTGCGATCATTGACGCATTGCTTTATGCCAGCCACTCGTGCGCAACTGCTCCGATCTACTTACTCAGCCTGGGGTACTTCCGCTTTGTATTCCTTTCAGAGAATCGAACACCCCAGCAGGAAATGCAAGTGTGTGCTTGTAACGCCAAGGCTCACTCTATAATTTGGCATGCTCACTCTATAATTTGGCATGGCATGCGAATACTTTCTCTGGATGCCGGCCTGGTGCAGTGATTGCGCCTGAAACATATTCCTCTTAACATGATGGAACTGACCGGAAGATGAGGTGTCTTTTGAGGGTCTTTCCTTTCCGACCAAAACGCAAAGCTAAGCAAAAGGCTTGAAACCACAATGTGGTTCTCTTTTCTGGGTTTAGAAACCAACAAACCAAACAAACACGAAAGCAACAAACAAACAAACAAACAAACAAACAAACAAACAAACAAACAAGCAAGCAAACAAACAAACAAACAAAAACGAAACAAACACCACCATTTTCTTTGCGCGTCCCCCCGTATTTCTGACACACACGCGGAGCCCCGGATGCCTGTACGTGCCGTCTCCATCTCCGCTTCCGCGCCCGGGGAACGGCGGTTCCCCTCCCCCTCGGCATCCGGCACGGCCTGCGATCGGAACTCTGTTTCTCGTGCTTTGTTGCAAAAAAATATATGTATTGTTGATAGCCTGTGTATCTTAATGTGGATATGATGTGTATCTATATTTAGAAATATTTGAAGATACATGCTATATATATATACACCTGGGTCTTCCAACATGTGCAAAATGATTGTTGTCTTGTCGAAACCTATGTTGTTTGACCCAACGGCGATTATTTTCGCCTGCCGGCAGTTTTCAGTGTTTGCACACTGTAGCATCAATCAAAATTGCAAAACGGCGTAATTTGCCGTCAAAATGGCGTAATTTGCCGGCGAAACGGCGTTGTTGTTGCCTGGACTCACGGCGAGTGTTTTTCTCCGAAAGAGCGATTTGTTTCAAGCAACCGGCAAAACTTATTGGACTTTTGGGAAACGGCGTTAATTTTACATGTCGGAAGGTCCATGTATATATATATATATATATATATACATATACATAAACATACGGAACCATGTGTATATATATATATATATGTGTCTATATATTGTACACCCAGAGCAGTTGACCTGGTTCAGCGTCCCAAGGTCTTGGAATCGGGACACACGCAAAAATGTGTGTGTGTGTGTGTTCCCAACTAAAAAAAGACGAGCCACCCTTCTTTTGCCCGTGACTTCTCAGTATCCAATTTCTGTCACAACTGTTGGCGAGCACAAGCACAAGAACCATCGACATGTTTCTCAAAAAAGGAACCGGTTCATTTCCTACACTGCAAAGATGTCCGGTTGGCTTTTCTTAAATGCTCCGATTCCCAGTTTGCGAAACTCCCACATGAGGATACCATAATTCACAGAGTTCTCAACCTTCGGAAAGCAAGACAGCTCGCTTCTCAAGCAGCTCACGATCACTGGATGATGCTGCCTTTGCCTTCCCCATTCTCTGCAGGGAGTCTCCAAACATGAGCCCAATCGGGAGTTTCTAAAGTGAACCATGGGGTGAAGAGAGTCGGGAATCAACCCTAAGCATGATACATTCGTGGCCTGCGGCAAGCAAAAAGGACGATGAGTAACCAAGTGACAGGTCCGGAGACTTGGTACCCAAACACCAAGTTGATCACAAACAGCAGGCGAGTCACTGGCAAATTACTAGGTCCAGTAGAGAGGCTAGAAAAAGTTGGTGCCAACTGTTTTCAGTTGTGTCTATTTTAGTAGGGGAACCCCCCCAGAAAAGGGGAAAAAAGGGAACTACTGGGGGACCTAGTTTAGACAAGGCCAATGTAACAACAAAATGACCCGGGCAAAGGCGCAGGGTCACCAAACAACCTCAGCCTCAACGACAACCGACAAACACACACACACACAATTAAAGCAACAAACAGATCAGCAAATCCGGTGCACGATCGACCAAACAATCACCTGAACTCCATGAATCGCAGTCCATAAACGCCCCACAACCGGCCCTCAATTCCTTACAAGCCATCACTAGAGAGCTTTCTCCGCATGCAAGGATTACTTCTATATTTGCGTGCGCCAAATAGTGACACAAAAACAAGAGGCCAACCTGAACCCCAATGGCCCCACAAGAAAAGGGGTCCACCATTTTCAGAAACCCCCACTCTCACCCCTCGCCCTGCCTCCGCTACCTCCGCTACCTCCGCTACCTCCGCTACCTCCGCTACCTCCGCTACCTCCGCTACCTCCGCTACCTCTGCAGCCTCCGCTGCCTCAGCCTCCGTGACCGCTGGCTGAGCCTGCGGGGCGACTTGGCTCGCTGCAACCTCTGTACCCCCATCCCATTTTGTGCAGGTCATGGGGCTGTGGGTCAAAATCCAAACCGTACCCCCAGTGAACATCAACCAATCCAACCACTATAGACTAGAATGGGTGCAAAATCCCGGTTAGCCCCCAGTGAACAACCAATCCAACCACTAAAATAGGTGGTGAATTCACCTACCAAAATGGGATCCCAAAACGGTTTTGACACCCATGGGACTCGGACAGCCTTGATTTTTCCATAACATACTGCTCCAGTCTGACTTATCTGTGCGGTATGTCCTGGGTTGATGCTGGAAGGGGAGCAAAAAAATAAATCTTGGCAGTTTAGTGGTTGGGTTTCAACCACTAAACCACAAGAAGCAAACATTTCTAAAACCACGACCAGATTGACTTTGCGTGCCAAACCAACGGGCCAGCAACATGCAAGGCATCACGTATGGCGATTTTGCGGAACATCTGCCCTGTGAAGACCTTGATCACATGAGTGCCCAAAACCCCCATCAGCTTGTGGTGAGAAAAACATGCGGTCCGAATAACCATCTCAAGACCAGGTCGTAGGTTTCCCGCCTGAAATGGCCAACCAATGTGGGGTTTAGACATTGCTCAAATCGTCAGCTGCAAAACTGTGTCCCAGATCTACGGCATGCCTTCTGGATGGATGGAAGGCGCTGCAAAGATGCCATCGTGTTTTGGCTTCTCTCTGAAGGCTCAGCCAACACTCTGGCGCGAATAGGGGCCCAAGGAACTAACATTCGCCATGGGGTTGCTGGGATATGGAAACAAAAAAAACACTGAGTCTGGGGGTAACCTACTTCATGTTACCCCATGTATTGATTTGCCTCAAAAGCGAAGCGACCTCCAGGTGTTTCTGGAAAGCAAGCCAGAAATCCTGAGGTTCCGCGGATCTTTGGCACTCCAGAGCGATGTTGGTCACCAGCCCACAGACTCTCAAGGCTCGCAGCCCTGGAGTTCCAACCCAAACCAAACGTTGATCAGATCTCGCTGGTGTTGCAGGACGATCGCCGCTTTTGGAGGTTCCAAAAAGAGGACATGGCTCGGACTCCCCCTCTAGACCGAAGTTCTCCAAACACCATTTCTTTGTGTTGAACTTCCCCTATGCAAGGGGAGCAAAAATTGAATTTTAGCAGTTAAGTGGGGATTCCCCACTAAACCACAATAAGCAAAATGTAACATGTTTCCCAACAACAACCATGTAGATGGCCCTGACCTCTGTGGGTCTCATCGCGCAAAAAAATAAATAAAACAATGCCGCCCACTGGCCTCTGCCGCGACATCTGTGCCCGCCTGCGCGGAGCTGGCGAGGTCGATCGCCATGTCAAAATCGAGCCGCAGGAGAGCAAAAGAGGTATCAAACCTATCCATGTTGCTTGGCTGGAATTAGGACCCCAGCAAAAAAAAAAGTTTTTGCCTCGTGAGTGAAAAACAAAGGGAACCCCAAAAAAGCAAAAAAGCAAAAAGGGGAGCTAATTCTGGGGAAGGTTGGAACGAGATCAATGGAATCTGGAAGAACTTGTGCTTCAAGGCGCATCTCATGCGAACTTCGCGCTTGCTGAAACTCTGAACCCGCCCACATTCCCGAGCCGGTCTCGACTGCCAGCACCCGCTCGCCTCCGCATCTTCAGCCACAACTTCAGCCTCCAGGTACTCCGCGGCCTCGCTGCAGTGCCCCGCCCTTCTTCTAGGCTGGAATTAGGACCCCGGCATTTATTTATTTGTTGGCCTGGTTAGTGGAAAACAAAGGGACTCCAAAAAAGCCAAAAAAGAAAAGTAAAGGGGGAGCTAATTCTGGGGAAGTCTTGTGATCTCAAAGGGAAACGAAAAGGAAAACCGTTCTGGGCCGCTGAAAGAACCCAAAACCCCTCCAATGGACAGACAAAATACCTGCCAGTGTAGTCATCAGGCAGGAATCCCACCCGCTGTCCACATCACACATGCGCAAACAAGCCTGGGGACACCTAAGGCGGTCTTAATCACAAATTTGTGACAAGAATAGAAAAACGGGGTTTCCCTTTAAACACGCAAAGAAGGGACCCAAGCAGTGTATATTGCGCGTGCCGGCATTGCTCACTCAAGCTCCTTAAACACAAAGGCAAAGCCTGACTTCGCGTTCCCATCCCCAAAAATGGGTCTTCTTGCTTTTCCCGGGCCTTGGAAAAATATCTGACCTTGCAGCTTGGGCAGTTGAAGGCAGCTGGGTGCAACTGGCGCATAGGGTGGGCCAATGCATTGTGTCAACTGGTAGGGGATCGCGTCTGGTTCTGCTTCCCGCAGAACCAAGGGCCAAGGGCAAGAAAACAATATCCGAATAAAATGCAAGTTGAGTTGAGGAGAACCATGCGAGAAAAAACAAAGGAGGAAGAAAAAAAAAACACGTGCAACAAATGCGAAACAGAGCTCAGCTGAAGGAGCCAAAGTTACGATTGCGGGTGATCAGTCCTGTCCTGTCCCAGTCCTGAAAACCAAATCCACCAACAATGTAACACCCAAAGGTGGGGGGAGGGAGGGAAGGGGAGGGAGCCCAAATAAGCCCTTATGAAGCCCTTAATAAGGCCGTATTTAGGCTTTTTATTTGGGCTTCCTCCCCTAGCCCCCATGAAACACTGGCCGGGGTCCAACAAAGGCCCTGGGTTGCACGCACCGGCGCTGGCACCACACCTCATGTTCAACAGCTGTGCAAAACGTCAGGGGCGTCTCCGGATGGATGCGTCTTTTTGTTGACGGCAGTCCTAGTTTACTGGTTTTAAAGAAAAGCCAAAAGGACAACCAGCATGTGCGCGGGGAGGGAGCCCCTGAACAAAAAGGCACACCGTGGATTTGGCTGTGAAAAAAAAAGGCCTCTTTCTGGGGGCCTTCGGGCTTCAAACCACCTCACCCAAAGCAACCCCCCCAAAAAAAACACACCAAAAACGCGCAAAAAACAAACACACACAAAAAAAAAAAAAAAAAAACGAAAGACCCGGCGCTTCATCCCACTGGCCCCCGGTCCCAGGGCCAACCGCGAGCCCCGGCCTCAAGCTCCGCAGGCGCTGGCCCCTGGCCAAAGACGCGAGAGCCGAGAGCCGTCGGGATGAAGGTTGGGGGGGCCCATGTCCTGTGTTTGTGTGTGTGTGTGTCGTTTGTTGGGTTTTTGGTGGTGGGGGGGAGGGGGTGTGTTTCGTTTTTTTGGGGTTTTGGGTGGGGGGGGGCTGGGTTTTTGGTGGGGGGGGAGGGGTCCACCGGGTTTTTTGGGGAAACGGCCAGGGCAGCTACCAAATTGTGGGGACCTTAAGTGTGAGTCAAAATCATTTGCGGATGTGGGGCTCGCCTTTGAACAAAAAGGACCCCCAAATGGGCTACAATTCCTTGCGCAAGTAGGGCAGCGGCCTTGGCAGGACCGCGGTTTGTGCATAGCGTAGTTGGGCTGTCGGTTTGGGGCGTTTGTCTTTAGGTTCCTTTCTCCCCCTTCTCGGCTGCTTCGTGTTTTCGCGGTTTGCCTGCTGGGTGCTGTTTTTAATGGCTGCAGGAGCTTCGCCCGATAGCCGAATGCCGCCCAAGAAAAAGCTGCCCTGGCCGAGAGAGAGAAGTTGCCAACCCGCGCAAAAAAAAAGGAAACGGCTGCGCGTGGACATGTTTGCTACGTTCTGGAAAGCCTTCAGGCAGTCAAGGCAGGCATGGCTTGCCGATTGTTTTGGCTGGTTTTGGTTGCTTGTTTGTTCAAATTGGAGGATTGGTCCATGATCCCTATTGAGAAACCGCCAAGGCCCTGCGCAAGAAGGGTTGAGGATTGCCCTTCAACAGCCCAGCAAACGGACTACAAATGTCGGAGTGCTCTTCGTGTTCACAGCCACACCCCGGAATTGAACCATGCCGGCCCAGTCAAAACACAAATGCCTTGATGTGGAGCAGATGTGCGTCTCCAATATTCTGCCACACATGCTTGACGAGGTGCACAAAACAAGTTGTTTTGCAGCCGCCGTCCCAATTCACATGAGATTCGAAGCACAGTGCAGTTCATTTACACCTGCCACGTTCGCGGGTAGTTTGCTTTCCCTTGCTGCCGTGAAGCACATGTTTGCCATGAGCTACGACGAAAAAAGCACTCCGCATCAAATTTGGAGCTCTTGCAAACTGAATCTATGCTCTCTTCTCCGTTCACTGATTCGTTAACTTGCAGCAAGCCGACAAAACCAAAACACAACTTAGCCTTGCAAGCTAAGCCCGTCCATTTTGCGACAAAGATCCACACAATTTGGGAATGTACTTGATTGATGGCACACGGTTGCTTTTGTAGCTTTAAAGGAAAACCAAAAGGGGGTGCCCCCTAAAAAACAACCTGCCCATTTTGAAGTTCCAGCCTTTTCAGACCTCACAACTTCCATGCAGCCGGCGCGCTTGGCGACAGTTCAAAATCGGCCTCGAAGAGAGTCCGAATCTTTGTGACCACCACCTTGACCTGGGAAGATCCAAACTGTGCTGATCTATCTACCTGAACCCTCAAACTACCCGTAAAATTGGCTATCCATGTTTGTTGGTGGGAGGGCAAAGGCAACACTACGCCAGGCCTATAGAATCAACAAGATATAATAGAAAATACGGGAACCTCAAACGGGGGGGGGGGTGTTTCTGGGAAACCCGGACAGCACCTTAACCGCGGATTTTCTTGAAAAGTCTGCCCTCCCATAGGCCCGTTTTGTGGCCATGGGCAAGTTCCCGCCAAAAACGTTTGGCGTTTCGTGCAGCCTTTAATGAAAAGACTTGGGAGAAGCATGCAAACTCTAAAGCTGTAGAGGTCTGAAGCAGAACCCGTGAGCCTCACCTGTCACCTGCTTCCAATAGCAAGACTAGGAGGCGACGCGGCCACTTGCTGAGATGCGCTCAAATCAGACCCATATGCCAGTGAACTATCCGTGCCGCAGATTGTGCCTGCTGGCTGTAGAAGTCACCGCCCGTTTCTGCTCTAGCGCTGTGCCCAGGCAACTGCACCCTCAACTGGCCTCACGCAAGGATGAAACCAGGTTTCGCTGGACGCCACGCCAAGCACGTACTTTGATCAAGGCCGCGCGCACCCAACGCTGCCAAACAATTGGGCACTGAGCCATCGGGGCATGGAATGCGAGTCGCCTTTTCCCCAGAGGTTTGGGAATAAACCTGGGGACTCCCTCAAAGGAAACCATAGGGGATGGTTTGTAGGGGTCATTCCAACTCATTTTTGTCCTGAGTACCAGCAAGCAAGGTTGTTATCCAAGAAGACCGGCTCACAGCTCTTTGGCGACCAACACACGCACGGCAAGCTGTCATTGGAGTATCTTTTCTTCGCCACCCCGTGCGCAAAAAAAGAAGAACGATAAGGAAAAAACGAAGGTCCAACCGAGGAACACGTTGGAGTACCCAAGTGTGGTGCTACTCGGTCTGCATGTCTCCATAAATGTAGCTGGTTTTGCATATCGTTGGTGGTGCCGCAAACTGATGAAACTGGAGCTGCAGGTTGACATGTACACCTGCTCATAGCTCCAAAACCACAAACCAAACCGATTCCACAAAAGCGAGGCATTCCAATAAGGCTCACCACCGCCGAAAGGCGCCGCAGACGCCGCCAAGTCAAGGCATGGGTCGAAACCATTTCAAGACACCAGGCCGGGCTAGCCTAAGTCAGAATGATTTCCCCCACACTACTCATTCCAGAAGCATACACGAGTGAACCATCATCCCTCTTGAAGATTGGAACACCAAAAAGGCGGTCCCCTCAAAGCACATGGCGTCATTTTCGCACAAGAGCAAAGTGGAAACAATGTGTTCCCTTTCTCTGGGAATCCGGCATAGAGCTCGTCAGGCACAGCCTGCGCCGAGCGAGACTCCGCTGATACAGGGTTCCGTACAAATCATCACACCCTACCAAACGAAACGCACCGAACAAATGGGCCTAAAAGGTGATGTTCAATACCGCCAAAAGGGATATAGAGACCCCTCTCGAACATGGCCACAGCTCCCTGAATGCCGCGCTCACTGAAGGCGGCTGTACCCCCCACACACAAATTCCCTAACACGAGTGTGCACCTTCACCATCGAATGCTATGAGAACGAAAGCCAGCAGATGGCTTTCGCGCGGAAGTCCAATGAACAACTGGCAAAGCCTATGGCCCTCTTCATGAAAGCGAAACCAAATGGGAAACCACGCCTTTTGGGAGTGCCCCGTTGCTCGAAGCTCGCAGGAGTTGCTTTCAGGAGTACAGACGACAGCTTTGCGGCCCACTTCTGAATTCCAAATGAGCCATGTCCCAAACGTGTCATGATTTGCTATGTCGTATCATTTTGCTTGCGCCACTAGCTTACGCCACCTTATGCACAGGTCGATATCACGCCACTCTTACCAAACATGTGCACGGAGGTCTTGGACGCCGCTCAAATGAGCCATGCTGGAAGCCTTGATAGAGTCCCATGAAATAAGAACTTGTTGCCAACAACTGAGAATGCTCGCATACGCGTGCAGCTTGCGCTGAGAGCACATTTGACAGTCCTTTTCAGCGCATCGCAACTCTTCGGTACGAAGGTAGTACGCGAAGTGGTCTAAGTGGTGCACAAAGTGCACTTCGGCAGCTCCGGCTCTCAAGTTGCAACTTTTCTGCACTCTTGTCTCTGATGCGCAACCTACGCCAGGAAGCTTGCAACATGATCTCTATTTCACGCCTGCAAGTGTTTTGCTTAATGACGATCGCATGCCCTTTGCTTACAATGAACCGAAGGTTCACAGCACTGCTCGAACAGTGTTGGTTCACTGCACATTCGAAGATTTGAGCCGCATGATCCCTGCAAAGGGCCACGTTCTGCCCTGGAAGCTCAGATATGGGCATGTGGGTTCTTTGAGAATATATACCCTTCTGGGGGTTGGTTAAAACAAAACCATTTTGGTGTTGTTTCCAAGAGGCAAACCCCTTTTCCTTAGCAAGCTTTCACTTTGCCATCGAGTCTTTCGTCAGTCTCCCCCAAAGATTTGGTTCAGCTCCGGGCCTTTCCAGGTGATGTGGCCGTGTCGTGTCCACAGGGACCGCAAAGTTCGCAATCGTCCCGCAACAGCATTGAATGAGGAAGACACAGGCCAGGATGGGAAGTTGAAACCAAACCCGACAGGGAAAAACGCGGGACACATCACCACATTTTCCCTTGCCGAAAACATGGATTGGTCTGAGCATCAAAAACGCTCAAGGCAGCACACACCCCCCAAAAGGGATGAGCACGCCCCTGGTAACGGAGCCATCGACCCCACGCCTGCACAGACGCAGCGGGCCCGTTCTCCGAAGCCAAACGGGAAAATGAAGCATAAAGGATCCAACATTTGGCCGCTACGACATCCCGTCAGTGTGACGAAATGCACCTGTACGAAAAAGGGCCATGGACCCGGCTCTTTGCAAAGGTAGGCAGCACTCACGCAGAGAGCTCTCGTAAAAGCCCAGGGTGGGTGAGGTGGGAGCAAAAAAAATATCACATGCATCAATGCTGTTGCGATCTGAGTGTTGCTTGAACCCAAATACAAACGCCGTCTCAGTTCCTCAGCAAACAGTTCGACTAGCTGCGCTAGGTCTACCACAGTTCGCAATCGTCCCGCAACAGCATTGAATGAGGAAGACACAGGCCAGGATGGGAAGTTGAAACCAAACCCGACAGGGAAAAACGCGGGACACATCACCACATTTTCCCTTGCCGAAAACATGGATTGGTCTGAGCATCAAAAACGCTCAAGGCAGCACACACCCCCCTCGCACTCGTAGCACGACCCGCAAGGTCTGAGTCAACTTCCCCCTCGCACTCACTCCAAGTGACATGCGGGCCAACAAGCAGTGCCCGGAAACCTCTGGGTGGGACACGAAAAGATTTCCCTTCAGGAAACGGAGATCCGCTCACTTGTCCGAAAATCTCTCAACTGATTTCTGCTGAGCGCGTCAGCCTGAAGATTCCGATGGCCCGGGATGTGGCTCACGCGCACCTCAACGCAAGCACGCTCCTGGATGACACATAGAGCCTGAGAAGCCCGTGCCAAGGCACCATGCGGCGCGTAACCTCGATTTGCGGCTGCTTCCGCGCCAGAATTATCTGTGAGCAGCTGGAACGACATGGTGACCAAGGGTCGCGCTCTCATCTTTGAAGCAACCAGGATCAAAGCAGCAATCGCGAGGAGCTCCAAGGCCGAAATTATTTTCTGTAAGTCGGAAGGAACATCATGGAAGAATGGTTTCAGTTCTGCGTAAGTGACCTGCAGAGAAAACCAGAGTTGTTGGTTCTTCGGAAAACGAAGAACACCCCCCAAGCCAGCGTGTTGGCCTGCTGCGAAGGCGTCAGATTCTCCTGTGATTGCCACTGGCAGAGCCGGGCACAAACTTCGAAAAGGAGGCAGCGAGCGAGCAGCCGCAGCCCAATGCCGGGCAGCCGACACAGTCTCCCGCAAAACTCGGAGCTTGGGGGAACAAGGATCCCGATACCGAAACCAGACACGTCCAGGCTCGACGTGAAGTGCCTGAGCTTCACAGCGTGTCTGAGGGCGGTAGCGATGGATTTCCACAAGCCGCGCCCCCATGGGGACGGGGACCTGCGGGTGGCTTTGCAGAACCACCAAATCCTCGGAGCACAAGCTCAGAACCTCCGCCAGTTGCGCAGAGTCGCATGAACTGGCGGTTGCCGGCGGCATCACCAAGTTCTTGTAAAAGCAGGCCATGTGCGGCTTCAGTTTTGTCCAAATATCGCAGAAATGGACCATCAAACCAATACCAGATTCCAGGGCTTTTCGATCGATGGTCGCGTGCCCGGCTTGAAGAGACTGCAGGAAAGCCACCAACTTATCAATCTTGTCTTGGGGAATTTCAATCGTCCATGTGGAAACATTGACCAGCACCCCAATCCAACGGACTTCGCAACCAAACTGGACCTTGTTCCAGGAAAGTGGGACGTGCAATATCTTCAAAAACAACAAGACAAGGACTGCATACGCGGGCCCGGTAGCCCGCTTTAGGCGAAGGAGGATGTCATCCACGTAAGCCCACATAGCATGGGGCACAAACATGAAA
Source organism: Effrenium voratum (assembly GCA_963377175.1). Lineage (NCBI taxonomy): Eukaryota > Dinophyceae > Suessiales > Symbiodiniaceae > Effrenium > Effrenium voratum. The sequence goes on from CAUJNA010003623.1 coordinate 238,857, forward strand.
TGGTGTAAAAGACGAACAAGAACTCCCATGAAACGAGACCAGTACTGGGCGCTTGCCGAAGCACCAAATTGTAAAACATTGTGAGCAAACAACTCCTCTCGCCAGTGGAATAGCAAGAGGCCCTTGTCAAGCTCGCGGAGCTTGATTCGTTTGTGAGCCGCTTGCACGTCAATGCTAAGCTGGGTCCACTCCGAATTCGGGAAGAGAGGGGAAGCGTTGATCAGTGAAGCGCAATTCGGGTTGTGCATTTTGTTGGGCATAAGGCCACTCTGGTTGGTCCCGCTGATGGAGGAATCCATAACAAGGCGCTTTTTACCCGAAGACGACGTTGCAACCCCCACGCGCCCGACCGCGAGGTGTGGCCACCGCCGCTGAGCCTCCGGCAGCCCGCCTGGGACCTGAAAGACAAAGCCCTGACGAATGTCCTCGGCAAGCAAACGGTCCACTTCCTCTGGTTCCTGCGACGCAGTCCCCCAGCTGCCGTGGCAAATTGTTAAACGCTCAAAATCGGGAGGAGCCCTGGCTTCATTGGGTGGCCAGTGCGCAGATGGAGGTATGTCCTGCGTGAAGCCCAACGAGACACCATGCTCCAAGCCTCGAACAAACGTGCTCTCGCCATCCTGCAAAATGTCAAGAAGGGAGGCAATCAGCTCTAACCGAAAAGGCTGCCCCGCAGCAATCTGCTGGGTGCAGTCCTGAGGCAAAAATTGAGCCAGGTCCGCGAGGCAGTCTTGTACCAAAGAATCAGGCAGGAAATCTTCTGATAACGAGTTATTCGATAAAAGGAAAAGAAACTGAGAAGGCAGCCGCGCGTTGATGATGGAGTTCAACCACTTTTTTCGCAGGGCTCCAAAAGGGTCCGAACCCAGTGGACGATGCCAATCCGCATTGCTGAACAAACCTCCTCCATCGCGAACTGGTGAGGCAGACAGCCACTGGGGAGCAGGGAGAAGCTCGCAGAGAACCTCATGCAAATGCAGGGGCCGCGCTCCCTCGCCGGCGCGTGTAATAAAAGGAGAGGCCAACCTCATCACTTCCTCGCAGAGGCGGGCCGGGTACTTGCTTCTGGTGTCAGTCTGACTTGCCGGGCCTTCCTCCCCGCCCGACGGGCAGCGGCAAGCACACTCCCCCGCGATGGGAATAAGCAAAGGGCGGTTGGATGCGAAAGTCCATCGCTTGCAGCACACATGCTCCTGCTGGCCAAACACCCACTGGCATTGATGAGAGATGACCAAATAAGGCGTCACCGCGTGGACCATCTGCGCCACCACAGGGTCCAGCCAGGCCAAGGAAGCGCTGGCTTGCTCGAAGATGGCCACGCCTCCCCGAGACACCACCAAGTGGATGAGGCGGCACGCACGGGAGCGCGACTGCAGGTCGGCCGACGGCGGGGGCGCACACCAGAGAACCCCAACCACACCTGCTGCACAGATCTGCTCGAGCGTGGGAAAAACTGTATCATCCAGCGCATCAATAGCCGCGGAGACATGGGGGGGTTGCAGCTGCAGCAATCCCAACTCCACAGCCACCCGGGACAGCGGGGCAGAATCTCCAGCAAAGAGGTTAATGAAAATCGCAGGAATATGCAACCAGTCTGGGCCTGCCGCCTGACAGGAAAGTTGGGAAGCTATCTGGCCGCCGCTCAGTTTTGAGCTGCAACCATCAACCACCAGAGCAATGCTGGGAGGGTGTTCGGACAAGAAAGGGTTTGAACCCGTCTTGGGTTCCGGGGTGGATTGGGTTGAAGATTTGCCATCGCCCGTTGGAAAACCACCGACTTTGTCGGAATTGGGAAATGGAGTGTCGCATAACTCATCAGGCACGCCACTGCCTTCACCCGTCATGCTTTTGTGTGAAACCTGAAACTGCAACCCTCAGCGACTTGCGCTGTCATGGTCCGCGGCCGCGTGGTTCATGCCACAAGCTTCTCCTGAAGCTGTCTTGACTGCGCAGACATGCTTATATTGGCACGATGGGCTTGTGCACTCCTTGCGCTGGAAGCGCATGCAAATGCATTCATTGCCAATGCGGAGGACCCACTCGTGCCTTGCGCCTTTCCCAACATCCTTGGCTGGACCCTTGCCTTTGGGCGAGCCTTGAGAAGACCGACCCTTGCCCTTCTGGGGCTTCCAAATAGTCTTTTTGACATTGGCAGGCCGGCTTTTGGCCTTGCCGGCTGCCTTCGAAACTGGCAGGGAAACAGGGCGGGCCCCTAAAAAGGAGAAAGCCTCCGACCGAGCAGTTGCCATTTCATGGATAGCACTATTCATATCCCCATTCTTCTCCGCTGCCAAGGCGAACACCTCGGTCCAAATGAGTCTGTCCGCTTCTTCGACTTCCTGCATGTTAGGTGCCCGCAAGCCGGCACCTTGCGGATACTTCTTCGTAGCCATGTTCCACATCTTGGAGTGCAGCAGCTTGACATAGTACAAGTGACAAACTTTGCACATGGCCAACGCGTTCGCGTAAACCTGCATGAGGAGGGGGATCCGTGTCCACCTAATTTCTTCGGAAATGGGCAAGTCTTCCCAAAACAAGGTAGACAACGACAACTCTGCAGATCGGGGCCGCGAAGTGCGACTGTTCTCCCAGTCTTCAAACTGCGCTTCGTTGAGGCGCTGATGGAAGGGGATCCACCGAAAGGCTTTGTCATGAAACTGCTGCATGACCATGGAAAGAACCCTAATATCTGGCGAAACTGACCGGTCAATGACCTCGGCTGGGTAGGATTGCTTGAACTCCTCCTTGAGCTGAAGGACGGTAGAGGCTGACAACTTCTTGGGCAAAGCCACAGCCCATGACTCTCCCGAAAGCGCATCCGACTTCGCGCTGACGGGAGCTACCGGGGTGTGGGCGGGAGTGTGGGCGGGAGCTGGCTGACACTTGGACTTGAGCTCCCTCAATCTACCCATTTTGACATGGAAAAGGGCATCCCGGTCTCCTTCGAAGAATTGCTCCAAACACCACTCGTCAAAGGCACCGTCGTCCACGAAAGAAAACCAGATGTCAGAGGGAGACTCATACCCAGCATCGAGAAAATTGGCTGCCCAATCAGCTGGAAGACGGCACTCTTCGAACAAGTTGGACAGGGAGGACTCCATGCCGAGCCGAACTACTGAGGGTTAGCTTGGACTCGCGCCAGTGCACTAAAACGGAAATGGCAAGCAAGGAGCGCAGTGAGCCACATCCTAAGCAGGCACAGCTTCTTTGCGCGCAGGGCGGGCTCTCAAGAGTGTGTGCAGTGAGACAAAAGGCAAGGACGCACGAGCGTCTGTGAAACCACACCTGGCTACCTACCGCCCCATGGAGTCGAAGATACGTCGGCACGGCTTGCGACGGCAGGGCCTGAATGAGTCGGTCCAGCAGTTGACGATTTGTAGGCCCTCTTCGGAGTTTGAAGCGCCGCATGCAGCAGTACAAGGCGACCTAGAACTGCATGCGTGCACTACCTGTGATTTGCTGTTGACAACCAACAAGGCTGCGTCCACTACGACCTCGACACCTTCTGCAACACCCTCAGACTCAACAGAGGACGAGCCGGATGACGAAGAGGAACTTGAAGGTGAAGAGTCGCGACCCTCCGCAGCAGGACGCGGAGAGCACTCATCGACGTGACGGCCCGTGCAATGAGCCGGGATAATCGTAAAAGGAAAGTCGCAAGGACATTTATTGAATTGAATCTGGTCCGGCCAGGAGATCAGCCCGCCGCGCTCACGAGGAATCTGAGGAGTCCAGCCATGCGAAATTGCTGTGTGAACGCTGCACTGAAGAGCCAAGGCCAAGGACGTGTCGTCCCGACCGTACGTCAGCAAACTGGAACGCTTTTGGTCCCTATGGTGCCCAGCCTCAAGTCGCCATTCTTCTGGCAAAAACAATTGCTTGGCAAAGGCAAGCATCGTTGTCTTGCAAGAGTGCACCGTCAGGGACTGGATGTACTCATACATAGGGGCAGTGTTGGCTTGCTGGAAATGTTGGCACATAAAATACTGAAGCATTGCCCTTGCTTTGTTCCTGGGCAAAGGGGATTTGAACAGAAGCTCGTCGTCCTGGGACAGCACAGAAGCTGGAAGAAGAAACGAAGGCGGAGAATCTTGAGCGACAGATGCTTGGCGAAGAAGCTTCACAAAAACGCCCCCCCAGGAATCTGGGGCAGAGATGCATCTGGTCAGGCATGCAAAAGGCTGTGGGCTCGAGGAAGTCTTGGTGCGCGAAGCGACTCCCCTGATCACATCCCCTTGCAAAACCAAAGAAGCTGGGGAAACTCGCTGCAAGTCTGCGTAACGCAAAGAAGCCCAAGTACAAAGGAGCAAGGCGCAAGCGAGAAACCTCACCGAATGAGTGCACTCCATACTCAAAGCCTTGCTTTCCAGAAAGCACAGGAAGCTCGCCGATAATGGGGAAGTAACACGAGCGGGCTTCAAACTAGAGACCAACGTTGAGGAAAGGACGCGCGCAAGGTCTGGCATATCCAGAATCTTAGCACCCCACGCCAGCGCTCGGAACGCCGAGGAACCATGTCTGACCAGAAACTTCGCGAGGTCAGTGGCTTTGGGGCAGAACATGCAAATTTCGCGGTCCTTGCAGAAAACAAGCCAATCTTTCACAAACTTCCCATAGCGAATGATTGTCATAGGAGCATACCTTGCAACAATACGAACGGCCAGAGCATCATCAAGCGCTCGAAGGTCATGATCTTCGGGAAGTTCTTGCAGAACATCCATCCAAATTTGTTGGGAACGTGTAACCACCGCTGTGACAGAAGGAGACCGCGGTAGGGCGCTCTGGGGCCGAGGCCAACCAAATGGAATCTGAAGGGTGCCCGAAACCAGCCCCTGTGTTGGAAAGTTTTGAAGGGACAACGGGCGCTTCAATGAGGTTGCCTGTCCAATAGGTCTGTGCAAATCGGGCGATTGTGCTCGAGCATTCAAAAGGGGAAGCGCTCGAACATTGGCCGACCTTGCAATCTGAGGCCGTGGTAGCCCAGAGGGCAATCCACCTGATGAACCCGAGTCCGAGCAAGAAAACTGGGGTCGAGGCAGGCCTGGCCCAAGAGTACGACCGCTGCGCCAACAGTCCTCAAAGTGAGCTTGTTGGGGAATACCTGGATCTGGCCCAGTAAATACATCAGGGACAGGGACCGCAGTAGGAGGTCGCAGACCATGCCCGGCAATATTCGAGCATAACCTGGCGGGGAGGTGAGGTGGAGCCCTAGCGGGGGATTTGCAGGACGCGCCCAAAGCGCTGCAGACCTTCTGTTTCTTAGACACCTCCGACATCGCTAGATATTCACGGGTGGCCTGAACAAAACACAGGACGCAAAAGAGTTTCTGTTTCCAACAAGGCTCGAGCAACACAAAACTTGAACCAAAGTAGAGGCTCCCCGCTAATTACAGGCTATGTGGCGCCACGCTCGAGCCGACAAGCGGTCGGTCGTGAGCTTGCCAAATCCGCACTTGGTCGCAAGAAAAGGGGCAAGCAAGCCCCAGGGCAAGCAAAATGAAACTACCACACGGACAAGCGAAATCCATGGGGTGATCATACCGAGGCTCGAACTCAGTCGTCAGAAACGGGGCAAGCAAGTTTCAGGGCAAGCAACCCTCTGGGCAAGCACATTCACCCAATAGCGCGTGCGACCTCGCACGACTCTCAAAATTGCAGCGCCCAATTGCAGGGCAATAAGGAAAAACGGACATGGACAAGCAACATCCATGAACTTTGAAACCAAGGTCCGAACTTGGTCGTCAGAAACGGGGCAAGCAAGCCCCAGGGCAAGCAACCCTCTGGGCAAGCACATTCGCTCAATTGCAGGGCAACAAGTAAAAACGGACATGATCCATGAACTGATCAAACCCAGGTCCGAACTTGGTCGTCGAAAAAGGGGCAAGCAAGCCCCAGGGCAAGCAATTCTGGGCAAGCACATTCACCCAAAAGCGCGTGCGACCTCGCGCGCCTCTCAAAATTGCGGCGCCCAATTGCAGGGCAAAAAGAAAAAACGGACATGGACAAGCAACATCCATGAAATCCATGAACTGAGCAAACCAAGGTCCGAACTTGGTCGTCGAAAAATGGGCAAGCAAGCCCCAGACCAAGCAACCCTCTGGGCAAGCACATTCACCCAATAGCGCGTGCGACCTCGCACGACTCTCAAAATTGCAGCGCCCAATTGCAGGGCAAAAAGGAAAACCGACATGGACAAGCGACATCCATAAAGTGACCAAACCCAGGTTCGAACTTTGTCGTCAGGAAAGGGGCAAGCAAGCCCCAGGGCAAGCAACCCTCTGGGTAAGCGCATCACCCAAATGCGCGTGCGACCAGGACTCTCAAAATGGCAGCGCCAATTCGCAGGGCGCGGCCCTGGAAAAGTGAAGGCTCCGGCGCAATTCCAGCGATGCTGAAATGATCAAAGACAACAGCATAGACTTGTCCCGAAATCAACCACGTCGAGGTCAAACTATTTCGGGCCCACCCGCACTTAGTTTTAAAAAGGAGTTGGGTAAACCAATCGCAAAAGGAAATATGACGAACAACTCAGACACACACATCAGCGACCGAAACGAGAAGGCTGCTGTGGCCAAAGCCGAAACCAATGTCAGCCATAGAAAATGCTTGGATAGTGGTTGTGTGAGCCTGCAGCCCCAATATGCGCGCCAAACCTCAAAGCTGAAGACACCGTTAGTAAAAGGCAACTTCTTCGAGGAACAGGGTATGGCCAAGCTTGACAAACAACTACAGGCTAACGCTGTTCCCTTTTCCTTGCGAAGCCGATGAACATACAAAAGCCTTTTGCCAGCAAGACCCTCAAAGCTGCGACTAAAAAGTTGTCGACCCCACACACCTCAGGCCCCTCTTCTAAGAAGGGCAAGACCGCAAAGCGTAAGATGAAGATATTGCTGGCAAATGCCAGTTGCTGAAGGTGCGTAGTCCTCCACGACCGGGCCGGACGAAAAGTCGATCTCCGGATGTTGGCAGAAGATGCATTGGAGCGAGATGGCGCTAACCTTTCAGCGCCCACAAAGACGAAGTCCCGACAGACATTGCTCATGCCCAGTCCCCAGTCAAGAACCGTGCTTGCTTACCAGGCTGCTGTAGCGAGCAAAAAAAATATCACATGCATCAATGCTGTTGCGATCTGAGTGTTGCTTGAGCCAAAATGGCTACGCCGTCTCAGTTCCTCAGCAAACAGTTCGACTAGCTGCGCTAGGTCTACCACAAAATGTTGGGGGTGTTCCTTGGTTCTCCTTTAAACCGCTGGAAAAGGGCGGCATCCTCAAAGCACCACGAGCCATCCATGCGCTCCGCCTCCCCCGCATCCAGGAGACTTTGAAGCTCCTCGCCCACTGCCTGGCGCTCTCGGGAAAATCGATTCGTTGGAACCCAAACCAGCCGATGTTCAACCAAACCGCATAGTCTCTTCCAAAAATATACGCCCGGGTATACGCCCGGGTGGTATCCCCAACTACGCTCCGAAGCCTTTTGGACCCTCTCTTGCTCTGGATCACTCCAGGGCCTACCTGGGAGACTCCGAAGCTTCCAGCTGTTCACATCATCTTCCAACTCCTCTTGGTCGCGCATCTTTGTGGAGCCCCCAAACTCTGAAGCTGACGAGCGCGTTTGCGCCAAGTCTTACTTTCTCAGTCCCTGGATCTTTGAGGTGAATCTATTATGCCAACCTGGTCGTCAAATGAGAGCTTCCTGTTGGTGAAGGAATGGTTCAAATCCTGGGAAGCAGTTTGGCAGATTGGAGGAAGTCAACTCGCAGGCGTTTCTACGTTGACACATACCTAGTCACCTTTGGGGCCTTTGGAAAAACAGATACGTCCTGGTGGTACGTGACAACCAAGCTGAAACCAGAATGATTTGTTTCCACCCAAACTGAAACGATAACCGAACCGAACCCTCAGCCCAAGCATTGCCCCCCCCCTCCACAACCATCTCGCACTGCCTGCAACTCGCCTCGGAAGAGGCAGTGGGCATGTGTATATATATATATATGTACATACAAATAAAAGCACAATATATGAGTCTCAATCAAAACCCGGTATTAAAATGGTTGACCCAGAACCATGTAAGGAATTAAGAAGGCGGCCGCAGCTGTTTATGGTTGGGATTGTCCCTTACTAACCTTCATCCAACCGGATTTTGATTGTGGCTCATATCTTAGTCATTTCCGCCTGAATGGACACAAGGCGCCTTGTTTACACAGCGAATCAACGTAGGTGCATCTCAACAGGAGGGCGGTTTCGTCTTTCCGCGGGTCAGATTTCAACCTCCACTGTCAAATAGGGAGATGACTTGGTTTGCCTTTTGGAAAATTAGTCACTGCAGCAAATGCCAAAGGGCTGCAAGGATGTTGCCCTGTATTTAGACCAGGCTCTTGTGTGCTTGAAATGAGGTAGGTGATTTCCTTTTCAACCAAAACCATCCAAGGGCTCAGATTCCCATTTTTTTGCGAAACCCCACATGGACTCGGGAGGCGCACCGCAAACTTTTGCTTTGAAAACTGTGTGAAGCGTCCCCTTTTTGAACACACATCTGCTTGCTTCTCCAAATAGGGTCCCCTAAAACGGTGGCTTTCTGTTGGTCGTCCCTTTAAGTACGGTCCGCCATTTTCTCATCCTCCCGTGTGCCCTTTGCAGCTGGGCGAAAGTTTAGCTTGGAGGGCTAGAGTTGAAAAGAGGAAACCGTGACAATGAGTGATTCCCCTTGTAAACCCCTTTTCAAACCACCCTAAAAAAGGCACCCTCAAGAAAAGATACACCCAATGGCTGCCGAATTGCAAGCAGGAAGTATGGCAGAAGAAAGCATCGAACTTTTGATAGAGCTCAGCCAGGACATTGGGCAAAGAAGACTCAGAAGGGGGAGGCACCTGTTGCTCCATGATTTGCCGAGTTCTGTTTCTCTTGGTAAGACCTCCCCACTGCAGTCGATTGACAAAGGGTCCCAGATGCACCTGAAGGATTGCAGCAAATTGAAGATGCAGTGAACTGAAACTGGTTTGATGTGGCCATGGGTCAAAACCCAAATCGTGCCCCCAGTGAACATTTTCATTCTTACTATAGACTAAAATGGGGCACCTATCCCAAAAGAGGATCCCATTGGTTTTGAACCATGGCCATGTTGACATTGTTTAAGCCAGAACACGTGCAAAAAGAAGTGGGTAGCTCAGTCTTGCGCTCGCAAATGTTTGTGTGGTCTGCTTCTGCACCCGTTTTGGGTCATACAAACAGTTGCCCGGCTCTAAAGCCCACTCCCTGTGCCTGAGAATCCACCTCTCGAGAAAATACGGAGTTCAGACCCCATTGGCAAAAAGCCAAGAAAGACACATGTCGCAGTGACACAAACATAGGTCCTACCTTTCGGTTTTTTCAAAAATCGACTTTTTTCCCTGGTAGATTATTATGAAACAACCAATTTGGTCAACGGGGAAACTCGCCTTGCCATGTTCTACCACCAAAAAGGACGAGCCTCTGAGCATCTCTGGGCATGAAGCGGCTGGGCTCCCCGGGCCGTTCACTCGATCCCTGGTGTAGTCGTCCGGCTTGCCTGAGGGCGAAAAGAAAAGAAAAAAAACGGGTGATGGTGTTTTAGATATGCTAGATTATATAAAAGTTCAATGTAAAGGGGGAAAATGGTTGTATGATAAGATAAGGACTCTATTACTGCTAATACTCAGGGAAGCGGCCGTCTTCCGATGGATTCCACCCCCAGCTTTCCCCCCCGCCCCCCCGAATTCGAATTTGCATGTGAGTTGTTTTGTGCACGGATGCCCCAAATCAAATCCAAGAATTGGCCTTCGGAAGCACACGAAATGTTCACTGGGTTGGACCACACGGAGCTGGAGATGGGTCTGGGGGTGTCCCCTTTTTGTTGGCTTTTGATGGGAAACCAAAAAACCAAAGCATTATCCGCTTTGGAGGGTCCCCTAGAAAAGACATATCAGTATCATTTATGGAATTTACAACTCTTCCATGTGCATTACTCGTAGAGTTGCAAGAAAAAAAAAATGTCAAAAAGGGATGCTGAGCATGAACATTGTTGACATGCGACTACAAATAGTTTGACAACGCCTTGGCAAACGCTGACTAGCTGGTGGACACACGCTGCTTAGCTGGTGAATGCAGCATCATAATCAGCTCCATTGATATGAAACAAGACATATTGCTCATTCATATATTTCAATAATATGTGTGTTATCTTCTTCTTATTGTCCTTTACATGAATGATGATGAATATCTGGCCAGCCTCATGGGATCTTGCTAGACTTACCAAGAAGCCCTGATGCTCTGCACAGAATGAGCGCGGTGAAGTCACCATACCATGAACACACTGACCTACTGACCCGCCAGAAAGCCCCAACCACGGACTGGAGCTTTCGAGCCTTAGGCTTGGCCTCCGGGAGAAAAAAGAAGTTGTAATGCTGTAATGTTGACCCCGGATTCATAAACCCTTGTTTACTAATATAGGGGTGTTCCCCTCCAAAAGTGATAAATCCCCACTAAAACCAGTTGGACACCTCCCATATTAATAAACAGGGGGTTGATTAATCCAGGGTCAACAAGAGAATGGAATATTGGGCCCCTTCATCTTGCGCAAGGGTAGCTTGACTTGGTTGACATTGGAAGGGGGAAGTTGTTGGATTTCCCCTTAAACCACAATAATTAAGCAAACATGTAAAATGTTTCCCAACAACAGCCATGTTGAGGGCTCACAAGCAGGAACCTCCACCAGATCTTCGGTTGGTTGCACGGCCACCGGCTGGGCCGCCAGCTAGCTGCCAGACACTCACGCACCGTGTCATCCAGGTCGATGATCTGGAGCAATGTGGGCATGGCTCAAAATCCAAATCGTACCCGCAGTCGGTTTCGACAACCACAGCTATGTCGATCCTATGCCAACAGCCGGACGTTTCAAGTGTGATCCTCTTGCCGTGTCCGCCTTGAGACCAATGAATCCTGAGGCTTACCTTTTGCCTGGAAGGAGTTAAACTCTTAACAAGTTGTGCAGCCGTAAGGTCACTGGTGAATCCCAAACGATGGCAAGCCGACCTGACACGTTTTAAGTCTTCCGAGTGCTTGGCCACGTGAACTCTGGAACTCTCCTTCCCGCCTCGAGGTTGTAGGCCTCGGCGAGCCTTCTGGCAACCGTCTTCTTGCCTGACACGGAAAGCAACAAGAAACCAGGAACACAAACACAAGGCGGAACAAGAGCAACCGCAAACGCCTTCCATGATAGATGGCGTCTGAAGAAGGGATGGAGGATCCAAGGAGGTCCTTTCCAAGAATGCAGCTGTCGCATAGCCGGCAACAGAATAATGGCACTGCTCTGCTGCAAGAGTGGAAACCCAATGCAAAAATATCCAACCCATCACACACACTGGCTTCAGTTGCATGCCACTTTGCCGGCTGCAAATCAGTAGAAAGCAAGCAAAGCCCCTGCCGTGGCACTCAAGGATATGCCGTTTGCAGGACCAGCTTCCTTGTCTTAGTCCAAAGCATCCCAAAACGAGAAACGATTGCAAAGGGGCCCAGTTTCTGTTGTAATCTCAGGGTCCCAGATTCGATGGCCCCAGTGTCTTCCCTATGAGTTCTATTCTTTGCTTCGCCTGGGATTTTGTGTTTCACCCGTGTGGAACGGGCTCTTCCTCACTCAAAACTCCCGGTCTTCCCAGTAAAAAAGCCTTGCAGCCGTCGCAAGAAGCGGAAAGAAAACCAGCTCCCTCGAAGCCCGGCGTGCTCCCCGCCTGCGAAGGGCTTGCCCGTGATCACCAAGCGCAAAGGCACCTGGCGAAGAAAAGCGCGGCCCGCGGCCCGCGGCCCGCGGTTCGCCTCTCGGAGAAAAACGGGGTGGTTTGCCCAGAGAGCCAGCGGGGATTCCGGTGCTCCCTTGAAACCAACCTGAAAAGTGGGCTTCCCTCAAAAAGGGGCCCGGTTTTGGAGCCCGGTTTGGAGATTGTGGTTTCCCAGTTTCCCTCAACCAGAGGTTCAAGTCCCCAAGCCACCAATCCAAACCACCGGCCAAGCTGACCTGAGTTGTTCGGTTTCCACGCAAGCAAAACACACACACACACACACACCCTTTTCGGCTCCATAAAAAGTAGGAAGGGGCCCGAGTCTCCTACAGGTGTCCCTTGCTTCTAATGGCCCGCGTCTGCGCATCTGCAACTGCACAGTTTGAGGACGGCGTGTTGCTTGGAACCTCTTCGATCGCTCGCACGAGGTCCCGAGGACAGCCTTACTTGAAAAACCCGCATCTTTTCTTGCCCTTGTTTCTCGCCTGGGCAGGATTCGTGGCATCCGATTCTGTCAGATGATAGTCTGGAGAAATGACCTATGCTCACACTCTACAAATAGCAAACAACTCTCAGTTGTGCAAAGGCTCGCATTGCCCCCAAGACCATGTCACGCTGCACTGAAGACGACACAACAGTGACGTGTGCCGAAACTGGGGACCGCTCCACCCAATCCCCAAAAAATGCGCACACACACAATACACGCAACAACACACATACAACAAACAACACACACACAAGCACGCACAAACACACAACACAAAACGGCTCCCTCTTTTGGCGCTCTTGCCTGTGGCATGGCTGGCGGCGGCAATGGGGGAGACTCCTTGTACATCCTGGCGCGGCAGAATTTCCGAGCTCGGCCGATCTCAGCCGATCTCAGCCGCTGGTTCTGAGCATGTGGACTCTCCTTCCAGAAAGTTGGAGAAAATGGTTTTTTTGCTGAAAATAAGTCCCAAGCAACCAGTTTCAATGTTCCTTCATACACCACTCTAACCTTTTTCAGAGTTCCTTCCAATACCAACCAAAAGGCTGTGCTGTAGATCCCCCAGCAAAAAGTCTTTAACTTGCTGGTTGAAAGGAAATATGATGGGAATCCAAAAAGTTAAAGTCTAAAGATCCAACCAGGAGAGTCTTGTTGCCACCCGTTGTGAGAAAATTGGCGACCCCCTGAAAAAGGAATCCTTCACTACAAGGGGGTCGATCATTTTTCCACCTCTGAGGGGGCAAAAAAGGACCCCCCTGCTTCCAACAACCAACCAGAAGGCTTCACAAGCGACAAAAAAACACGGAGCCCAGGGCTCGCGTCCTTTTTTCCGTCGTAACGTCTGACATCAACAGCTGGCCCCGGCCTCATGGGATTGTCTCTAAAAAAAACCAAAAGCCAAAAAACACGAGTTTCATTTTGAGGATTTTTTTGGAGACCCCAAAAATATGTGTGGTGTCCTTTTGGTGTTCCCTTCAAACCACAAAGGGGATTCCCTCAAAAGAGGGAATCGCCCAAGCGCACACACACATACATTCCATGCTCCACGTCTCCCTTCGCTTTGTCCTTCCATCGGTTGCCCTCCGTGTTCGCACGGACCAGGCGACAGGTGAAATATTGGAGCACGTGCAACCCCTTCTCTCGCATGGGGAAGAGGAAGGATCGCATTCCCTGTCCAAGCGCTGCATCCCGGCCCCCCGCCTGTCGATCATGGATGACACGATGACGCCGAAGCGGTAGTTCACCTTGCGACGAGAGTAGAGGTTGGGCGCGTCCCCCAAAACCCACTGACTTTTGCTTCTAAGATGCTTATGGCTCATAATCTGCCACACCAAGCCGAGTTAGGTACCTGGAAACGGCCAACTTGAGGAGGGGGGGAGAAACGGGTGAAAGGGGGGTTGGCTGAAGTTGGGCCGTCTGCCGGCTGCGAAACGAAACGCACCTCCCCCTTTTGTGTAGCAAGCCAAATATCCCCACGTCTGAACGCGTCAAATTCGAGCAAAGGCGCCCGCAGGATTGCACAAGGCGCAGCGGCTTCTCTTTTCAGAACTACCGGACTAGACGGATCCGACCCTCTGCAAAAGTTGAGACTTGTTGCTGAACAAAGGGAAAAGGAAGGCAACCCAAAAGGGCGAAAGGTGAAACATGTTGAGTGCAGCCTGGCACTGTGGACTGGTGCAAAATGTATGCTGGCCTGTGGTGTATGTTACACGAAGAGTCAAGGGAAACGGAAATTCTGATGTCCAAAGGTTCCCATGTCCAAGTACAGTTCAAACCATGGCCATTCAACCTCCCCCCCCACCCCCCAGCCCAAAAGACACGCACACACACAAGCAAGCAAGAAAACAAGCACCGCTCCTCTGGATTATCAGCCCAAACCATGATCTTTCAGCTCCGAAAGAAAGGAATCTATTTCCATGCCTTTTTCATCATCCCACCGACCGGAAGGGAATTGTGCCATCTACTTTCACCCTGGTGTAGGTGGGCATTTGTTCCCGTGGTTGTAAGTGGGGGGTAACTGGGTAACTGGGGTAACTGGGGTAAGTGGGGTAACTGGGGTAGCTGGGGTATCTGGGGTAGCTGGGTTGGTTCCTAAACCCTGGCTGCACTCTGCGCGTGTGTTTGTTTGAGGCTACTCTTTCAAGTTTGGAAACCAAAAGGGCGGGCCCTGTTTTGACACCTACCGCATCTGCTTCCGTGGCCAGTATTGAGCCAGGGTGCCTGCCTTAACCTGCTAAATAGTTACATGTAACCTCGGTTATATGGGCAACTTCTTAGAGGGACTTTGTGTGTCTAACGCAAGGAAGTTTGAGGCAATAACAGGTCTGTGATGCCCTTAGATGTCCTGATGCGCTCAACATTTCCCAGCTTGGCGGCCATTTCTTTGAGAGGATCCGAGTCAATACTACGTGCTCCAGTAGAGAGGATAGAATAAAATGGTACCATTTTTTCAGTTTTGTCTATTTTAGTTGGGGGGGTTCCTCCCAACCAAACAAGCGGTGAGAAAGGGCACCTAGCTGGGGGACCTAGCATATAATTCAAACCCCCCATGGTTTCCTACAAGCTCCCCATGTTCCTTCCATTTCTCACTCCCATGACCCCTATAGACCATCCCCAAGTTGGTTTTAAGCAACCCCCATGGTTTCCTAGGGAATCCCCAGGTGACCCCTACAAACCGCCAGAGTCAAGCGACATTGCGCCAAAGCACTCCTCAGATCAACTAAGCAGACCCTCTACTAACCCTGCACCCACCCCGAAACCAACCCAATACCAACCCACTCCGAGTCAAGAGAATGGGCGAAATGAAAGGCTACCGCCAGGTGCCGCCGAAGTCACTGGCAGGCCATTCACAAAGTCCAGCTCCGCGGACATCTTCCCCACAAAGCTGATCTGCGCGGGGTGGCTCTGCTTTTTGACTACCCCAAAGTGGCTGAAACCCGGTGGGTCATGGGCCTCAAAAAAGGAACCATGTGCAGCTTTTGGACTTCCAAAGTTCTAGAGTTTGATTCCTTGTCCATTCTTTTCAGCCATCGTTCTTTTCAAAAACCGGATCTGTTTCCCCTGGGTTTTTGATGGTGTTCCTGAAAAGAAGGATCCCTGGAAAGAATGGGGAATGTAGCCCTCGAAAAGTGACTTCAACCCAGGGGTGGGTCATGGACCTCAAAAAAGGACCCCCTGGGTTTCAGTCTATTTGCAGGTGGTCAAAGAATGGATCTGCAGGGAGATCGGCTTCAAACCGGATTCGGATGCTTTGGGTGGGGCCTTTGTTGAGGTTTGTTCTAAAACAGAAACCTCAAAACACCACACATTTTCAGTGGGAACTCTTCTTGTGGTATTTGTTGAAGGGGAAGCGGGGAAACTACCTTTTGCGAGTTCGAAACCTTTGGAAGAGTCTGGACTCCTGTTGCACATTGGTGCCCCACCTTATTGAATGACATATCAAACATATGCCTTGTTGCAGCACATGGCAACAGCAAGCAAGCAAGCAAGCCAAGCCAAGCCAAGCCAAGCCAAGCCAAGCCAAGCCAAGCCAAGCCAAGGTAAGGTAAGAAAAGCAAGCAAGCAAAGAAAGCAAAGAAAGCAAAGCAAGCAAGCAAGCGAAGCAAGCGAGCAAGCAAAGCAAAGCAAGTAAGGCAAGGCAAGGCAAGGCAAGGCAAGGTAAGGCAAGGCAAGGTAAGGCAAGGCAAGGCAAGGCAAGGCAAGCAAGCAAAACAAACAAAGAAAGCAAGCAACCTGGCACACACACACACAAACACACACACACACAAATACACAAATACACACAAATACACACAAATACACACAAATACACACAAATACACACAAATACACACAAATACACACAAATACACACAAATAAACAAACCCAGAGAAACATAAACTCGCAAGCACAAGCACACCACAAGACGTTACATCACAAACCTCAAAGCAAGCAAAATGGGTACTCAAAAGAAAAAACACACACACACACACCCGTGCACACTGGGACGATCAGCTGCCACCCCCACCCCAGCCGTCTCTCGGCTTTTCCACCGGCGAGTTCTGAAATCGATCGATCTGCGTGCGAAAAGGCCCAGAGAACGGCGCCATGGAAGGGGTTCTCAGCTTAGCTGTTGCCAAGGCGATGGGTTGATCACGTGGATTGACCACAGCCCTGCGTGACAACGAAATCCCTTTTTGGGCGTTTGTGTCATGCGGGAATCAGGTCGAAATCACCTGCAGATCGCAGTGAGTTTACTTCTCGCGCCGAGAGAACATGTCACAAGACGTCCTCCGGACCATTGGGGTCTGAGCGAACTCCCAATCTCCATGGGAAACGCTTCGCCCAGTGAAACTTCAGCCGTTTTCGGCCTGAGTGTGAGACACCAGTTGGTCCAAACGTGACACTTGATTTTCTTGGAGACATGAAACACCCCCTACCACCATACCAGTTCCGAGACTCATCAGGGTGCGGGAATAGAAAAGCCTAAGCCTGAGGTCAAAACGTGGGGCCAGGTGAGGTCTGGTGAAAACGTCCAAGGCCAACGGCCAACTCCCCCCGCATACATAAGGCAATAAGGCCACCTCTACAAAGGGGGGGAGGGGGGGGCCAACAATTTGCAGGGATTAAAGGAATGACCCTAACCATCCCCAACTCCCTTTTGATGGCCTGAGAACCAAGACGAACCTCAGGTTTTTAAACCACTACCTTCCAGCTTAAGCACCTCAACTGGGGCCTTCTCTGCCCAAAAGACCACACACCTGTTGCATATTCAATGGACTGGCTCCTTACAAAATTGTGGGGTTTCACTCACGAAGATATTCGAACATTCCCCCGCTGTTTTTTTCGCTCCAAGAGGTTTGCACAACTCCTAAACCGCTACCCCCCCCCCCCCAGCAAAGCAGAAAGGTGTATTTGGGTGGCTCGTCGGTTTGGGGTACCCCCAACAATGGCAACAGTTTCCTTTTGGTTGCCCTTCAAAACTATCAAAAAAAAGATTCACAGAAAGGCGACATGTTCATGTACCCTTTGTCCGTGTCTTTTTCGTGGTCGAACCCCCCGTTGCCCCTCGAAAAGTGGCTTGGAGTGGAACCCCGTAGCTGGCTGCCGGAAAACCTCGCTTGTTGGTTTCAGTAGATGAAGTGGGTTTACTTGGTTCGAATGTGCTGCAACAATTGGATTCACCCCCTCTTTCAAAGTCGTTTCTAGGGAAATCCAGTGACCGAGCCCTGTTTTTTTGCTCCGAAGCCAGCTGCAATTCGCCTGTTGTTTGGACCACCCTGGGGTTCAGCTACCACCATTAAAACGATGGTTGGGTTCATATATTTCACCCCCTTTGTTTACCTTTCAGCATTCTCATCCTCTAGTGTGAGTCCTTGCCTTTCTTTTACTAGGGGCTTTGGGAACCCTAGGGCACCGAAATCTTGCGAACAAGAAAGCAGTTGAACCCATTGCCACTTCGGCATCGTCTTTGAGACAAAAAACACTGGGCCTAGTGGAAAACAAACAATATGGACCCCAGAAAACAACACGGGGAGCCAATTCTGCAGGGATTGGTCTTGGAATTCCAGTAGTGATAGAATCCCTTTAAAACCAGCAGGGGAAAATGGCAACTATTATTTTCAGCAAATGGAAGAAATGGGACACTGCACCTTTTGGGAGTCCCCCCGTTGCTCGAAGCTCGCAGGAGTTGCTTTCAGGAGCACAAACGACAGCTTTGGGGCCCACTTCTGAATTCCAAATGAGCCATGATCCTACACGTGTCATGATTTGCTTTGCCGTATCATTTTGCTTACGCAACTAGCTTACGCCACCTTATGCACAGGTCGATATGACGCCAGGTCACAAACTCCAAATGTGTCAAATCCAAACGGAAGAATTGGGACCCCGCGCCCAGCGAATATTCAGGTCACGTCCAGCACTTTGCGACGCCGCCACCAGCTCCCGCGCTCCCAGAGCGCCTCCTCCGACTCGGAGTCCTCGCCGACGCCGAAGCCGGGGGTAGCCACGGGTGGCCCCGTGGCTCCGCTACACCCGGGGGAAAAAGAGGGATTCTCTTTATGTAGTGAATGATGTTTGTACACATAATATACATGAATATATATATATATATATAGGAAAATACATGCAAATATAGATATATATATATATACGTGTCAATATGCATATATATATATAGTTATATGTATGTACGCATTCTTTCCACTTATATGTATATCCCATTTCCACCCCCGCGGGGGGAACAAAGTCCCAGTAGTTCAGTCACCCGAAACGTAGAGGTCAAGAATTGGGGCCTACGAGTTTTGGATTTTAGAAGTGGTGAACTCCGGGGAAAAGCGCCGAGACGGCAAACAAACCGAGAGAACATCAAGCAACGCATTGAGCCGATGTTTTAACCTTCATGATTCGGACAATATGAAGTTGCCAGTGCCATCCCGGACATGCTGTAGGTACAACGACTGCGCACCTCAGGTGAAGCTTTTATTCTTCGCAAATTCGTATGCCAACATCCTGTTAACCTGTGCGTGAGCCTCAGCCACCAAGGCAAGCAGCAACGCACGGGCTGGAGTCCTGTGCTCTCTCAGTTAAGATGTGTGTGTGTGTATATTTTTGGGGTCCCCATTTGTCCTTATTTGAGATATAGCTTTAGCCCCATGATCCTAATTGGGTTCTAGCAAATAGGCTCTAAGATGCTACACGCATGATTCTGCTTTGGTGCAAGCTGGCCTGTCTATTACTGTACATCAGCTTCCCTCTAATTGTCGGTTTGGATTGGTGGTCAGGTGTTAAGGGTGGCTTCCCATTCACCCTCTACAAGAACCAGAGGTTCAAACCCCAAACCACCAATCCAAACCACCAACCAAGGGTAAACCTGGCTCCGTAGGTTTGGGGCCCCTTGAATTGCAGGACCGGCAAGAGTCGAGGGATGGCTACTCGCACCGACGCTCGCCCGATTGTCGGGCCTCAGTGCGCTCTTTGCAAGTGCAGGCAGCCCATTCCTCGATTTGGGGCGGAGGCAGAGAAGAAAAAGTTGGTCCCAATGAAAGTACTGGATTTCCCCCTCAAGAGGTGCAAATGATTGCTGGGTTCCATTGAAACGATCGCCTGTTTTGAAGGTTCCAAAAGGAGAAATGGCTCGGAAACCTTGGAGTAGAGCCTTGAGATCCAAACTGAATGTATTCAACGCCTGTGCATCTCGAATCTGGTTAGCACCTTGCCAAGCGACAAGAACCGTCCAGGGTGCAACCTGACATATCTCTGTGGGCCCTTTCTCAGTCATGTAAGAATGTCTGCGAAAAGAAATAACCGAGAGTCTCTGATTCGGACATATTAACACAAGATGTTGGTGATGTGCGTTCACAGCTCTTCCAGCGAGACCCCGGCTACGCTTCATGAGGGCGGGCTTAAGGCGTGGGTTTAGGCTTAGGGTAGGTTTTGGCGTGGGTGTCAAGGTGTGCAGGGTAAGTCTAGGGAGTGGGTTTAGGGCGGGCTTAGGGTATCACACACCAAGATTAGGCAGACTGTTCAGTCGCTCCCCTCGCATCCATGCACGTGCCTCAAAAGCAAGTCTACAAGTTGTGGACAAGCAACTGTTGACACAATCCGAACTGTACTTCCCCATCCTTTCGAGGGGTCTGAACAACTAGGGAATCCAGCCCGTTGCATAATCGCTTTGCTTGGGCTGACATGCAGCACAGGGGTCCTTCTTTTGGAAAACTGCTCCAAAATCCCGGAATGACTGATGGCTTCCCAACCCAACGATGGATTCAGCGCCCCTCTAGTTGGTGGTTTGATGTTTGGTGCTTTGATGTTTGGCGGTTCGGGGAGAAACGCCAGTAGTGGGAAGTGGCGTTGTTTTTGTTCGGTGTTGAAATCATGTTGCATGTGTTTCAGTAAATGTGGGCCAAGAAGTTCTTGGGAAGGCCGGAAACGGCAAACAAAGAACACGAGGCGTCCAGCTTTGTTTTGTGCGCGTTGAAGGATGTGCTGTCGCACAGGGGTCACTGGATTAAACTTGCTCCGTTGCAATTTACTGGAGGTCCAAAAAGGGAGATGGAAGAACGCCTGCAACTGCACCACCTCCTTCTAGTTGCCTCTTAAACCCAAAGCCCCCAAAGCCCCAAAGCCCCCCAAAGCCCCCAAAAGCCCGAGGTTAGTTGGCTGCCTCTTGGTGGCCTACCATCCCAAAGCCCAACGGCGCCGCTTGCGGTCGCCTACTTCCCTCTTCCCAGCCCAAGCGTCGTACTCGTACAGCTCAACCTTGAGAGCCTCCGACGCGTCCAGCTCCTGAGCCTCCGGGAAGCTTGGAACTGGTGGTGCTTCAGGGAATGGGAAAAATGGGGGTCTCAAAAAAAGGGTACTCAAATACACAGGATTCTCAAAAAAGGGTTCTCAAATACACAGGATTCTCAAATAGGGTTCCTAGAAAACATGTTTCTCAATTCTCCAGTCTGGCCGGTGGTTCTCAAATATGGCCTGTCGTCAAACAATTGGCCCCCTTTGCCGCATTGTGCTGCCTTGTGCCGCCTTTTAAGAGGGATACGCAACAGGACCCCGGTCTTTTGACGTCTCAATTTGGGTTCTCAAACAGGGTTCTGTAGGGATCAGACACTTGCAGGCGGGGGAAGGGAAACCAGTTAAGGAAGCCACCACTATGGTTCAGTCACAAACCGACCACTACCAACACACTCCAAACTCGGTAGGCCTGCATAAACCCCTGTTCAACGCAAACGGATCCCAACAGCACAAGCCACCTGGCCTACCATCTCTGATAGCACCGCGGCCTTTGCGGCTTGCTTGAAACAGAGGCCCTGCGCAAGAACACGAGCTGTGCCCCCGAAAAGCCTTCGATTCTTCCTTGGCATCATTGCGACATGTCTTGTTTCAGGGTCCCCTTTTTCAGGTCTTGTGGGGAAACCAAAAGAAACAACGTTACGCCATGTTGGGGTTCCCAACCTTGAAAAGGACGACGCACCTTGCTGAAATGCATCTGGTCAATCAGGAATCTGGAGAGGGGGATATGGGCCCTGCGCCAGCGAAAAAGCGGGGCCTGGAGCAGCGCGACCACCGCTGGCTCTCTGCGCTTCAGCTTCGCGAGGAAGAGGTTGAACCACTCCTCCGGGTCCCGGGTGCGCCGTTTTTGGGGGGTCTCTTAGGTTTCTCTTTCTGACTATACCAGGGGGTGTCTTGCTTTTTGCTTATCTTATCGCCTGTTCCTCGGTGTTCGTCTAAGCTTGCATCATGTGTTGTGGAACTGGTCTGACGGTCTTCTTCCCCCCTCCGCCTGCCTCAATTTCTCCAATGTCTCCACTTGCCGCAATTTGTTCGCTTGAAGGAATTCCTTTTGTGGGACTCTGTTCCCGATAAACAACATGGTCAAAGTGTGAACATCCCTGGTCCAAAAACTAGGCACGACATCTTCCCTCCTTCACAAAAGGCATGCTTTGTCTTACTCCATCTACTGAATGTACTACTCCCCCCCCCCAAACCTCCGTCACCAGTTCCGGTGGACACATAGAGTCTACTTGGCAACCTACTTGTTTCTCGGCTCTTCTCGGCTTAAAATCGGCGAGAATCCGTGCCCATCCCGAATCCAATGGCCCAACTCTGCACACCAAGGTCTTCGATTCTACTCGCTTGGGACCCCAAAATGATGGTGCTCTTGTTACCTTCCACAAAAGCCAGAAAGACGGGTGCGCAGGCTTCGTCAACCCTTAGCTAAGCCGAGACGAAGTAAACCCCCCACCCTCCAGCCACCCCACTCCCCCCCCGCTCCGGCGCCGCCGCCATGGGCCGCAGCCGGAGCCGCCTTTGCAGCTCCAGGGACCGCTGGGAGCCCATGCGCACCGCGCAGAGCCACAGCAGCCAGTCCAGCCGCGGCAGGTGCCACCAAAGCCAGCGCCAGGACCTGAGGCGTCGCGGAGGGTTTTTCTGCGGATGGAGCTCGTCTCGTGAAATCCACCTGAGAGTCCCTGGAATGACGGAGAAAAACAAGCTGGAAAATAGCAACGTTATGGTTTCAACCGTGGCTTCAAAGTGGCGCAGGAGTGTTGAGAAGCCCAGTGGAATGATTCAATCCCGCTGGATGCCAACAAGCCTTATGGTTTCAACTGCAGCTTATGTGGTGCGAACGGATTTCGCAACCATCCACAGTAGCTCTCAATGCAGTGTTTTTCCCGCTTTGCCCATGTTGCACCTAAGTGCCTTTTGTAGTTTGCTCCCTTTTTCTCGGGTTACCGACTGACCCTGGCGAGTGGTTTGGGGGTTTGGAGTTGAACCCGGTCTTGTGGGCAAATGGAAACCCTTTTCACACCGAACAACTGGGCTCCAAACCACCAACAAGAGGTAAGCTGGTTCTAAGCCGCTGTACCAAAGCAACCTGGGAAAAACGACAGACTCTCTCTGTGTTTGAACGCTCAGCCACTTTCGCAAAGCCATAGGCGGCATTCGTTTTGACCAAACCTTGATATGGTCCCAATGATTCCATTCTATAGGTAGCCCGCGTTTACCAAGGTTCACAGTTCCCTTTTGGTTGCCTCTAGCGGAACCTGGATCCCTTGGGTCTTGGACCCGCAAGTTGTTCAGCCGAGAAAACAAAAGTCCCTCAGGAACTTGGACGACTTGGACGACATGGACAGGCAAGACATCTTGACCGGAAGCTTTGGGGAGTTGCTCTGGGAGCCGAGGGGAAGGCGACAGGGACGAGTAGTTGTGGTAGTTTCGACGGGTCCAACAGGGCGCGCCCATGGAACAAGACAGCTCGGAAGTCTCGTGCAGATGGGAGCACTCTTGCAAGCTGAATGTGGGCATGAATCGGCAAAACAAGCCAAATATATGTGCATGCATGTGTTTGTGCGTTTGTCAATATCAATATATATATATATATATATCCCTTAGCCATCCAAGGGGCTCCCTGATTCGAGGCATGTTGCTCAGAGACGAGATGCAGCATTGTTGTCAAGCTTTTTCTGAGAACTTAGAGTTCGATGCACTGCAATTACCTTCTGAAGCCACCTGGTGATGGCCCGAGAGAAGCAAAGAAAGCTTCAAAAGAGCTTCACAGGAACAGTCTCCTTCGAACATCGCGGCCAGAGCGTCCTTCAAAATCGGGCACCCAAGTACTTTGGTCACATGCGAAGTACAGATAGCGGCACAGCATGCAAAAGGGGCATCGGCATAGGTATCCTTTTTGGGAAATAGATGGCCCTGTTAATTTATTGAACCACCAGGTAAACCAGGAATCGCCCTCTATTTGTCAACCAAATCAACCAAAAAGGACACCTATGCAAAGTGGTCTTGTTAACACCCGCCAGGCCCTTCCCCATGCCCGAGCATTATTTTTTTGCTTCTGAGCCACATGCGATTCACATCCCCTGGCTTGTACCTGGCGGAAAACGTGTCTTCGGGCGGTGGCCAACTGGCATGGGACCTCCGTTTCCTCCATTTGCTTGAGTCCCCTGGAAAAAAATATAAATGATTCCAGTAGTGATGGATTCCTTTTAAAACCAACAGGGGAAAATGGAACATATTCTTAACCAAGTAGAAGATTTCTGTATGGCAACTTGGTGTACCCAAAGTCATCGCCCTAGCAGATGAAGGTGAGCCTTGGCTTGCACATCTGACCCCCCGAAATAAGGCGCCAACACCTCGCCCTGTCAACGAACAGGCAAGCTCCCACATGTCGCTTCCCAGACACGCGCACCGGCTCTCTCCCTCAAAACAGACACAAAAGAAAGGCAAATGGTGGCCCACTGAGGGGGCCACATTTGGTTCCCGGCAAAATCGACACACACACACACACACAAACAAAGGCAAATCTCGGTTGCTTTCTGCTCCCCTGCGAAAAGTGACTAACTTTTCGTGGTTTAATTCGGAAAACCCCTCAGTTGGCAAAAAGTTAAAGTCCTAACATCCATGCAAAACTCGCCAAAGAAATGGTGGCCCACTGAGGGGGCCGCATTTGTTTCCCGGCATCGGATCTTGCGAGCGCCCGACTTTGGAAGCGCTGGTTCAAGCCGCGATCCACTGCATGGACTTGTGACGCCTAATATTGCCTGGACATGTTGCCTGTTGTGGTCTCATGGCGGATGTTGCAAAGGGTGAAAAATACAGAAGGAACTGAGAAACTTCTTGTCCAATCTGAAAAATCCGAAATGTATGAAAGTGCATGGTTTGGCTTGTTCATTCTGACGCCACAAGCGAGAAACAGCTCCTCAAACAGCATTGCCAGTATCGCCATGAGTGCACTGGTTCTGGCGGATAATGTCCAAAGGTGTTGCTCTTCAGGATTGGT
Organism: Effrenium voratum; assembly: GCA_963377175.1. Taxonomy (NCBI): domain Eukaryota; class Dinophyceae; order Suessiales; family Symbiodiniaceae; genus Effrenium; species Effrenium voratum. Next base: position 263,404 of record CAUJNA010003623.1, read on the forward strand.
TACCTCAGGTGTCAAGCGAAGCCAACGGGGAGACATTCTATTCTATGGGGTTCCCCAACACGAGCCCCAAGACACTGTTTGAAATCAATCTGCAATGAGAAGGTTCCGTGGCAACGTGCCGCCACACGTTGCATCACAACCTCCCTCGTGTCCGAGCAAACATCTCGCCCTGGAATTGGCAGAAAAACATGTTGAAAGCGAACCCTCCGCCCTCGCCAAACAGCACGCTGACAAGCCCACCGGACCGGAAAAACAATTTTCCTGCCGCCCAAAGGGCCGAAGAGTCATCAGCAATAATCGGCTTCCGGGCTTGGCTACTTCAAAATGCCCTGGCTCTCCACAATAAGCAACACGCAACCGGCCCCCACCCACCAAGCAAAAAGCTAAAACTCCAAAACTCCCCCCCAAAAAAAAAAACAAAAAACAACGCAAAAAGAAGCAATAACTCCCACAAATCTAGGGTGTGATTCCCCATTCTTTTCAGCCATCGTTCTTTCCAAAAACCAGATCCATTTCCCCAGGGTTTCCGGAGGTTTTCTAGAAAGATTCGGATCCCTGGAAAGAATGGGGCGGGTACCCCTAGAATATGGGTCTTCTTTGTTTAAGGGACCCACCAAAATGGAGGTTTATCCTTTTGGTCTCCCTTTTTCAACACAAACAACAAGGGAGCACCCTCAAAAAACGGCCACGGCCATATGAACCCAAAACATCCCAAAACCCCCCCGGCCTGTGGCGAAGCTCTTGCCACTGGCCCTGCTTCTGCTGCGAGATCACCAGCTCCAGCCGTTTCTGGCGGAGTTCGCGGGGACTCCGCGGTGATTCTCCCAAAAAGAACCGCGGATGGACAGAGGGAGGGGGGGGCCGGGGGGAGGGGAAGCGGGGGGCCGGGGGGAGGGGAAGCGGGGGGCCGGGGGGAGGGGGGGGCAGGGTATGATGGACACTGAACGGGTCTATTCTACACCTTGATTTAGGGCATTAGTTTTTGAGGGTTCTTCTCTCAAAGTGTCATTGGCTTTAGGATTCTTGGCTCGTGTCCATACGGGCGGGTCCCTCCAAAAGCGATGATCCCACCAGGGGACAGTCACCGTTCAGAAACCCAACGGAATGACTCAAAATGTCGCTGTAAACTAAAAACAACAACAAAGGTTGTGGTTTCATGGTGCAGGATCTCGTCCATGTAGGGGACTCCAAAAACATGGCAACCGCTTCCCCTTCAAACCACTCAAAAGAAGGCTCCCTGCGAAATGGGTGCATCTTTTTTTTTTTTCGGGGACCCCCCCAAGAAGGCCACCCCCCATGTGGCAGCTGGAAGCAGCCGAAACGCAGTGCTTGCCTTCACCAAACGGAACCATTTTCCAGAAGCCGAAACGTGGAGTTTGGATCTTTGGATGGTCGTTCTGTCCTTCGGAGACAGTCCTTGCTTGATGGGAAATGGCAAACTGGCATTCCGAGGAGCAAGGATGCTCAAATGGATCCGTCTTTTGATGCTAGCCCTGCTTTGCCGGTTTTGCAGGGAAACCACAAGGAAAACCGAAATCATGTTGGGGAACCGTTTGGGAGGGTACCTTTAAAAAGACATACCCAGATAGTTTGAGCCGAAAGAACCTCACAAAAGAGACAATGCCTCCTTGGTTCATGATGTGTTCAGGTTGCTGGACAACCTGTCAAGAGACTTTGCTGGACAACCTGTCAAGAGACTTCCTGAAACCCATCCAAAAGGCTGGATTCGCTTTTATGCCTGGAAACATGGCGACGGCGGCTGAAGAGCAAGATCAAGCGTTGCCGCTCATAGCCAGTAGCTTTGACAGAAGACTTTCAGCTGAAGTCTTGGCCGACGTCTCTTGTGGGAATTGGCCTCCTCCCCAAACCTTGTGGCGTCAACGCCTGGACCCCTTGGCCAAGTCCATCCCATTCAGGGGTCTGGATTTTCCGCCGCAAGGTTGCAGTCTGGTGAGTTCCATTGAAACGATCGCCAAGTGTGGAGCTTCCGAAAAAAGGACGTCCTCCAGTAGAGAGGTTGGAGCAGGGGTGCCCCTTTTTTCTGTAGTTTATTTTAGTAGGGGAACCCTCCCAACCAAAAGTAGAAACGGAAGAAGGGGCCCTAGCTGGGGGACCTAGTGGAGGAAACCCCCGCCATTGCCTCGCCTTCTCCACGTGCCCAAAGAGGCCATAGCTGCCACACGCGCCCACTTGCCGCAGGAGCCGCATGCCCCGCAGCCAGCGCTGCCATCCGGGCGCCTGAACACCCGCGGCTCGATCCCACCAGTTTTACCTCGGTTGCTTTCGGCTCCCCTGCTAAACGTTTAACTTTTAGTCGTTTCATGGAAAGCCCATTAGTTGGCAAAAAGTTAAAGCCCTAACATCCAAGCAAAATGCACCAAAGTTACTTTGCAGCCACCCCTCAGAGTGGTATTCAGATTGTTTGATTCAGGGTTTGTATTTAGGGGTGGTACTTAGGGGTGGTTGTTGGGGGTGGTATTTAGAGTTGGTACTGTGGAGGGACAAGTGACAAGAGTTGTTCCAGCCATAGAGCTTCATCCATCCCAACTGGTGGATATTGTCAGAAACTGACTTTGGTCTGCAGGAATCTTAAGGCTGTAGTTAACATCAGCCGCCCTGAAACCGCGGAAGGCAAAATCAGCGAGTCTTTCTACGACAGGCGCAGGCGGCTGGCGGCATTGTCGCAGGTTGCGGGGATTTAGCTGGAGGAAGCTGATTCTTGAACTGCAAGCTTTCGCAACAAGCACAAGTCCTGGTGCTTTGTGCCGTCCCACCTTTGTGATAATGCTTTCCTGGGCTTGCTGGAACACACCGGAAAGCAGGCAGGCTGCAGCACATGCGCAGCAAATGGAAGGCCTGCGGCTTGGCTGAGGCTCAGATCGACACTGGCGGCCCAAGCCGCCAAATTCGTAGCCACTCAATTGCCATGAGCACGTTGGATGAAGCAAACGACAAAGGTTGCTTTCTAACCAACTACCCAAGACCCAATTCCTGCCTTGCGCTTTGCGCTTTGCGGGCCAAGATGCAAACAGCATCAGCTCGCCTCAAGATTTTAGCTCTCGAACCAAGACTTACCTTGCAAGGCTCTCGGCCATTCCCGAGCCAAAGGCTTGAAGCCTAAAAGCTCGGGCAAAGTTGTTGAACACCTCGCAAATCGCGAGCGTCCTCGAATTGCTTGGCGTGCTTCACCCTTGACCAACTGCCAGCGACTTGTTTTCTTTCAACCAGCTGGTTGAGCTGCTTGAGTACCGAAAGCCCACCGGACGCCGACGCAGCAGCGCCTCGCCGCCTCCGTGCGCCGCCTTGGAAGCCGCTTGCGCCGGGCTCGGCGCCCCCGAAGTGGCTCGCACTGGAAATGCCGGTCAGCCGGTCAGCTCAAAGAACAAGATTTACCCAAGGCGTGGAAGAAAGAGCAGGTTTAAGCAGGGTGCAAAAGATGAGGAGAATCGGCCACCCTTGGCAGGCCGACCCAAAACTGAGGGGCAAAAGTAGGGCGGCGGCAAACTGTCACGCCGCTGTCCTCAATTTATTGGAACGTCACGGCGAAGGTGGTCAGCTTCAATCGGCGCAACTCGTTCGATGCGCCATTCAAACTGCACCCAGCATGAATTGTGCTGATGTACGTCCTGATGCACATGTATAAACACTCATATCAAAGCAACATCACGTTTTGCGCAGCCTTGGATCTCGACTCAAAAGCCCCCTGCTCAAGCGGCCACGGGTGCACTGGCCATATGTCTGTGAGTTGCGATACCTACGGCGACCCTGGCACCTGCAGCTGAAGTGAAGCAAGCTAGACCACATGCAGTCGGCCAATGATGTTGGCTCGAGAACAAATCCAGCGCTACGGCCAGCTGCAAGTCAAGCCTGTACAGCTCGCGCTTTCAGCTGCGCACTGGGCAAGGCAAAGCTGCTCGTCGCAACATGGCGACGCCGGACGGGATAGGAAGAAATTTGCTCCAAGTTTCGGCAAAGGACAGAGCCCTCACAAGTGCGCTGCCAGAACCCGCTCGAAACAATGGCCTCGGGGGTGTACCTAGGCTTCGGGAGTGGAAAGGCGGTTGGAGGCCTTGAGGCAGGCTGCTTTCGGTTGCATCCATGGCCAGAGTTTTCAAGCCCTGCGCCAGGGCTCGTTCAGGCGCGAAGTTCGAAGTCTTGAATTTGGCCATGTGCAAACCTGCGATTCCGAGGTGGCAGTTGGTGGCTTGGACGCCGTTGCAGAAATTTTCGTGAGGCGCAACTCCCAAAGCTTGCCGCAGGCCTGCACAGCTAGGCCCCAGCTCAGCGGATGGTCACAGCAAGCTGGGCCCCCAGCTTAGATGCGACGCGACATCTTTGCAAGAATCCGACCAAGCTTTGCGGCTGCAGGCGTCGACGCTTAACGGAACTCGTCGCACATCGAGGCGGTTTCAACTCCACCCACCACGCGAAAGTCCCGCACGAGTCGGGCAAGCCAAGTTGCCAGCCATGAGCGGCACCCAGCCACGCATGGCCTCTGCGCAACTGGGACGAAGTGCTGCGCGCCCCGTCCGCCAAGCCAAGGTCTGAGCGCCCATCAGCTGCTTCAAACTCTTCTTGTCAAGCTGGCCGCGGAGGAAAATGGCGCACAGTCCGCGCCGGCGCTTTAACATTCCGGACTTGAAGCGACGCAATCCAAAGGCTTGTCGGGGGCCCAAGTTGGCCGGGCAGAGAACTCCGTCGCGACCCCAAGTTCTTCAGTGCCGCGTCACCGGAAGACGTGCCAGCCTAAACCAGAACGCAGATTTCCATGGACATTACCGCCGGGTTATGTTGGAGCACCCGTCTCTCACAGTCAAGGTACGAGCATGGCCACATAGCGACCAGCGCCTTCCGTCTGCTGCCAGATTACTTTACGGAACCAAACAAGAAACACACAGAGACAGTTCCGTCGTCAGCGCTCAAGAGCAAGGCCTAGTTCTCGCCCCTTGGCGCAAGTCCACCGATTCATCCCAAAGCTTTCAACCGTTGCCTCCTGCTCAGTGGACTTACTAGCAGGAAATGATCTGTTGGGCGTGGCTTCCCTTGGGGCAAAACACATTGGCAGTTTTCCGCATTTTTCGAGGGCACCCGTTTGGTGCGGTTTTGGAGGGAAACCAAACTTGTCCCACCCAACTGGCAAGCGAAAACCCACGCCTCTGGGGCGTCGGCGCTGGGCCGGCTAAAGCCATCCTGGCAGATTCTGGCAGATGGCTTTAGAAGACGATGCCCAATGGGCTCGCCATGGACCAAGCTGCCCCTTACCTTCAGCACGATAGGCTTTGAGCATCACGCCAAAACCAAACCTCATGCCAAAAAAAATCAATGGTGCTTAACCCCCGCCCAAACGCACACAGACACACAGACACACAGACACACAGACACACAGACACACAGACACACAGACACACAGACACACAGGCACACAGGCACACAGGCACACAGGCACACAGGCACACAGGCACACAGGCACACAGGCACACACACAGGCACACAGGCACACAGGCACACACACAGGCACACAGGCACACAGGCACACAGGCACACAGGCACACAGGCACACAGGCACACAGGCACACAGGCACACAGGCACACAGGCACACAGGCACACAGGCACACAGGCACACAGGCACACAGGCACACAGGCACACAGGCACACAGACACACAGACACACAGACACACAGACACACAGACACACAGACACACAGACACACAGACACACAGACACACAGACACACAGACACACAGACACACAGACACACAGACACACAGACACACAGACACACAGACACACAGACACACAGACACACAGACACACAGACACACAGACACACAGACACACAGACACACAGACACACAGACACACAGACACACAGACACACAGACACACAGACACACAGACACACAGACACACAGACACACAGACACACAGACACACAGACACACAGACACACAGACACACAGACACACAGACACACAAACACACACACACACACACACACACACCCTCCCCCCCCCAAACAAGAAACAAACAAAAAGAAAGAAATGCAACATGCGGGAAGAAAGACCGCTTCCCCTCTGACCCTCTTTGGGGCCAGTGCGGCCACCCAATGACCAGGTAGAGGGCATTGCACCCGCCCGCTCGCTGCGTGAAACCAACACCAAGGTCTCGGTGAGCCGAGAGAACCGCCGCAAAAAACACGTGGCGTTGTGCTTTCTTCTTATCATAGACGGTGTGGCGCAGTGACCGGACCCGTTTTCACGTAGCTCAGCTTAGGTTGATTTTTGAGTTGCTGGCTTCAAGTGGGAAAGGACTTGCAACAGCATCTGGCGATCTTGAACAAAGTGTGACTTGCATTGAACCTCAGACATGTCCAATGGTTCGTCTGGTTGCATGACTTCGTCTGATATCCAGATTGTAAGCTGGAAGTGGAAGATGAACTCATTGCTCTCTCGCTTCTCAAAGTAGGGGTTCTCGAAAATGGTTGGCTTGGCTTCCTTCTGGCTCCCAAAGCCAACCAAACGGACATTCCCCCCAAAAAAAGAACACAAAAGGAAGAAAAGCGGCCTAAAAAAGTAATCCCCCCCCCCCCCCACCACCCCCCCACCCACCCCCCACCCACCCAATCCTCACCCACCCAATCCTCACCCACCCACCCACCCACCCACCCACCCACCCACTAAACCACTAAACGCCCCGGTCCATGAGCACCACCACGTTCTCCAGGGCATAGCACCCCACCAGCAAAGCCAAGAGCGTCATGAAGGCCGTCTCGCAGATTTGCAGTATTAGCGGCTCCTCGCCCCCAGTTCTGGGGGTTGGGAGCCCCCCCCTGGACAGCGCGCTAGGGACTACCAAATATGGAGCAGATGGGAATGGAGCATAGGGGTTGATTCCTCATTCTTTTCAACCATCGTTCTTTCCAAAAACCGATCGCTGCTTCCCCTAGGCTCTGCTGGTTTTCCGGAAAGAAGGATCACTGGAAAGAATGGGGAAGTGTCCCCTAGACCAGTTGTTCGGACTGCTTCTCCAAGGAAAGCGGTCCCGGAAAAGAGAATCCACAGCTGGAAGTCGCCTTGTTAGGCTAGCGGGGGCGAAAACGGAATTTGGACTTCCGGTTTTCCAGTTGGTGGCTCGTTTAACCAAGGGGTAGCCTCGAAAAGATGTACATCTCTTTTGGGGAAGGACCACTTGGCAGCAGAAATGCGGAAAAAGCGTGGGCTTGGCCTTTTGCCCGCAAAGCTTGTGGGCCCACAAAACAAAGTTCTGCGCCTGGCACGCCGGGGTGGGGGGCAGCGATTGCTTTAACCCTGAAGCGCGGGTCAAATTCGCAGGGTAGAAAACCCCACCGTTGGCGTTTATGCCAAGCATGAAAGCACGGCTAAGTACGCACAACTTTGCATGGACAAGGCAAACAGCAACCGAGAACGCACTCTGCAAGGGACCAAGCCCCACTTCTCAACCGAAGGCGGGGCTGTGTGCTCCAGTTGTTCCTGCGGAGAGCCACGCGTGGCACAAAGCCCAAAGTGGACACGTCCCAGTCAGAAAGGGCAAGAATTCCGTCCCAAATGCCTACACATAGCCATCGCACACCGGCCCTGTTTGCAGGATGGCTGCCAGGTGACCCTCATTCGGTAGTGCTGTTGCTTCCCTAGTGATTCGAATCAGCAGCATGGCGGCAAGTCAGGCACTGGATGACGGCCAGCCATTTATCAAATAGCTGCGGCGCTCAAATCATTCACAGCAGAGGCGGTCACACACACACACACAAACACCCTTATATTTATGCGGAAGTCTATATAGCAGGTGGCAAGCTTTAGCAACCAGGATCTTCGAAGCAGTGACTGCTGAAAAATACACTCAACTGCTATCCGGCTCTTGGTGATGCTGCTAACGCTGCTGCTTGGTTGTGGTTGTGGTTATGGTTGCGGTTGTCATTGTCGTTGTCGCCATCGTCATCGGTGTCGTCCACGTGGTCATGGTCGTGGTCGTGGTCGCGGTCGTCGTCATGGTAGTGGTTTGGTGGTGGCTTGGTGGTGGCTTGGTGGTGGCAGTGTTGGTGGTGGTGAGTTTGGTGGTTTCGGTTGTGGTTTTGGTTGTGGTTGTGGCTGCGGTTGTTGTGGTCCTCGTCGTTGTCGTTGTTGTCGTTGATGTTGTTGGTGATGGTTGCGGTTCTCGTGCTGTTTCTGCGGCTGTTGCTTTCGCTTCAGCTTTTGCTGCTACTGCTACTGCTGTGGCTGCTGCTTCTGTTGCTGCTGCTATTGCTGTTGCTGTTGTTAATGTTGCTGCTGCTGTTGTTAATGCTGCTGCTGCTGCTGCTGCTGCTGCTGCTGCTGCTGCTGCTGCTGCTGCTGCTGCTGCTGCTGCTGCTGCTGCTGCTGCTGCTGCTGCTGCTGCTGCTGCTGCTGCTGCTGCTGCTGCTGCTGCTGCTGCTGCTGCTGCTGCTGCTGCTGCTGCTGCTGCTGCTGCTGCTGCTGCTGCTGTAGCTGTAGTTGTAGTTGTTGTTGTTGATGCTGTTACTGCTGTTGCTGTTGCTGTTGCTGCTCCTCTTGCTGTTGCTGATGCTGTTGCTGTTGCTGTTGCTGTTGCTGTTGCTGCTGCTGCTGCTGCTGCTGCTGCTGCTGCTGCTGCTGCTGCTGCTGCTGCTGCTGCTGCTGCTGCTGCTGCTGCTGCTGCTGCTGGTGTTGCTGCTGCTGCTGGTGTTGTTGTGGTTGTGGTTGTGGTTGTGGTTGTGGCTGTGGTTGTGGTTGTGGTTGTGGTTGTGGTTGTGGTTGTGGTTGTTGCTGCTGCTCTTGTTCTTGTTCTTGTTCTTGTTCTTGTTCTTGTTCTTGTTCTTGTTCTTGTTCTTGTTCTTGTTCTTGCTGCTGCTGCTGCTGCTGCTGCTGCTGGTGGTGGTGGTGGTGGTGGTGGTGGTGGCGGTTGCTGTTGCTGTTGCTGTTGCTGTTGGTGTTGCTGTTGCTGTTGCCGTTGCTGTTGCTGTTGCTGTTGCTGTTGCTGTTGCTGTTGTTTGTTGTTGTTCTTGTCCTTGTCCTTGTCCTTGTCCTTGTCCTTGTTCTTGTGCTTGTCGTTGTCCTTGTCCTTGTCCTTGTCCTTGTCCTTGTTCTTTCTCTTGTTCTTGTTCTTGTTCTTGTTCTTGCGCTTGTTGTTGCTGCTGCCATGGTTGTCGTCGTCGTCGTTGCTGCTGTTGTTGTCTTTGGTGGTGCTGGGTCACTCTGTGGAGATGACCAGCTTCATGAGAATCCCACTACATTACCATGCTGGTTTCAGGGTTGGGTTCGCAACATATGGCTGTGGGTCAAAACCCAGGAAACCCCTGGTGAACATCAAAATAGGTGGCAAATGGATGTTCATCCACCACAAAATGGGATCGCCATAGGTTATGCAACCCATGGCCATATCTTCGCCCCCCACTGGCCCACTGCGCTTCCAACGCGCCGCTTCCAGCGCTCCTCATTGAAGGGTACGCCTTCCAGCTCAGACAGCAGCTCGCCTGGCCAAAGGCCACCAAAGCCGAGAGAGTTTTCCAGTGCCCATGCCGAAGCTCACTTCCTGAGCTGATGGGCCAACCAACCAACCAACCAGGGGACCAACCAGGGGACCAACCAGGGGACCAACCAGGGGAGCAGCCCTGGTAAAAAGAAAAAAAGAACAGCCCTAGGAACAAAACAAACACCGGATCCAAAAGTCCAACGGTCCTTCCCAAAAAGGCTAAAGTCCAGGAACCCAAAACGTGGGAAAGTGGCTGCAGTGTCCTAGTTCGAGGCCCAAAGGCCTGGGTGCTTTGATCTGGCAGGGACAAGCCTGGTATGCGAAGGACCTCTGATTTTGAAGCTACTTCTCCCAAGGAACATCACAACGCGGTGTTGTTGCCACTGCCGGTCCATCAAGAAAAAAGATCTGAATCAGGCCACGGAAGAATCTGAACTGTTCAAGCAGTGTCTGTATCTGGGGTAGTCTCCGAATTGCTCGGTACAAAGGGACCTCTTGCTTCACAACCTACCCTTTCCACAAACGGGTCATTCCAACCTCAACGACTGAACGCTTCGAGGCCGGCACCCACAAGAAACGGGCGCTCTTGCTCCAAAGCTTCCGAAACTCCCAAGACAGCGCTCTTTGCTGAACTGGCCATGGGATGGGTGGGCTTTAGCACGCCTGCCTGCCAGATCTTTCAGTGTCTCGTTCACACCTGGCAGTCGCTGGAGGGCACAAGCCCAGCAAGCCTTCCTTTGTACCAAAAAGGCAAACTTGGCCATGGGTCAAAGCCCCGTACCCCCAGTGAACATCCCAATCCCCACTAAAGTCCCGACTAAACTGGGTAGTGCACCTACCCCAAAATAGGATCCCATTGGTTTTGACCGGCAGCCACTTGCAGACTGGTTGGTCAACCGAAAATGCCGCCTTGGTTCAACCAGGCGCTGCTCCAAATTCCATAGCAAAGTTGCCGGCGACCGAAAACATGGGTCCACACATAGCAAGAGAGAAAAGTGAGTGTTTCCAGGCCCAACGGGTGCTTGAAAAGGCCAATGGGATGCGCGGCAGGTGAATTTTGCTGTCGCAAGTTTGTGGCCACTTGATCGTGTAAGCAGCTCAGCGGCTCAGCTTTTGGCCTTCCATACTACATGCAACTTTTGTGGCTTTTCATTTCGCATCCTCGGCATTCAAAGTTCCTCTCTGTTTGGCTTTTTATTGGGTTTATGCGGCTTTTGCGGCTTTGGCTTTTCGCATCCTCTGCATTACCAGTTCATGTTTCCACTTGCCAGGGTTCCCTTGGGGGTACCTATTTTTGACCCACAGCCATATCAGGAAACTAGTTGGGATTCGGAAATGGACAAGCCTGGTATGCAAAGGTACCTCTTTGGTTCTGAAGCTACTTCTCCCGAGGAACACCGCAACGCGGTGCTATCAGCCCCTCTTTCCCTTTGCCAGGCCACGGAAGTATCTGAAAAGAGCGGTTGCTGTACCTGTTTCCGAATAGGAACATGCTGGGTCCAAGAGGACCTCAGCCATCTCCGTAACGGGTCCAAACCACGCAATCTTCAAACGCGTTCCAGCAGACAAGGCCGAGCCCACGCGTTGCTGGTGCGATAAGTAAGGAATGAGGCAATGAACCTAGGGATTCCCTTAGAGGAAACCATGACAAGTCCCTCTTTCTCTTGGGTCATTCCATTTCTCATTCTGAGAGCCAGCAAAGAAAAAGGGCGCCCTTCCGCCTTCCGCCCGGCCTCCTGGATCTGACAGCGCCTCGTCACCTGGCGAAAGGCTGAGTTCTTGGAACCGGAAAAGGCGGACTTGCTACCACGAGATCAATCCTTCGGGCTCTGGTGGTTCTTCTGCCGGACCGAATTTTGCTCCAAATGTTCAGGAGAGTAAAGCACCAGAAAGCGCGACCAATCAGAAGTCTCTCCAGGGTACGGCGTTTGAGTGGTCTGCATCATCCTTTGGCAGCTAGTCCACAATACATCTGATTGACTCAGACAGGATGTATAGATCGTCGAGTTGGCGCGCGCGGCCCGCCGACAACCACGACATGGGACACAGGCTCACAACACAGGGGAGTTCAACAAGAACAAAGCAAGAAGCAATTGCCCCAAGTCATCACAAAGCATTGTAAAGCATGTCGCTTCTTGATCCATCGGCACTTCTTGATTGTTCGGCACCTGCCAACATCTAGGGCTCGATGTTCATCCACAAGTGGGTGTGGGTCAATATTGAATCGCCAGGAGATGGACCGCAGATTTTAGTCCATGTTTCCATTTAACAGGGCAACCCATTTTGGGGTTACCCTATTCTTGACCCACAGCCAAGTAGTCACCAACGGCCCCTCATGTCCAACGCCTTGCACGCGAAGCCCATCCGCACCTCCGAAGGGACCGAAGCTGACGTTGGTGATGTTTACCAGGTCATCTGCGGAGAGGGGCACATTTGCAACTCAAACCCAAGCTCACTGCGCACTGCACAATGGAGCACGTAGAATTTGAAGGAACCTAGAGAATCAGCCGCGCCTTTGACAGAAGTCAAACCGGCTTGAGCTCTCCCTGACTGGCAACAACTAGCACACAGATCTGGGCGCTGCGTGGGCACACACACACAGAGTGCGGAAAAGACTCTGGGCAACTGTCGGTGGAAAAAACTCAGCCGAGTCTCCTCCATTCTGTTGAAGCTCTATGGAGCATACGCTAAACAGAGATGGTAAAGGCTGTCCAGCCGAGGTTTGGGCGGCGACCCGTCTTCAAGCAACCCGTACTACAAGACAAGACAAGCAAAGGCAAGCCATTGTCAACCCTCACAAAGCCGGTTCCCAAAATGGCAATCCAGGCATCCTAAACACCGCCAAGCACATGCTGGGTGTAGCAGGACAACAAATGCAGTGGAACAGTTCAGGGAACCCGCTTCCAGAAAAATAGGTTTTTCCCTCTTGGTGCCCCATTAAAAAATCACTCTAAACATGGGTCGCGCATCTTTCAGGCACAGTGCGGGCCAGAAAAAAGCCATGAGCTGAACGTCCGCAGGCCCAACGTGCTCGGAGCCTTCACTGAGTTCCGGCTCCGAGATAGGCTTCGGTCGGAAGACGAGATACCTTAGCCTCTAAGGGTTGCAACAGAGGGTCGGGAAGAACTACTTGTGCACATCTTGAAGATGATGCCCTGTCCTCATGCAAAAGGCTTGTCCTAGAGAAAAAGAGACTGAAGCATGAAGAACCCGTAGCTGCGATGAAACTCAGGGCAAAGATCTGGTGGCCAAAGTTCCATGATCCAAACGTGTCTCACAGCATGGTGTTCATTCCGTTGTAGGATCTGGCTAGCAAGTCTGCTGGCGAACTACCAGCTGTATAAAGATGCCAAACCCCCAGAGCCAAAAGTAGCAAGGAAGTATATAGACAATCTGAGTCACCTCAACTCCCGTACTCATCCACCAGAAACCGTAAGCCCCAATTCCAGACCAGCATGGCAACCCAAAAGATGCTCGGCCTTGGCCCTCGACGAGCTCCCGAACTGTTCGGGACGTCCACGCGAAGACGTCGTCACCTAGATTCTGGCCAAGGCGAAGCGCACATGCTCGGCTGCTCACACCGCAAGCACCAAGATCTTAGCTATCAATGTTTGAGTACTAGTTACTGTGGATGGACGAAATCCTGCACCCCTTTTAAAACCCTTGGAAACCATTCTTTGTTGGTATTTAGAGGGGAGTCATCATTTCAGGGTTTCTTAGTTGATGCAGGATTTTGTCCATCCACAGTAGTGCAACATCCAAAGCTATCTACTGCTCGAGAACGGCATCGCCCAAGGCGCATCGTGCCAGAGCTGTTGCCAAATCTCCGGAGTACATTGAGCAGTCGGCATGGTCGTGGGTATCTTTCCTGCGATCTGTGTGAAGTTTAATGGCGCACTTTGGTGGACATCATTTAGGTAGGGATGTATGTTCACCAGCTACATTTGCGGTGGTTCCCTATTGACATTGACAACTCATAACCGTTAACCATTTGTGTGTGTGTGTGCTCACTGCCCCTGGAAACACACACACACACACAGACAATACAAAAAAGAGAGCTTGGCCATCAATGGGTCATCTGGCCTCATCGGTGCCCTTGTGCTGTGGCAACTTGAATGAATGGACGGCTGCACAATTGACGCCATGGTCACATGAGTATGTCCAAACATAGGAAAACCGGTTGGTTTCTCCTGAAAGGCCCCATGTGGCCGGTATGAGCTCAAAAACATCAGCTTCTTGCTTTCAATCACAGCTTTGCCGGCGAAGCAAAAAGGGGCCTCCTGTATGGAAGCCTACGCGAGGAAGAACAAGGCGTGAAAGCTCATTTCGAAGACTCTTCAGAAACCAACGTCTTTGTACGGGCGACCACGACCGAAACGTGCTCTGGCGTGCGAAACGCCACCATCCAGACCGTCCGCGAGGGCCAACACCCGACCGGAGCGACTTCAAAAGCCCAGGCACCCAGAAAGGAAAGGGCAACCACCGTGGACAGCAGGTTGAAGAAGCCGTAGTTGCCTGGAGTCTCTGGCATTAATCTGTATCCGGAGCGACAGTGAACGCAAAACAAAAACAAGCCAGGGTTCCCTCGTAGCCAGTTTGGGACATGACTCTTGATAACAGAAAGCATGCTGGGAGGATGCTACAAAGTACCGGCTGTGTTGAGCATCTAGCATGCGAAGCACGATTCAAGGAGACACTACGTTGCAGTTCGCTGCGCTTGGCATCATTTCAAAGCCAGCACTCTAACATGGGGGAGCCCTCTTTTTAAGGGGCCACTCAAAATGGGTTAGCGTTTTTGTTGGTTTCCCTTCAAAACCAAAAGGAAGCACCGACACACCCGCATTTTCTTGCAAAGCCAGGTCTCTGCTCAAGGGCGTTCTTAGCCGAATGAACATCTGAGCCACAATCAAAACCCGGTCTTAAAACGGACCCAGAACCATGGAGAGAATTCAGCCGCCGGATTCCAGCGGCTATTGGCAAGGGGGTGGTCCTCTAACCTTCACCAATCCGCGGGGGTGTTGAGCAAGTGGCTCCGCCTTTCAGGGGGCCCTGGATTTCCCGCAACTCAAAACAGGGATCCTTACATTTATACACCTGAACATTGCCTCTGGTGGCTTCTCTTTCTTTTTGGCGGAAAAAGCCATGTTTCAAATGGTTGCGAAATGTATCTTGTAAGGAGCCCTATTCAGGGGGCACTGGATTTCCCCAACTCAAAAGTTGCAAAATGTTCCTGGTGGTTTCCCCTTGAAGCCGCCCATGATGTTGAAGGTGAGCCATGGAGTATCATCACCAAAAGATCCCACCCCTCCCAGGCCCGAACCCCAAAAAGGGCTATGTCTTGGACAGCCGGCTTTTCCCCTCCCGGGTCGAAACAGGCCAACAAAAAGGCCATACTGTTGGACCGACTAAGAAACCCTGGTGTCTGATGATTCACCCCGTAAATACCAACAAACAATGGCTTCCCGCGGTGTGCGAGTAGTGCAGGATGGCGTCGACCACCTCATGGCCCATGGGCCGCGCTTCACGGCGCTCCGGGAGCCCGGGCCTGTAAGACCGATCGCCAGCATCAGCACGGCGCAGAGGCTGAAGGCGGCCAAGCGGCAGTACCTAGCAGCGGGTCCATTCGAGTGCTTTTCTAGGTCCAGTAGAGAGGTTGGAACAAGGGTACCAACTTCTTTCTGCAGTCTACCAAAAAAGGGAAAAAGGGCACTACTGGGGGACCTAGTTTTGCTACCTTATCTTTGGGGGGCCCCACATTCCGGAAAATAGTGCTCTATTTTGATGTTGTTCTTGGTTCGGTGCGATTGGGCCCCCAAATGGGTGGACACGACTTTCGAGGTGGTTGGATTTATCCGCCAACCAGATTTGAGGAGGTTCCGACCATTAGGTGTCCTTTTAGGGTAAATAGATGGCCCGGTAGATGATTAAACCACCAGTTAAACCAGAAGTCACAATTAATGTTTCTACCAAAACAACCAAAAAAGACACCGGTTCCGACTCTTGGCATTCTTTGCCTTGTCGCCTCATGCTGAGTCCGGAACCCAGCCCTATGCCCCAAAGCCCCCCAAATCGCCCATCGGAGGCGGGATACGGTCGCCAAAAAAAGGAAAAGTCAGTGGCATACCGCGCACCCCTCAAGCAAAACCTGACTTTGGCCAGGCCTTGTTTGTTGGTGTGGTTGCTTTTTAAGGCAGGCAAGAATCATTTCCCTTTATTTTGCACGGCGGTCCCCATTCGGAGAGTTACACAACATCTTAGGGGACCAGTAAGAATGGACTGGTTTGCTTCTGGTACCAACAGGACAAGAATAGAAGACAGACCACCACTTTGAGAACACCCGCAAGAGCTTAAATGGGGGATCAGCATTTCCTCACAAATTGAGAATCCCCCCCCCCATTTTTGCTCCCATCTGGCAACGGACTGACCAACCCCTGTTTCTGAATAGCCTCCCAAAGTGATGAAGGGTTTACACAAACTCCGGGGTCAACGTTCTTCTCCCGCCTCCATCAACCCCCCGGGTTTCGGCTTTGGTTTCGGTTCCACGCGGCTGCTTGGTTGCTTGCTGATTGGGTGGTTGGTTGGGCGGTTGGTTGGGTGGTCGGGTGGTCGGTTGCTTGGGCTTGGTTGCTTGGCTGGTTGGGTGGTTGGTTGGTTGTTTGGGTTGCTCCGACAAACTGGAACGGGGGCCTGTGCACTCCGAAGCTCAGCAGCGGCGCGCAGAGCTCAGCGGCCAGCACGAAGCCGCAGCCCAGCTGGCTTGTGGCGCGGGCGTGGCAGTGGGGTTGGGGTGGGGGGGGTGGGGTGGGGTGGGGTGGGGTGGGGTGGGGAGGGGGGGTTGCGGTGGGGTGGGTGGGGTGGGGTGGGGGTGGGGGTGGGGGTGGGGGAAAAAATGGTAAAAGTAGGGGGCCTGGGGGGTGGTCTGTTGAGGGTTGCCTGTTCTGGTTTTTATGTTCATCTCAAATCTGTATTCCCCCTTATTCGTTTTTAAAAGAGGGTTTTTAGGGAGCTTATTTATCGTTTTCGTTAAGGTAATCATTTGGGTAAATTGTCGCCTTGTTCATTGTTGGGCTGGGGGCCGACATTTTTTTCATTTGAAAGAGTTGACCCTTTTAGTAGTTATCAAGTTCTGGGGTGTTGGTGGTGTATTTGTTTTGATATATGTTCTGTCATTGAAATTTTGTTATAGGTTAAACTTACAGTATAATGAAAGGTTATAAAAGTTTATACTGTTTAATCATATTATAATTAAATAATATGAATAATCAAAAATCAAATTTGAGAATTGGTAATGCTGTAAATGTCAAACTTAATTTACTTAAAATATGAATAAACTGAATCACTTCTGCTTTCCATCTTCCTATTCCATCCCACCAGTATTCAACCATTCTATTTTTGGTTTGTTCCAGTCTCTGAAAACACCCTCAAAAACTACCCACTAACACACCCCCTGTTCCACACCCCCTGTTCCACAAGGGTTGTGTTGGTGTCTTTCCTGTTCTACTTTTTAGTGGCATTTACAAGGGGATTTGACGAACACACCCCCACTAACACACCTCCTGTGGAACGAGGGTTGTGGTAGTGATAATTTGCTTTGCCTGTTTTTTGCTGGAAAAAACACCCACTACCACAACCCCAGTGGTAGTGCGACGGTCTCACTAACACACCCCCTGTGTTAGTGCGATGTGTCGACCTTTTGATTTCAAAATTTGAGGACAACCCTGAGTGTCCTAAAACAAACAAACGAAAATATCACTAATCAAATCAGTAGGAATTTTGTATAACTCATCTTGTTTATGTTTGATGTATCCCTCACCCCAATCTGATTTCTTTCCCGATGGCAACCGTTGAGCAGTTTCTAAATGTTTCCCATTCCTAATTTTCCCACAATCCCTATTACCTAATGGTCTGGGTTTCCATGATGTTATGTTAGTCCAGAGCCTAGTCCGTTTCCTGTAACAAAACCCATATTTACAATAATCCACATCATAGTAGTTTAAACCACTCATAAACGGTTGTTCCTTTAATAATCCTGTTTGGGGATTTTCTATTATCCAGTATTTAGGGTTAAAATAATCTATAATTTCAAGGGTTTTTAAAACGATACTATTAGCATAATCAATCTTACGAACACCAACAGTTTTAGCACGACTGTATTCAGTGCATGGAGGAGATGCCCAAATCACATCAAAATCACTGACCCCGAACTGTTTATAATCCCAACTCAAAATATCAGCATTGATATTTGCATTTTTCAAATCGAGGGAAATAACACTAAAACCCAAATCCCGAGCAATCCGACCAACCGACCCTGTCCCTGAAAATAAGTCTAATAATTTCATATTATTAGAACTATTTAGATATTAATATTTTCACATACATATCGTTGATGTTTGTCGCTTCGCTCGTGCCTTCTTATATCACATTTCCTAAAAACACCACCACATTCACATTCAATAGTTTCTTTTCTTTTTTCAAGGATTGTTTCTTTGTTTTGATGGTAATGTTCCCTACTTTTATCACATATATGTTCCTTGTTCTTTTCCGAGTATTCCTTCCTCATATGTTGGTAATGTTCTTTATTATCCTCTTTCCACTCATTAATTGTTCTACCCGCCACACATCTATTCACACAATCATTATTTTGAATGTAATAACCTTCTCTTTTCAATAGTTGTTCTTTGTTTTCACACGGATAGTCTTCTAATAATTCAATCTTGCAGTTTTCCATTCCATACTCATCAAATAATAAACGGCAGTTTGTTTTAGTGTTCCATTCCTCGGCTTTCTTATGGTTTTGTCTATGTCTTGCCATTCTTTGGCTCAAACTTTCACACGTGCTTCCGATGTAGCATTTATTATAACCATTATCTGTTATTTTGTAAATCTTTGCATTTTTATATTTACTGCTTTCCATTAATATCATACTATATCTTCTCTTTAACGCAGTTTATAATGACCATAAGGCAGTGAATTGAAAGCATCAATGTAAAACCTTTTATTTTCATAATTACTGAGTGATTGCTTGACTTGAGACATTGAAAATAATTGATGGTTGCGACTACGAATAAAATTATATGTTATTTCATGCTTTTTGTTTTGAAATAATGCTTCGTGGTAGTTTTGGTAAGTCAGTTCTTTCTTCACCTTGTGTTTCACTACACCTTTTGATTTCTTTTGTTCTTCTTCTTCACCGTGTATTGTAAAAGCATACGATTTAGGCTTTAACCCTATGAATTGTGTTATTGTTTGACCGTTGCACTCATCCTTGAAATAACCGAGTTTTTTCTTATTTGTTTTGTCATGGCAGGGGTGTTCAGGTGGATAATCGCTAAAGTCCATATATTGGTTTAATTCTTTGAAGTCCTTGTAGATGTCCTCAGTGAATGTTTGAATTACATAACTGTCAGTATCAGTATAAACCAGTTTGATGTTTTCATTGTATTTCTTCTTAAGAACATCATAGTAGAACTGATACATATGTAATTTACTGATGTCAAGGATTGCCATTCCTAAGAAAATCGGTTTGTCCAGTTTCAGTTTCGCTTTAGTTTTTTCAACTCCCACCAGATTTTCATTTATAATAAACCGGTTTTTGAAGGTTGGATTATTAACACATTTTTCATATCTTACCTCATTATCAACTAATTCAAAATCCATATGATTCCGCTTGTCTTCCATAGTTTTTCCATACACGGAATTATTCATTAATTTGAATAAATCTTTCTCAAAATCGCTTTTGGCTTCTTTCCTTTTACCAGTGTTGAAGTCAATCCACGGTTTCAACCATGCCCTCTGTTGAAATTTTATTATCCTATGGACTTTACCCATTTTCATTCCCATTTTCAAATAATACTGTAAAGTCTTGATATGAACCACATATTTTTCTTTATCCTTTAGATTTAATATTAACTTACTTGTTTTCTCGTCCTTGGGACTTTTACCATCATAATATATTTTGAAGACTTGCTTTTGATAGTCGGAAAGCATATTAACATTTACATTCATTATTTCAGGCGCTAGTGGATAGTCAGAGTGGAAGTCGTGCAATGTTTCGGGATATTCCAAATCAACTTCCATAATATAACCAAACTCATCGTTTTCATTCCAATTTTCAACACTGGGCGTTTTCTTTGCCCACTTGATATTTTTTAGCGGTAACTTCTGGGACATTGCTAAACCATACAAGTTATTAGCATCCAAGTAACTAATATAATTTGATGGCTTGTTCTCATCATATGCTTCCCCCATATACTTATTATTTGCCACTGCTAATTTATGACTTACCTGACACATACCACCTCTCATTCCCTTTTCAACCATCTCAAACATTTCTTGGTCATGCAATTGTTCTATTTCAACACCAGTTTTTAGAAGCATCGCGTCCCATGCGAAATTTGGCAATGTGTAATAATGAGCGGGGTCTAAACCGTAGTATTCCATACACAAGTCTCTAAAGTTTTCAAATACATCGGTCAGTAGTAAAACATCAGTTCTTAAATACAAGTCGTGATACTGCCCGAGTGTTCTAATCCCGAAGTGCTTCCATACTTTCAGTGCCCTTTCATAATCTTTATCACTTACATGTTCTTCACTCAATTTACTGTAAAACGCTTCTTTCGGTGGTAAAGCCCTTTCCTTAAATCTTTCAAAATCATCAAAGTAGTCATAGGGATAAATACCCTTATCGGTCAATAAATCCAAATCTTCATCGGTTTTAACATACGGGTTTCTAACGCTGTATCTGAAATTGTTCTTCCAATTCTCACGCTTTTTATCATCCTCATATTTACTCAACTTCACCAACTTATCCAACGAAGACGATAAGAAACTGAAACTGTCCTTGAAACAAAGATTTTTAAAACCAAAGGTTATAAACTTTTCGCTGTTCTGAGCGATACATTCTATTTTAGAATTCTTGTTCAGTTCGTGAGCCTTGTTGATGATTAAGTGGGCATCGTAGTTTTTAAGATTATGAAGAAACACAGGGATTTTATAATATCTCATACTAAATCGTAGATTGCAGTCCTCGTGGGCGCATCCTCTATACTGCCCCGTAAAGTGGCAATGGTCCCAACACTTCTTTTCTCCTTCCTCAAATTTGTTTCCACAAATGAAGCAGTTAGTGGCATTATTGAAGTCCTCCCAGTCCTTCTCGGTTTCAATACGGTCTTTGTCCTCCTTCATTTTCTCCAAAACTTCCTCTCTGACTTTATTGATTTTCTCAACAAATTTATCCATACAATCTTCACCTCTATATAAGTAAGGCTCACTACTTCCGGTTATAGCATTGACTACATTAATCATAAAACCACACGGACGATGATTTTGATATGATGTAGTTTTAGCTTTTGCCGATTTGCTTTTAACATCAATTGGCACAGTTAAACATTCAAAGTCGGCATAGATTACGAATGGAGCTTTAAGTTTCTTGAAATGGTTTTTGAATACTATTGTTTCACCTGCTTCTGGCATTTCTATTTTTTGACCCTCAACTGCTAGACATCCTTGTTCTTCGTGTTTCTTTAAAAGTTCTTCGGTCTTGAAACCATGTGAGCAGGTTCTACAGTGATACTTCTTCGCCTTCATCTTGTTAGTCTGACTACTCATTAACTTATCATAATTTTTGATATAAGCGTAATGGGATTTAACATCATCAGTCAATTTAATCAAATCGATTTTGTGTTGTGCTTGTGGGTTGTTGCTTCTTTTGTATAATAAAATAGTTTTACTATTCGTATCGGGGTTTATGTAATAAACATTGACCGATATGTGTTTGTTCTGTTCTTCAAATAGTTCAATCTCATCATTACCTACTGGAAAGTCAATATTATCCCATTTGATAAATTTGTCATCTACATATTTCTTATAATGATACATGTCGCAGGGATGGTCTTTTTTGAATAACTCATAAAATCCACATTGAACGGAATATTTAAAACATAAGTCGTCCTCATTTTTAATGTTAATACAAGCCTTTTTGTTTGCCACCCAGTCGGGCAATGGAATAAAGGATGAACCACGGGTAGGATTGTACCTATCATAACTGATGACTAACTTTTCAACTTGACCAAGAACCAATCCCGACTGAATGTATTCGGTTATTTCAATTTGTGTCTCAATGTCGTGCCCAATGTTGTTTAAGACGGTGTTCAACTCGTCGGGATTATGAATATTGTATCTTCTGCTTCTTAACCGCCTTTGAATAAGTTCGTTGGCGGGATTTTTGAATGATAAATCGGTTTCCACGATTATTTTCATGTTCGGGTTTCTGTTCAGGAATTCGGCCAGTCGTTGCTTCTGGTATTTTAAGTAGGATAAACCTTTCATTCCCTTTAATCTTATATCACTTACCGAGTAGGTGTTGGCGTATCCCTTGAACGCTTGTTGCTCGTCTGTGATTTTGGACTTGAATCGCTTGACATAATCCTGTAAGGGTCTACCTCTCGTTAGTTTTAGATAATTAGCACCTTTCATTAAAAGGCCATGCTTTCTATATCCGTCACTCCTTGCCACTTCCTTTAGTTTCGTGTTCAATACGTTTGAAACTGGTTTGTTCTTATCATATCTGTAGGTCTTATCACCTATTTTGAGTTTTTGTGTTTGCCTCCCTTCTTTTTGTATTAGTTCGCCTTGTTGGCTGTTTAAAATGAAATCTATGATTTTTTTTCTGTCATGGAAACCATAATACTATACTCTATATAATATAAGGTATTTTCTCTTTAAGTAGTTTTTCGGGTAGGGGGTCAGTGTTGGAGAAAATGGGTTTCGGGTTGAGAATGAACGCATTAATCTCATTAAGTGTTTTTAATAAGATGAATGATTATTATTTTTTCATAATGTGCATTGTCGCGAAGCTTGCGAACAAATTTTAGATTTCTTGTGTTTAGATAAATTTGATTTGCTTGATATCGTCCTTCCGCAGTCCTCACAAGTGTAAGACTGTTTTAGGTTATTGTTGTAGTAATTCTGGTGGTAGTTCTTCTGGTCGTCCCTCCACCTCACGGGTTGCTCACTGTCATCGCTCGAAGTCTGTTTCTGTTCGCTTATCATCTGTAAGACTAAGTCGTTTTCTGCTTTCATCAGTTCAACCATCATATCAAATTCGTCATTCGTTATTCTATGCCGACTTTTACCGTTAATAAAAATTCCTGTCATTTTACTATATTAGGGCGTTTTGTCTTTAAGTAGTTTTTATTTTTTCTTCTTGCCTCGGCTACTTTTTGTATTTGTGCTTTCTGGGCTTCTACTCCTGCTTCTTGTTTCCATTTGTTCCCTCGTCCATTCACTACCTCTAGCTATTTCTTGGGGTGAGTTGCTCCTGCTTCTTGTTTCTAATTGTCTTCTGTTCATTTGATTATCTCTTGCTCTTTCTTCTGGTGAGTGGCTTCTGCTTCTTGCTTCTACCTGTCGTCTTGACCAGAATGATGCCCTTGGATGTTCTTCTTCCTGTTCCCTTGATTGTTCTGATGGTGTGGATGTCTTCTTGTCATCACGTTTGAATAGTTCAAATACGCTCTTGTCTTCTCCACCTAAAAATATGTTTCTTAACGACTTTATTTCTCGGCTTTCCTCTTTCTTCTCTTCCTCTCTGACGGTTGATGCTGACGATGATGACGTTAAATGAAGACTTTGTAAATCTTCCTGCTTTTCATCAGACTGTTTTAAATCAGTATCTTTTACATCGGTTGGTTCATCTGACTTTTTCTTTTCTTCAGTCCTACCTGAAATTGCATTACTATAAATTTCATCAGTAAAATCTTTTGCTATATATCGTGTTGTTTGTGCGTCTGCCTCGTTGTTTTCATATAACTGTGATGTTGGCGCTACTTCATCAAACATATCAGGGAACAATTCATGATGAAGAACTTGTTCATCAGTTTGAACCCTAGCATTCAACCGTAGTCTCCTATCGTATTTTGAAAGGTCAAAATCGTCAAAATCTATATTGTTGATTGACAAGTCAATTACCTGTCTTTCGGGGATGATTTCAATTTTTAATCTGTGCGTCATCGCTTCCTTTAGCATTTCTTCAAAAGTAGGGCGTCGGCGTAATCCATAATATTTAACAGTCATATTAAATATTATATATTTTATTAAACTTCCGCAGGTATTTCTTTAACTGAACCATCCATCACGGTTGGACTATCTTCTTTTTCCTTAGGTCGTGGGTGGAAAACTGAGTAATACACTTTATCATTGTAAAACCTTACTAATTTCAATCTGTGTTCCTTCTTGATAAAATCACCATCGCTATTAATTAAAGCATTATATAACTCAGTGAATTCTTCATGAACACTGTCTTTAATCTTTCTAAATCCTTTCAGTTTGTCCATGACTGTTTTCATCTCTTCTGGTCTGCTTGCAAGATAAGCGGGTGTTAGTTCAGACGCTCTTTTCTTAAACTCGTTGTAACCATAAGCGTCTTCTGCTTTTGATTCTACTTCAACAACTGGGTCGTCTTCTCGTTCATCTTCTTCTTCGCCTTCCTCTAATGGTTCTAATTCCGGCATTTCATCGGCGGACACCATTGAATGAACTTCTACACCGGCAGGATATGAACTCTTTGAAACAGCGCTTGCCATTTCTTCGTGTTGTTCTCTCCAAAGTCTCATTTTTTCTGCAAGTTCTTCTTTCTGTTTCTGTGCTTCCGTTAGTCCTTCTTGAATGAAAGACTGGTGTTGTTTCAGTGTG
Organism: Effrenium voratum; assembly: GCA_963377175.1. Classification (NCBI taxonomy): domain Eukaryota; class Dinophyceae; order Suessiales; family Symbiodiniaceae; genus Effrenium; species Effrenium voratum. The sequence continues at coordinate 287,583 of CAUJNA010003623.1, forward strand.
TCAGCAAGTTTCAATTCATCATTAAGTTTAGCTCTTACACTACCATCGTCCGACATTGCTCCTTTCATAACTTCTCCTCTCCGGTCTAGTTCTTGTTTCTTTTGAATGTCTAAGGCTTCCTTATTATCAAACTGACTACCGTATTGGTTTAATCTGTATCTTGTCGCTTTTCTGTCTATCACATTTTCAATTGATGGACGGTTCTCATCTCCTACCAACGTTTCTTTCAATAATTCATCATAAGAAGGTCTCAAATGTAATTGTGATTTCAATGACCCTACTTTTACCGGTCCTACTGTATTCAATCTACTAATTGATTTAATCATAGTATATTAATTATTTAGAAAAATAAATTAATCAGAGATATTCTTAATCATTTCTTCTAAATGCTTCTTTCTTACAGTTAGTTGTTCCTTCGTTTGTATTCCGTCTGGTGACCGTGTGTTGTCTAATATGTTTCTTATTCTGTCTAATTCCTTTCTGTAACTTTCGGTTCTGTTGCTTTCAGCTAAATCATTTCTATACTTTATTAATGCTCCCTGTGATTGTCTCGCTTCCAGTGTTTCCTTCAACTGTTTAAAATAATTCATTCTTGAAGCAACTCCCCATAAATCTGAAACATTATAATGACGTTCTACTTGTGGCGCCCTTTTAAATTCTACATTTCTATGACTTCTCATAAGCATGATTAATATATAATATAATTAGATTATTATTTAAAACATTGATGAAGATAATTTGTTTATTTTTTCTTGTTTATCTTGTTTTTTCTTTTGTTTAAGTTCTTCATAATGTTGGCTTAATAGTTCTGTTGCCGTGGGTTTCTTAATAGTTTCTTTAATCACTTCTTGTTTAATCTCATTCTTAATTTCTTCTTTACTTCAGGTTTTATCTTTCTAATATTCTTTTGTGGATTGACTGGTAATAACTCAGTAGGTGCTCCCTTACAATTTTTGGGATGTGAGTGTCTCAAACTTTTCAATGTCATCTTTTTAGAGCATTGTTCACATTCTACTAATTCAACTTCTTTTTTAGTTCTTGGTAATGCTTTTGCTTTCGCTTTTGGTTCAGGAATAACTTCTTCTGACGTTGGTTCTTCATTAACTGTTTCATTTTGTTCAACGACTTCATTATTAACAGGTGCTTCTTCTGTTTTAGTTTCATTATTAACATCTACTACCTCAATACTTGACATATAATATATTCTATATATTTTCTATATGGAAAAATTAAAGAATATATTTAAATAATATCGCTTTTCACAAACAATAATGACAGGGATACATTTACCCCATTTAAATTAATTTCATTTCCTAATGAATTACTAATCCAAAAATCTAATTGTTTAAAGCTTCTATTTGATACATCCAAGTAATCCAGAGGGTTTAATTCCGAATCAAAGACAATTCCCGCGTGTGGTGCTGAGACTGGTACTTTCTTAACAACTGTGCTATCTCCCGTTCTTAAATTTACTTGATTATAATTAGACAACTGAGAAGAATGAATATAAATATTTCTAATGGGTTGAAGATTAACGAAACCAGAAACATAAGCATTACCATATTGATAAACATTCATTTGATAATTTCCTAAAACTTCATTAACAGACTTTAAATCATTAGCATCAAAACTTCCAATCCAAATATAACTTTCATATATTATCTTCATTTGTTCATCAGTTAATACTGCAAATTGTCTATCGGCATAGTTTGAAGAAATCGTGATTTTATTAGTTTTTACACTGTAAGAAACTTCATAAGTATTTAAGAAATTAACATTATCAACAATACCGTTAATTTTTGATTTTAATTCTGTTGCCAGTTCTGTGCCAGTATAAACTCCTTCTGCCAATGCAACAGCAATCCAATGAACATTTGTATTATCTTCATCTGGAACTAACGGAGAAGAATAAAAGTATAGTATATTATTTAATCCTGACTGTATTGAATACCACGAGTTAGGTAATGTTATTTCGTGAATGTAGCAATGTACTCCGTTGTCTGTTTGTAATGTTTCCGGCAATTCAACTCTAAAATTAGATGATGTACCACTAATTCTATGAGCACTGTCAATATAGACCTTCTTGTATGTCAACATAATATATTTTTAATTAGAAAATAAATTTTCTAATTAAAAATTATTCTGTTGCTTAGGACTTCGTCGTATGTCAGCATTATTAATTAATTGAGAAATTAATTTATAACTTTAATTATATGATTAATAATAAAAAGTTAATTTATGAAATGAAGCATGGGAAAATTAAACATTATCAACCTTATAAGAAAACAACTAAAATAACTAATGTTATGAAACAAACTGACAAAATATTAAATAGATATAATCCTAATTCTAATTTAACTGATGCACAAGGATTGAGTAGAGCATATGGCAATGGTCAGGGTTTTTATATTGATGGTGATAAAATGTATGTAAGCGGAACATTTGGAAAAGGAACGTTTGGAGGTGCTGTTAATGACATTCTGGCAGATGTAGGACTTCCCTTTAAAATGACAAAATACTCACAACGATATAAAGACACATCAAAAGCACTGGATGAAAACAATGAAGTTAAACACCTTATAACACATAGTCTCGGTTCAAGTGTAGGGGCACAAATAACAAAAGATTATCCTGAAAGAGAATTAACTTTAACCAGTTATGGAGCGCCGTTTATATCACGAAGATCTAAAATTACCGATGATTACATTAATTTTAGAAGTATCTTAGACCCTGTCAGTATTGTTGACCGTGGCGCTATAACTGTTTATACTGGTTCATTAAATCCATTTACTAACCACGATTACATAACTGGATACGGAGATACGGGTCGTGATGTTTCAAGAAGTATTGAGCCAGTAAAGGAGATATTATAAATAATCTAAATTATATTAATGATACAACATAAGAAATATGACAATGAAACAACGGATGATATGATTAAGAATGAAAATAAAAAGTATAAGAAAAGTTCTTATGAGGAAATTAGAGAATTAGTCTTGGAGAAAGACGCTTCGGCAAGAAGCCTCGCGAGCATTCGCGACAAAGGGAATAATCCAGTTGAAGATAAGATTAAGAAAAAGAAAATTAAAATATTTAAAAATAATAAATCTAATCAACAGGATTACACTAAATTATTCAATTTGTAAATCATAATTCTTAATTATGATTTAGAAATTAATGAAATTACAATTTCATCAATTTGTAAAAAATATATTTTTTAGAAATTAATGAAATTACAATTTCATCAAATTGTAAAACATAATTATTAATTATGTTTTAGAAATTAATAAATGTATAAATTTATCAATTTAGTTTAGTTTAAATTATTTCTAAATTAAATTATATATAGCAATGGAAACTTTTAGTGCTGAAGATATTCTAATTGACAACCTCTCATTCAAGTTAAATAAAGGTGCAAGTTATATAAATGAGCGTCGTAGCGTTTCTTTCTTCCCGTCTGGTTCAAATATCTATAAACCTTCGTCTGGAAATCGTGTATTGAAAATCGCATTAAATGCAGAAGATAATAGTTGGTTAGACCCTCAATCGGTAATGGTGTTTTTCAATGTTTCAAACAAGGAAACTACAAACAACAAACGGTTACGACCTCTGTCTCCTGCTTACTGCTTTTTCAGAAGGGCAAGATTAATTGCTGGTAATCAACTTGTTGAAGACATTGACTACTACAATAGAAACCATCATATGATGAGTTGTTTGATGTCAAAAGGAGCAAGGGACAATGAAGACGCGCAAAGTTTTGGATATAGATACGATGACGATTTATCACAACGTTTTGCCGACCCTACATCTGGTGCTATTGGAAAAACTTATAACGCTGAAACAATCCCAGGCTTTACGTCTGAAATGGTTGTCGGATTTAAACCGATGCTTGGTTTATTTAATCAGTTTAAGTATATTCCATTAAAAGCGTGTCCTCTTGTTTTAGAACTCGAACTTGTCAGTAATTTCACCGATTGCATTGTCTCACCTGATGTTTCTACTGATTTCCCCGCCAGTGAGAGTGCGCCTAACACACATCAAAGCACAAGCGGTGAATTTGAACTTAATAATTGTTTTCTTCAATGTGATGTAGTTAGTCTTGACAATGACCTCCACAATAAATATGTTGCTCATCTACTTGATGGAAAAGAATTACCTATCACATATAATACTTACATTTGTCAGTCTAATTCAGTTGTTGGTCAAGCAACAATAAACACTACTGTTGTTCGTTCTGTGTCGAAACTCACTGCCACATTTATCACCTTCTATAAAGCAGATACCACGGGAGGAGCAAATGAAGTTCATAAGGAATACAACAGGTTTTACCATCCATCAACAAGAACAACCTTTTCTACTCATGGAAACTATAACCCTGACAATGACTTAGAATTTCAACTTCAATTAGGTTCAAAATTATTTCCTGAGTATCCTTGTAAAAGCTTAACGCAAGCTTTCTATTATTTGCGAAAGGCATTGAATTTACCTTTATTTCATCAACATCATTTATCTATTGAATTTAACCAGTATAAAACCGACAAGTTCATCTTTGCTATGAATATGGAGAAGGTTCCCGATAGTTCATATACTGGAATAAACACGAAAGCCGGGCAACAACTACTAATCCGTGTTAAACCTTCTGGAAGTATGGATGTAAGTTTTATGCCTGACACAATATATATAACATTAGTATCAGAACAAATATTATCCATTAGAGACGCCGGAGTGCAGATACTCGATTAAAAATAAGTAAAAATGATAATATTAAAAACAAATAAATATTATCATTTTCTACTATTAATATATAATGCCTTCAATAAATTTAACAAACTTTGAAAATGTTGTAGCGCACACAATTAGCGAAATAAATGATACAGGAATACAAGATATAAAGACCATATACGCCAGTCAAACAGATATAATTGATTTACTTGACAACAAAGCAGACCAAGTAGATACTTACACAAAAGCACAGATTGACGCTAATTTTTATGATATAAATCAATCATACAATAAGACGGAAGTTAATGTATTATCAAATAATATTAGTTCAAACACATTTTTAATAGGTAATCTGACAATAACTTCAAATACAAATTTTAATAATATTTCATCAAATACAAATTTAATAAATAATTTAAATTCTACTATGTCAACTAATTTTAATAACATTAGTTCTAATTCTAACTTAATTAATACAAATATTAATAATATTTCATCTAATACACATTTAATAAATAATTTGAATTCTACTATAACAACTAATTTTAATAATATTTCTTCTAATACACATTTAATAAATAATTTAAATTCTACTATGACAACTAATTTTAATAATATTTCTTCAAATACTAATTTAATAACAGGATTAAATAGTACAGTCAGTTCACATATTTCAGCCATATCAGATTTACAGAATGGAGGTTCACTTAATGAAGCAGATTATTATAATAAAATAACGACTAATAATTTATTATCAAATAAGTTAAATACATCAATATTAAATAATACATTAATACATAATATAACAACTAATTCAACTTTCAAAATAGCAGAATTTGGAAATTATAATTATTATCATGAATTATACAATAATTATATTGATACTTATGTTTATGGAAGTTTAACAGGAGCGACAATGTTTTTAAATCAAAGAGGTTTTGGAGATGTAGAAATTAATAATTCTTCAACTTTTCAAAATGATAAAATAATATTAAATCATAATACTACAATATTAAGTAATTTACAAGTATCAGGTTTATTTTCGTGTTCATCTATTTTAGATATAGCAGGTTCTGATGCTCGTTATGTTTTACAATCAGATGGATTAAGTGGATTAATAACGGGAAATACAAATACAATTAATTCAATAATTACTAGTAATAATTCACAGGATACATCATTAGGACAAAAGTTAGATAAAATAGATACTAACGCTCAATCAGTAGCAGGTGCTATTAATTTTAGTGATAATACAACTTTACACAGTAATTTAAATATGTTGACTACTGGTTCTATAATATGTAATAAGTTTAGTACTACATCGGCGCCTAATTTAGGACTACAAATGACATTTCAAATGTTTAATCGTGAATTTAATATTAATAGAGATGGTAGAATGTGGATGAGTTCAAGTGGTAGTCAATGGGAAACTCAAATAGGAGATGCTAATGTTGGAAGAGTGTGGGTAAAAGATAGGTTTGGTTTAGGTGCTGTCGGTGTTAATGGTTATGTTTTAAATTGTGCTGGACAAGCAAGATTTACTGATGCAGTTCAATTTATGGGAACTGACAAAGCAATAAGTTTTAACAATGGTTCATATTTGAATTTTAATAATAATGGTTCAATACGAAGATATATGCCCAGTTCTATTGAAGGCTTATATATGTCTCATGATGATTTTGTAGCCATTAGTGTTGGCGATGTTAGTAATGCTTCTAATCAATATATGATGTGTGATGGATTAGTTAATAAAACTATTTTTAGTAAACCTGTTGATGTGTTAGGTAATATTTATACAAATGCTTCTGTTAATTGTGATAATGTTAATATTGATACCGATGGTAAATTAACAATTGATACAAACTGCGAATTATATAGATATGTTAGTGCTTTTTCATCTTTTGATATGAGGAATAGTGATGCTAATTCTTCAATTAGGTTCATTTGTGGAGACCCTGCTGTCCAGTCCAACATAGTCGGAGCTGTTAATGTTTCTACAGGATGGACTTTTAACACTTCTACTGCTGATGTAATGGGTAATTTATTTGCAGACAATATTTATGTTAAAAGCGGGGGAGCATTAAGAAGCAATCATTTAGCACCTAACGGAGGAACATTAATAACCGTTGATACTAACTTAGCAGTTCAAAATGCTTATTTAGCAACTAATACCATTCAATCATTTGATTTAACAACGGTTTCATTTTTGAATAATATTTCAATGACAACAGGAACAGATATATTAATGGGAACAAGTGAAATATCAACTTACTATGATGGAACTAATTTATCCACAATTGATGTAATATTCAGAACGTCAAACACGGCGTTCAGAGTTTCAGATAGTTCAACTACACCCTCAGTTTTATTATCTATTGATAAGACATTTGGAACAACAGTAAATACTGGAAGTTTTACAAATAATGCCTCATCAACATTCAATGAAAATGTAAAAGTTGCAGGAACGAAGAAATTGTTATGTAATTTAATTGAGCCAGCAACAGGGACAAATATAGATTTAACAGCAACAACCGTTACGATTAACGGAACATTTGTTGATTCAAGCGACTCAAGGTTGAAATATGACATAGACAATATTAAATCTAATTGTATGAATATTATTAAGAAATTTAAGCCAAAGAAGTTTAAGAGACACGATAGAAATGATGGTGGTAAAACTCATATAGGTTATATCGCAGATGAAGTATTAAAAGCAATTCCAAAAGAGTTTGAAAATGTTGTTAGTCAGGACAGAGAATATTTAGGATTAAATTATTTAGTTTTACCCGTGCTAGTTCATAAAGCAGTATTAGAATTAAATGATAAAGTAGATAAACTTGAAAAAGAAATTAAGGAATTAAAAAGAGAAAAATCTAAATAATAATATATAATGGGTCTTGGTCAAAGTAAAAACGAAGAAAATAACAGCATGGAAGACATTAAGAATTTAAGAGTAGATGAAAAAACAAGAGCGGATACTTTAATAATAAAATCTATTCAAGAATGTGTAACGAGAATAGAAAAGTTAGAAAATCAAAAATCGGACAAACTATTATATAAATTACCTGCGTTGAATTTATGCAACGCTTCATTGATTTAATTAATAATATTAATATGATTCATTAACATTATTAATTGAAAAATATGAATAAAATTTACTAATAAAACTTTGTCTTTCATAATTGATGACTTTAATAGTTATTTTTTTCACTTGTAATGAAATAAAATTAACCATATTACGGCTATACACTAGATTAGTTTCATAAAGGTCTTTATTAAGAAAATAATAAATATCAAATAAATTATTTGATGTTAAAGTACGATTACGAACATGATTCAAACAAGTAAATGATGTAGATGTAACAAATATATCATATTCAATTAATAATTTTAATGGTTTATGTTTTTGATGTAATTTATCTAACTCACTTAAGTTAAAAATATATGATATGCCGTTATTAATATTGATATTATTAATTTCAAAATACTGTGAATTCTTTAATTTGTAAGACTTATACACTGGTTTAAATTTACTAATATAATTTTTAATAATATTATTATTTTTTATTTTTAATAATCTAACATCACCTAAATTATAAGATAATACAAGGTTTTTAATGTCTAATGGTAAATCATAAAATAACATAATATATTTAAATCTTTATTTTATTTTAAATGCTTTTTCAAATCTAACATAAAACATATTATTAACATCTTTGGAATTCATATTAACATAAAAGAAGGAGTATGGTTTATCATCTACCGCTTTATGATACATATTTAACAGTTGCTCTTTATCAACGATGGCGGAGTTTTCCTCAATGAATGACATTAACTCTGATACATTCTTTAACTTGAAGATATACAACGAACTAGAATTCAACCTAATGATTGGAGCAAGGACACGATATTTTTGAACACTTAAGCAAAAACTAATGGCGTCGTGTCTGCCTCTCGTTGCCAGTCCATGTAATAACTTGCTGTATCTAACAAATTTAGGGTCGTCTGCAAAATCATCAACAATGATTAAAATTGAATGTAGTTTCTTCATCTTCTGTTCTTTCATATAATGAATTATCTTTCTTTGTGTGTTAATTATTTCTTCCAGTTCTTCAGGTTGGTAGGTGTCATAATATAACTTTTCTTTTTCGTCATCAACTTTCATATTATCTTTTTGGTATTTCTTGACTTCAACAAAGGTAGGGTCATTATGAACTGACGGGCTAAAAATGAATATACGGGCGAAGCAGTCCCTATAAACATTTAGGATAAGGTTTTGAATTAAAACTGTTTTGCCACCCGTTGATGAAGCAACAACAATTGAGCGAAAAGGTAGTTTTGGTACATGTTCATATTTAGATTGTTTGAAATCGTAATCAGTTATATTTATTGGTTTTATTATTGGAACATCTGACATAATAAAATAATATTAAAGTTATTTAGAAAATATTTTATATTTATTATTTTATATGAATAGAAGTTATTCGGATTATATTGATATAATAGATAAAGTAGAAAATATAGAACAAGTAATAATAACCGATAATAAAATTAAGAAATGTTGTTATTATTCATTAGAATTAATTAAGTTAGGAATACAGTATATTAAAAATATAAATATTAATATAGATGGGGAGAAAGAAAAAGAATAAGACAGAATCAGTTGTTTCTTCAACCGATGAAGAAAAAGAAGAAATTGTTAAAGAAACATCAGTTATTGAGTTTGCTTGTCCAATGTGTAAAAAAATCTTAGAAATGAAAAATGAATTAGAAATACAAAAGAAAGGAAACTGTAAATGTTCGTGTATTCCAACAAGTTTCAAAATAAGTAGAAATGATAAGAAAATGAATATTGATAAAACTAAAGACAGTATAAACTTAGAAACAGATGTTCATAATATTGCTATCAAATGGGGAAGGCATGCATCACCATCCGATAATGGTGATAAGGAAACACAGGAAACTGTTAAACAAATAATGAAAAATTAGTATTTAAAGAGTAGATTTAACATAATTGCAACATTTAGTTTTAAAAGTTTAGTTTTATAATTTAGTATATATTTTACATGGCTGAAGGATTAGATAAGATTGTTAAACAACTAAAAAAGGTTTTAGAACAGAATAATAATATTTTGGAAATCTTACAAGAAATGGAAAAGAAGAAACCATTCACAAACAGTTATCAAAGTAAAGAAGTAGATAGAACCAGTGGCGAATTTAAAAATAAGAAACAAGTGTATTTAAACAAACTCAACAACAAAGAGATAAAAGAGCCGAAGTCCTCCACTATGGCATTTTATCAAATTGACTATGATGAAGATACAGGGGTTTATTCATAATATAACGATATATTGAGAAAATAAAAGACCGCACACATACATGTTTGATTTGTAATTGTTGTGTGTCTTGGAGGGCAAAAGCAAGACACGAAAAAACTTTGAAACACCAAAATTATTTAAACGAACTTAATAACAAAGAAATTACAGAACCGAAGCAATCAACAATGGATTATGACAAAATAGAATATGACAAGGAACTGAAACTTTATGTTTAATCATTAACTAACAAAATTTCGTGTCTCAAAAGCGGTTTGTTTATTCCTGCTACTTTGTAAGTTTTATTACCCATAATATCATATTCAATTTTATCGATATTGAATATTTTATTAGACCATTTAGAGTTATACTCCTTTCTGTCGGTGTAATTACCCCTTTTCTTTTGAAACACTTTTACCTTGTCGTTCTCCACTATTCTGGGATACTTTCTTTTGTTTTTTTCTCGTAGTTTAAGATTGACCTTTACATTTATTTCATTGTCGTCCTTGTGTGCTTCAGACGGTGTCATCCTTGTTGATGAGTGAGATGTGCTGTTATACTGTTTCAATGCCGGCGTTAGGGCGTCGGTCCATTTCATGTTGTTAAACCTAACTCTATCGTGAATTTTGTTTTTCATCGTTCTAATAAAACGCTCGGCCACATTTGCGTGGGTCTTCGTAACGATGTGGTTTATTCCTTCACTGTTGAAGAAATCCTGAACGTGATTTTTAGTTGCAAACGCTCCGTCGTCATCAGAATACACGGACATCGGATAACCCATCTTTTTAAAGCTTGCTCTCAACGCCTTCAAAACGTGCTCTCCGTCTCTTTCCTCCATCGGTATTACATCTGCTAATTTACTGAAGATGTCAATCACGACTAAAGCATACTGTGGAACGTTCTTGTCTTTTGCTAAAGGCGACATATGCATTATGTCTATTTGATATTCATATCGTGCGAATGGAGCGGTATAGGAATTAGTACCTCTATAATTTTTGATTTGTTTATTTGGTTGTTTCTTCAAGAAAGACTTTACATCGTCTATTGTTATTGTTGGGTCTTCTTCCTTTGCCTTCTTGTGTGTCGCTTGTATGCTTCCGAAACCCTCGTCTAAGTCGTAATAGATGTTGCTGATTATTTGGTCTTTTGTTAATCTCGCCATTATATTAAATTGTTAGAAAATATTTTTTCAATATAAACCACCACCCCTCAACATAAAATAAAAACTACTTAAAGAAAAATTGGTATAATATAGTAAGAGAAAAAAATGACACTGTTTAATTATGATAATTGTCCTTGTAAAAATAAAAAATGTAACTCTGTCGTGGGACTAGCTAATATTTTACCTGTTGATGTTTGTAATCTTATAGGTGGTTGTATTAAACCAACATGTTTTGATTGTCGGTATTTGAGAGAAGAAGAAGAGCATTTTATGAGTGATAAAAACATTCCTGAAGAAGGACTAGAAAAAGCAGAGCTTCAGTTAAACATTATTCAACAAATACAAAATAATGATATTACACAACTAACAGGATACCATTTTAGTTTAAAACATTACAGAAAAAACATTGACAGAGTATTTGATATACAAGAAGTTAAAGAACGGTTTAAAAATAGAAAAATGTATTATCAAGCATTAAAATCATACTGTAAGAATAATGAATATGAAGTTTGTGTAGTTTTAAAACATTGTCTTAAAGTTGAAGAATTAAAATATTGGAAACAAAATGGATTTTGCTTTCCAAACCTAAACAGTTGGTGGTCATATAGAAATAACAATTATTATTTGAGACATATTCTTAGCGAATTAATTGAAATTTACACAGACCAATTAATAAAAGGATACGAGCATTATTTTTGTGAGTATAGTATGAGTTGTTATAGTGGTTGTATCGCTGGTGAGATTGAATACGGGTCAAATTAACTTTTGTTTATTAATATTATTATCTTATAATATGATTAAACATTGTTTTATAATCTAACAAGAAGGTTAAGACATTTAAATTAAACCTGAAACCCAGACCAGCCGACCAGCAACCCCCTAGCCAAAACTACTTAAAGAAATATTACCTTATATATTAAGAGAAAAATGAACGGTGATGGAATCAATAATTATATCGATAAAAAATGCTATGATTGTTGTCACTTCAAAAAAGAAAATATGGAATTGTATAAATTGAGTTTACCTAATGAAATTGTGAATAATATTATTAATTATTCAATGGATGGTGAAGAAGACATATGTAAAAATTGTAAAACTTGGAGAGATAATCAATTTTTAATCAAATGTCTGTTGGGAATAAAAAGAATACATAATAGAAATGTAGAAGATGATATTTTAATATTTCTAACTGTAAATAAAATACCACCTTACGATTGTGTTAAACAGTTTCTTAAAATCAGTAAGAAAAAATATGACACGATTTACGATATATTATGGATGTTGGGTTATAGTCAAGAGAAAGGAGAAGATGTTAAAGAAAATATCAAATTATTTATTGAAAGTAAAAAGTTTAATGTTCAGAATACAGTGAGAGATGTTAATATTATTTTTAAAATGATGTATGAAAGAAGTAAGACAAACCAATTAGATTATTATCCTGAACTGAAATTATAATCATAATATAATAATAACATGTAAAATCTTATATGTTATAATTATACTGAACTTTTAACCTATAAATGAAAATTAGTGAGAAAAAACTAACAAAACAAATCCACCGCCAACACCCCAGAACTTGATAACTACTAAAAGGGCTAACTCTTTCAAATGAAAAAAATGTTTGCCCCCAGCCCAACAATGAACAAGGGGGGCAATTACCAAAATGATTACCTTAACGAAAACGATAAATAAGCTCCCTAAAAACCCTCTTTTAAAAACGAATAAGGGGGAATACAGATTTGAGATGAACATAAAAACCAGAACAGGCAACCCTCAACAGACCACCCCCCAGGCCCCCTACTTTTACCATTTTTTTGGGGGTGCGGGTGGGGTGGGGTGGGGTGGGTTGGGTTGGGTTGGGTTGGGTTGGGTTGGGTTGGGGTGGGGTGGGGGGTGGGGTGGGGTGGGGTGGGGTGGGGTGGGGTGGGGTGGGTGGGGTGGGGTGGGGTGGGGTGGGAGTGGGGTGGGGTTGCTGGTTGTGGAACTCAGCCCTAGGCTGTGTGCTTGCTGTTAGCCACGCTGCCCTGAAGCAGCTCATTCCAGCCTGCTGCCTGGGGGGACACCCTGAACTCTACCCTGATGCCATCCTTTCCTCTTCAAACTCGGTCATGGAGTTTAAGGTAGAGGCCAGCTTGTCCTTTTGCCCACAGAGCCACTTGTTGCTTCTCCCCCCTGCGTTTTCAGTGGGGAGCCCAAGGCTTTGGAGGTGCGGGGAAGAAGGATTAGATAGACACCAGTCGCATCCTTGGGATGAGAAACCCCGGCCCTCGCTGCCCTCGTCGTCTTCCGAAGAGGAGCCCGGCCCTACAAGCAGACATGGGAGGGGAGGAGAAAGAGAACTGGTGGTTGAGGCCCCTACAAAACTGGCGGGTTGGAGTGGCTGCGTCTCCGCAAAGGTAGAGGTTAGCACCCAGACCTTTGCCTTGTGACCCTGCAGCGTCCGGGCGACGCAGACATCCTTCCTGAGCACGGTCTCCACGGCAGCAACATTGCCATTCACGAAGCCTCGCTCCTTGTCGAGGTTTCGTGTCAGCCGGAGACGCATCCCCCACCTCCAGCACCGCCTCGCCGCCGCCGGCCTTTGGGTCACATGTCAAGATCATCCCGCATCTGCGCAACTCCATGGACAGGCTGAAGCTGCTGGAAGTCTCCAACAAACACGACGTACAGGCAAGGGCTGAGCTCTGCCAAGCCAGTTCTAAGCTGCGTCAATCTGACTAACCTCGTCCAGGATGATTAGGTCATAGTGGCGCAAGCGGCCGGGCGGGACATAGGCCTCATCAGCCTTGTCGAGTCACCTTGAACGCGGAGTGGATGGTCTGCTGCACTCAGAAACTCAAGGTCAGGCAAACAGGCGTTGGCTGGTTGCGTGGTGTTCTTCGTCTGCCTCTCGGATGCAGGGCGAGTACACGGGGTCAGTGTAGCATCTTGCGGTTCCAAGTGAGTTTGAGCTTGGCTGCACGTCCAACAGCAATTTTCTCCTTGGCCCCGCTGTTGGGGGCAACGAAAACCAGCCGCTTTTGACAAGGAAACGGACTCATTTTTGGTTCCCTTGACAGGTAGGATGGTAGAAGTCTTCCACTTTTGAAGGGAAAGCTTGCAAGGGATCTTGGGTTCCACGTGAGTTGTTCATCTTTTTCATCCCCCAATTTTGCTTGTGCTCCGTTGACACTGCGGACGCCCCAAATCCAGTTTTGTGGCACCGATTGGCGGCGGGTTTTGCCCATCCACAGTTTGCCCCAAACAAATGGAGCCGGGTTCAGTGACAAAATGTTTGCTTTAAAGGATGCCCTCAACGGAAGGCCGCGGGTCATTTTGCAGGCCGAATCCGTCGCATGGGTGACCCCAACCCATGCCTAGCCCCGCCGATTTCCAGCTCAGCTCTCGTCCTTCACATAAAACCTCTTGCTGAATGATCCGACTTTGGATACTTCCTGCATGTTCGCACGAAAAGCGGAGCAGAGAGGGAGGTCGGGTAGATTGTTCTGAATGAGAACACCATCTTCTGATCTAGCAAGCGTCAAATTGCCTTTTCTCAACTGCAAGTTCAACTTCGCTAAGCCTTCGCGCATTGCTCGCACGCGCCTCCAACTGCCAGATGACCCTGGGGGGGGGTGGTGTGGGGGTGGGGGGGGGGCTGGGAGTGGGGTGGGGGTGGGGGGAGGGGTGGGGTGGGGTGGGGTGTGGGGTGGGGTGTGGGGTGGGGTGGGGGGTGGGGTGGTGGGGTGTGGGGTGGGGGTGGGGTGGGGGGTGGTGGGGTGGGGGTGGGGTGGGGTGGGGTGGGTAGAGTGGGGTGGCGTGGGGTTGGATTTGGGGTGGGGTTGGATTTGGGGGAGCTTTTGGAAGGCTTTCCGGTATGGATCCATCCGGCCGGCTGTTCCTCGAAGAATCATGTTGGTGTCCTTTTCGTTTCCATTCAAAACAACCCGATGACCTCAATACAACAACGACACCAAATGCTGGACACTTAGGCGCGTCCAGGTTGGAGCAGGTGTTGCGTCGAATTTCGTTGGGTGTTGCTTTCTTTGCTGCGCTTGAGAGTGGTAGATGTGTTGAGTTGGCTGGTCTTGGTCCATTTGCGTTCACTTCAAGAAATTGCGGGGCCCCTGTTGGTCAAAAGAACGTTGTCTTGTTGAATCCAGCTCCGCCCATTTGGACCCAAGGCCGACCCGTTTTGCTCTCTGGCCAGAACCCTCCGCCTTGCTGATGCAGGGGCAGCAAAGTCGGTGCACCACTAGGCCCAGCAGCGTAGGTAGCGGCTGGCTCTGGAAGTGGTAGTCCAAGGCCTGTGCTTCAGCTATGAGTGGAAGGCCCAAGAGGGTTGTCACGCTTGAACCAGAAGTGCGCTTGAATCAGGAGCGGTTGCCATGCATGAACCATGAGTGTTTGTCATGCTTAAGCCCGGCGATAACGAGTCGTTTCATGATGGGTGTTTTGCTGAGTGTACCGGGTCACGTTTTCTGCAGTAGAGGACAGAACATACTTGAACGTTGGGTCGGCACACATTTGTCTTCACGCATGTGCTCGAGCACTTTTGGTTTGCAGCCGTAGACATCTTAAAAGTTGCACATTGGAATTGCGACCTCCCCTCAAATGACTGAAACGTGTCCAGTGAAACGTGAAACTGCCACTTTAGGTCGCAAAAAACCGGGAAATTCTGCTTTCGGGTTCCCCCCCCAAAAAAAAATCCTCCAAAGGTCCAGGTCCAGGGCCCGAAACGCCCCGCCCGCAGCTGGCGCCAGGTGGGCTCTTCGGCAATCAGCTTGCACCTCACGTGCCCCTTTTGGGGCTTTGCGGCCTAGTTGTTTGGTGGGTTTCCGCTTTGGCTTCCCTAAAAACGACAAGACCCTCAAAAACAGACAAACGAGCGCCCCTGACGCAAAGAGGGACTGGCCCCCATCTAGAGATTTGTTGAAGGGGACAACAATCAAGCATTTGCAGGGGAATCGCTCATGTATTTCACCACACAATATGGGGGAACGGCATCCAAACCCCTTCGTGGCCCCTGCCAAGTCTGACCCCAAAGCCCAGCAAGCAAAGCCCCAAACCCCCAAACCACCCAACCAAAAAAACACACACACCCTCCAAATCCCCAACCCCACCACCCACCCCCCCCCCCCAAAAAAAAAAAAACTCCAAATCCCCAACCCCACAAAAATAAAATGCAAACTCCCCCAACACCATCCAAGGCACGCCGCGGCTTGCAGGAAGAGCTTGGCCGCCAGCAGTCGCAGAGCCGCCAGCGGCAGCTCTGGCTGCAGCGCCAGCAGGGCGGACCACAGCCCCGCCTGGGCTGGGGGTTGGGGGGGGGGGTGGGGTGGGAGGGGTGCTGTGGGGAGGGGGGTGGGGTGGGAGGGGTGCTGTGGGGAGGGGGGTGGGGGGAGGGTTTGGTGGTGGGGAGGGTTTGGTTTGGTGGGTGGGAGTGGGTGGGTGGGAGTGGGCGGGGTGGGGGTGGGTGTTCGGCGGGGGTCTTCCGGACTTCGGTTCCCCCAACAAGTGGCTCCACATGTGGCCATGGGTCAAAACCCAAATCGGATAGCCCCCGGTGAACATCAACCAATCCAACCACGAAAATTGGTTCTACAATGGGGTGGTGCACCTACCCCAAAATGGGATCCCATTGGTGTTGTGAAAATAAGGTGACCTCCCTCCTTTTGAACCCTGAAAGCTGCAGCTGATTTGGGCAACCCCAATAGCTTTCAGCTGTACGTGCAGAAGCTGGGCGCTGCCTTTTGTACCGGGAGCAATGTTGAGGATTGGGGAAGCACACATGCGGACAAAGAACAAAAAGAATCAGAGTGAATCAGTGAAGGCTAAGGGCATGGTCCTACGATGGACACTGAACGGGTATATGTTGCAACCTCCTTCTTGTCCATGGCACTGGGGCAGGGGCACTCTGTCTTGTGAATCCAAACCAAGCCAAACGATTCTCTCAGTGAAAAGAAGTTGCAAAATCTAGCGCAAGCTGCAAAATCTGGCCATGGTCGAGAGAGGTGGATGACTGTCCCACCTTGTTTATCCCTCGCCGCAGCCGTGCGATATTGGCAAGGCATTGAGAGCCCAGTGTACGCTCTCAAAATTCAACTCCCTCGCCTGAATAGTGGAACATGTTAAATGCCACACCGGCTACACCCGAACACCGTAGTCCAGGACTGCTGGCCATAAACTGTTGAAGTTGGAAACTGAAACTGCGTTCACCCGTTGAACGCCCATGAAACTGATGCGACTGCTTTCGAACTCTTGATTCATGATCCATGATCGATGACAAGCGACTAGGGCAGCGGTAGACCCCAAAAGACCTGACCTACGATCCGGTCGGGGCCCACCAAAACACCAGCAGGCGCCGCGCAAATACCTGCGCCCACAAGCAAGGCGAGAAGGCCCAGGGATAATTCGCAAACCATGCCCACAAAGCTGAGTTGGAGGACAACCGGAAGTTCGCACGACCTGGGCTGCCGAAGCCGGTGCCAAAATCGAGACCACACATCCAGTTCCATATTGCCAAAGGACACGACTTTCTGAGTTGCTATGGCATCGGCAATCGATGGCAAGGAATCATCGGTTAACGATGAAGTCCGCTTCCTCGTTAGTCTGCAACAGGGCTCTAAGTCCGACATTCTCCAAGGCTCACCCACCGGTACAACGTGAAGGTTCTCCAGTGCAATCAGCCGCTGGATGAGCATTGTCTCCTTTGGCATTCACTCTCAGGAGGCCTGCACCAGCAGGACTTGTACGTAACATCTCTCGGGTGACAATGGAATCCTCGATGACTTCACCAGCAAGGCAGCAAACGAGGAGCATAAAGGCTGAGATGTTGCAAGCAGGTGCTTTAGGACCTTCCACTTTGACCCTGAACGCAATGGCTCGGGCAACACACAGAGATACTACACTCTCACAAATCGAAAGTAGCCCGCATAGAAAAAAGGACATTACTCAGCGCACGGTTTCTTGGCGATCTGGATCAACATGAAACGTCCAGCCAAGACGGGCGGAGAGGTTCAGTGTAAGGCTCAACGTGGATGTTGCAAGCTAAGCCCAGCCGCTGCCAATGACCCCAGCGAAAGTTACCGTCAAACGGCATGCCTCTGCAAACGCATGCGCGGACACCACCAGGCATGGCGCTGCAATAAATAGCTGGCCCCCAACCAGGGGTGCTTTTGGACCATCCGAGTGTAAGCGACCATGCAAATTTCCGCGAAGGCAGTACCAAAGGGCAAGAAGAGCGTGGCGTCCAAAGTTTGACCACTTGCAGCCAGCAATCCAAACAGAATAAACCAACCTACAGTTCCAAGCAACTGCGCAGCGGCCCAAAGCAAGTGCGGCAGAAAACGTCGGCTCGGACGCAAGTCAATCGTGTAGTAGTTGAGGAAAGGCGCAACCAAAATCATGGATGACGTTCCTACAGAGCAAAGGGTAAACTCTGAGAGTTTCAAGGGCTACACCGCTACGATACTGATCGTGCAAGCGAAACACCCAATAAGATGGGTATGCATTGCTCTTGAGCCCGACAGTGCCACTCAAGTCATCTCGGTGCAACATAATTTTGCCTGGGATGCACCAGTTCAATGCTAAGAGCAAATTGGTGGTCCTCTGGCACCGTGTGAAGTGTGCGCTTGGCAGCCAGCCTCCAGGCGCCTGGCAAACTCTTCGACTCTGCTTTCCCTCGCCGACCAGGCAATGGTCCGTGAACGTCTGGAATACCATCCACCATCCAACACCAACGCTCACGCGCCGCCGTCGCAAATCGCGATCGATGTTTATGCGAAGATCTTGTGACCTGCAACCAGGAAGCGTGGGCATTCACATACCTTCAGCCACAGGAGCGAGAGCTACATGACGTCAAGGTCGAGCTCTCGTGCTCGAGCTCAGCCACGTCTCGCTTATGGAAGAGACAAGCCATCGAGGCCGTGGGAAGTCAAAGGACCTCAAAGCAGAGTTCCTCCAAGGATACATTCACAAACCCACCTGCCTCAGGATTTGGAGCCTCCGCAACCGAAGGATGATTGTTCAACTGGCGCAGTCGACGGGATCGATCCTTTTTCCGGGACCCTGCGTCCGACCTCTATCATTCCCTTCCAGAACTTCCTGTTTCACTTCAAAGGGGAATTTGGATCAGCCCCACAAGGCTTCTTCACCAGCCAGGCCCCCCAGACCCCCAGACCCCCAGACCCAACCCCCAGACGCCTCGTGGAGCAGGGTGTCCCATTGCAGAGCCATAAAGTCACTGCCGGCGTAGAACAACGCGCGGTAGATGAGGCACCTCGAGAAAGCCAAAGGCCTGCAATCGTAACTGGGCTGTCCGTTTTCTCAATAAAGTGCCTAGCTGTTCGTGGGTTAAATGGAAACCCAACCACTCAGAAAAAAAAGGAACCGGAAGGCTGAGAACTGCCAAGGTAATGGCTCTGCTGTGCTGCTTGTTGCGGTTCATCCTCGCTTGGCTTCTTTCAGTGTGTCCCGTTCAAAGCAAATCTGAATGGGTCGGAGTTCAACCGCATGTAGTGAGAGCTACCGGCAAGAAGGTGTTCGACTAATCTTCACCCTCCCCGTTTCCTAGAGGAACAAAGAATCACATTCTGGAAGGTTTGAAAAAGCAATTTGTGGGTATAGGCACGTATGTCTCCTTACATATGCCTCACTTGCTTTGTAGAGAGTTGTAAGGAGTCCTTGCTGACCAACATGGCAACTCACGATGCAAAGACGTCGAAAGGGCCACGCCGTTCTACACGTTTTGTTGCTTGCGTTTCATCAAGGTTTATCATAGAATATGATTGCAGTCTTGAGGTGCTTGTCGGGTTCTCAGTTGTTCAGTGACCCTGGAAAAAAAAGGAACCCTTTTTGGGGAAGACCATTTCTAGTGGGGCAGCCACCCAAAAGAAAAAGGAAAAAGGGTGCCGCTAAACAACTGAGGGTTTCTAGAGTTGTGTGAGTGTGTTCACTTTTCTGGAAGTGCTTTCGAGTGTTGTTGGTTGAAAACGATATATTCTACTAGCACAACCCACATTGTTCCCAGTCTGTGCGAGTCCTCCAGAAGCCTCAGCCCCCATTTTGATGTGAACCGATCCCTGAAAGGCAGGGTTGCTTGCGTCAAGTAAGCGCCCCATTGTCCAAACTTTCGCATACATGCTTACCATTCAATCCAGCTCAAAAGTTGTGAGGAGAGAGACACTCCTGGTTGTGAGATCGTTCAATTCCGCCCAATAAGGCCCTTCCAAAGCGCCCTAATCAAGTCGTCAGCTCTCTGCTTGGCAAGTGTGAGAGAATCTAAGCAATCTATGCGGTTGTATCACGAGGCATCTCAGCTGCTTAGGGCTTAGCTCCAGGCATCACAATATATAAATCAAATGTTAGCAGTAGGGACTGCAAATTGGTTGCTTCACCCTGATACAATCTCCCAAAAGCAATATGCCTTGACTCATATATATGACCATATATATATATATATATACATATATATATATATACATATATATATATATATGCCCAGTGCTGATCTGACGCGTGTCTGAACTCCAGAACGGGTCTTGTACCTTTTCGCATACGCAGACTCCAGTTTAGGCAGCCTGCTGTTTTTTGAACCCTGATGTACTGGTATTGGCGTGGCACGTGCTTGAGTACAGTAGCTGGTTGCACTGGTTGCGCCATTTAGATGGCTTCGGTTTCCACATAGCCTCCTATGATGGGTGTCTGGGAGCAAAAAAACAAATGGTCCCCTAAAATGGTTGCCTAGGTCCTCCAGTAGAGAGGTTAGAATAAGGGTACCCTTTTTTCTGCAGTCTATTTTAGTACGGGAACCCCAAAAAAGGGCTTTCGGGGCACTACTGGGGGGACCTAGTTGGGTTCCTCATGGTTTCCCCTGAAAACCATTCAATGAGAACCAGATGCGACTGGCACGGAAATCGGCAAATCGGCGACTGGGACCCGGGCTGCAACAGCAACAGCAGCGCCCCAACCTGGGCGAGTGGCTGATAGCAGAACCAACCTGAGGAGCAGCAAATCTCCTTTTGGTTAGAAATAGATGGCCATGGGTCAAAACCCAAATCGGTTAGCCCCCGTTGAACATCCCAATCCCCACTAAAATAGGTTCTAAAATGGGTGGTGCATCTATCCCAAAATGGTACCATTGGTTTTGAACCATGGCCAGATGGGGGTTCCAAGTGGCAAAAGGGAGGAGTAGCACACATCTAAACCAGGGGAACCCATCTATGTCTAACCCAACTAAGCGATCAAAAGGGAGCAAACCCATCTACATATCCGCCGACATTGCTCGGCGTGTCGGATACTTACTAGGGAGATAGAGGCTAACCCCCCCCCCTAACCCCCCCCCGCCCGACGTCTATTACGTAGGTTTTTGGGGGGGGGGGGTCCCCCACGTACCGCGCGGCAATTTGATGACGTTCCACTAAACGTAGTCTTCGGGGAGCCGGTGTCGCAAAACAGGGGTCCCAGGCTCGATTCCCCCTGCCGGCTTTTTTGCTGGCTTGGGCTTCCTGCATCCTTTTGCCGAAAATCTGGAAAAACTCAATGTTTTTGGCGTCCTCTTTGCGAAAACGCTGGAAAAACCGTGTTTTTTTGCGGGAAATACATGCATATGCATGCATACATACATACATACATACATACATACATACATACATACATACATACATACATACATACATACATACATACATACATACATACATACATACATACATACATACATACATACATACATACATACATACATTACATACATACATACATACATACATACATACATACATACATACATACATACATTACATACATACATACATACATACATTACATTACATTACATTACATTACATTACATTACATTACATTACATACATACATACATACATTACATTACATTACATTACATACATACATTACATTACATACATACATACATACATACATACGTACGTACATTACATACATACATACATACATACATACATACATACATACATACATACATACATACATACATACATACATACATACA
The DNA here is from genome assembly GCA_963377175.1 of Effrenium voratum. Lineage (NCBI taxonomy): Eukaryota > Dinophyceae > Suessiales > Symbiodiniaceae > Effrenium > Effrenium voratum. The sequence continues at coordinate 309,793 of CAUJNA010003623.1, forward strand.
TACATACATACATACATACATACATACATACATACATACATACATACATTACATACATACATACATACATACATACATACATACATACATACATACATACATACATACATACATACATACATACATACATACATACATACATACATACATACATACATACATACATACATACATACATACATACATACATACATACATACATACATACATACATACATACATACATACATACATACATACATACATACATACATACATACATACATACATACATACATACATATACATACATACATACATACATACATACATACATACATACATACATACATACATACATACATACATACATACATACATACATACATTACATACATACATTACATACATACATACATACATACATACATACATACATACATACATACATACATACATACATACATACATACATACATACATACATACATACATACATACATACATACATACATACATACATACATACATACATACATACATACATTACATACATACATACATACATACATACATACATACATACATACATACATACATACATACATACATACATACATACATACATACATACATACATACATACATACATACATACATACATACATACATACATACATACATACATACATACATACATACATACATACATACATACATACATACATACATACATACATACATACATACATACATACATACATACATACATACATACATACATACATACATACATACATACATACATACATACATACATACATACATACATACATACATACATACATACATACATACATACATACATACATACATACATACATACATACATACATACATACATACATACATACATACATTACATACATACATACATACATACATACATACATACATACATACATACATACATACATTACATACATACATACATACATACATACATACATTACATACATACATACATACATACATACATACATACATACATACATACATACATACATACATACATACATACATACATACATACATACATACATACATACATTACATACATACATACATACATACATACATACATACATACATACATACATACATACATACATACATACATACAGACATACATACATACATACATACATACATACATACATACATACATACATACATACATACATACATACATACATACATACATACATACATACATACATACATACATACATACATACATACATACATACATACATACATACATACATACATACATACATACATACATACATACATACACATACATACATACATACATACATACATACATACATACATACATACATACATACATACATACATTACATACATACATACATACATACATACATCACATTCATTCATTCATTCATTCATTCATTCATTCACATTCACATACATACATACATACATACATACATACATACATTACGTACATACATACATACATACATACATACATACATACATACATACATACATACATACATACATACATTACATTACATTACATTACATTACATTACATTACATTACATTACATTACATTACATTACATTACATTACATTACATTACATTACATTACATTACATTACATTACATTACATTACATTACATTACATTACATTACATTACATTACATTACATACATACTTACTTACGTACTTACTTCCTTACATACATACATACATACATACATACATACATACGTACATACATACATGCATACATACTTATGTACATGCATGCATACATACGAGAGAGGGAGATTGGGGAGAGAGAGGCTTGGGGGGATGGGGAGGATGGGAGCAGCGGGAGGGAGAGAGGACGACAGAACACACAAGGGAGACAAGGAAGAGAGGAAGAAGGAGAAAAGGGAGAGGACAATGTCGGCGGACTGAGCCGGAGGCTCTAAAGTTTCTAACCAAACTAAGCGATCAAAAGGGGAGCTCGACCCCAAGTTCGGTCAGTATTCTGGACTGGGAAACCAAAGGGAACCCTGAGGACCATTGGTCTATCCCATCATCCCCTATCCCCATCTACCTTACTCATCCTGGAACTTTCAGGTCTTCGTGTTCCGGAGGGGAATAACTCGCCATCGAGTCCGACCGCTCTTGAAGTTCTCGCCTTCGGCGTCGATTAAGGCGTTCGGGAAACGTGGAGCCCAAGAAAAAGCAAGGGTCTGGTCAGACAGCTGAGCAGGTCCTTGTTGAACCGCAAAAAGTGCCCAGAGTCCAAACCGAAACCGGAATGGTAAGCACACCCAATTCCCAGGGTCGCTTTTCATGTTGGGATAGACCCCGCACAGAAAACACAGCCACCAAGATCCCACCCGAAGTATCACAACCCAACTTCCACCGTTCCACCAAAAAAAAAGGAGCAGTCAACAAACTTCAGCATTGCCAACGAAGAGTTGGGCCACAAAAAGCTGTGCTTCTGGGTGTTTCCGGAACCCTAGGGCCATGTTTTCCACCCGCCAGCCCTCGCCCGCTGTGGGACTGTGGGGCCCCGGGCGCTGCGGGTGGTCTCGAAGGACACCATGGCAGCGGCAAGGACAGCCAGCAGCAGCCCCAGCCCGCAGAGTCGCAGCCTCGGTCCAGAGAAACGCCGCCAGTATTATTTTTTGGCGGATTCGTCCCCTGGAGGAAAGTGTGTGGAAAATATGTCCAGTGAAATCGATGCCCTTGAAAAACCAACAGGGGACGATATATATATATATATAAACAACGTCTTCTTAAGCAAATGGAAGCCACCCGCGCCCCGAAGGGGCCAGGGGAGGGACGACGCTGCGCAAACAAACCAGCGGTTGAAACGAAATGTTGGCGAACAACATCAACGCCCAGATCGTGATCAATGCGGGAAAAACGTTCCTCCAGCGGGGCCGCGAGTGGGCCAGCGGCCGGCGGCCATGCCGTAGCAAGGTCTCTTCGCGGAGAATAAAAAAATAAACGAAAGGTCCAGAGAATCCGAGACAGGGGGAAAAACAAAAGGTTTCGTTGCAAAGATCACTGTGCACTATTCAAAAACTACTCTCCAGGGTGGCAGCTGAAGCCCCCTTCACCTTCCAAGGTGACTCCGCTTTTTTGTGCCAGTTGGAAGCGGCTGGCCGGCTGGATAGATGATGGCTCTTGCGGAAAATGGTGTCCATCAGACATGTCCACAAACCTGCAAATGTTACCATAACTCGGAACAAGCTGCATTTAGTGATCCCTTTCCTTTCGTTGAGCCTTGTCCGTGTGTTGAGGGATCACGTTATACCCGCAGGTGCTATGAAATGGGCAAAGACATGCATAACGTCGTGTGTCCCGAAGTGCGCGGGGCTTTGGAGTACTGTGAGTACCGATGCCTCGGTGTAGGCGCCACCCGGGAGGTCCTCTAGAAGGCAGGGAGAAAAGGAGTACGGCAGTCCCAGCAGAAACCAATTCATGTCAGGCCATCTTTGAAGGTACAGGTACTTATCGCCACATGTCATCTTTGACGAAAATTCTCAGACCGGAACTTACCCCTTAAAACTCCAAGCCCTGACTAAGTTAATCTTTTACAGACATATAGCCCATGTTACCCAACAAGTTGAAAAGTTATGTTTTTAAGAGGTAAGGGAAATACGGGAACCCCCCAAGTACCGGACCATCATGGGTTCCACTCGCTTCATCCCCGACTCGTCCCGCAAGCCTTGGAGCTGAAGCTTCGAAATCTGGGGCCCGTCAGGTGTGGCGCGTCTTTTGTTTGGGGAGAAGCCCCGAGTTTTGGTGGTTTCAAAGGGAAACCAACAGGAGAACCGCCGCTGTTTTTGAGGGGGTCCAACCAAAGCGAAGACGCCACTTGGGCAAAGAGCGTTGACCCAACCACCCCACCGCACCCCACCCCACCCCCATCCCCGTCTGGGTCTCCCCGCCCCGGGCGCGGCTGCCCGAAACGCAAGACGGCCGTCAACAGGTCCAGCGCCACCCGCCTCGCGGCTCGCGGGGACAAAGCGCGCTGACCGGAAGCTTGCGATCGCTGCGAATTCGGAGTCCCTGTGGAATGGAACGAACCAGGCTTTGGACCCCTTAAAGGAAACCAGGGGGAAGGGAATGTGAAATGGAATGAGCGTTGCTTCGGGCCCAAAGGAAACCACTTGATGGTAAAACAAAGGGTCAATTCATTTCTCGTTCCCTGCCTATCGCACCAGCAAACTCGTGGGAAACCCCAGATAAATCTTAGGTCTCTGCGCATTTACCCTCCTGCCAATGAACAGACGGAACCTACCTTCGGGACCCGGTCCATTTAAAAGGAAAATGTCCAAACCAGGACCCCCGAACGTCAGGTTCCATGTTAATTGGTGGGAGGGTAAGTGGTCTGCAAAAAATATAATGTCCCTGGCACGTCTCAAAAACCACGGAGCCCCGGCTGGCTTCAAAGGAAACCAAGGAAATCAACTGGGTCTCTTTGTTTCACCTTGGCCCAAAAAAGGATTGGAAGAACAGGGCCCTTCTTCATGGCTTCCGAACAGTCATCTAAGCGTTCTTTTGTTTTGACTTATGCGGAAACATCGAGGGCCAAACTTTATGTTGAGTCTGGGGACAACCTCAATGTTGGATTACTGACCCCCTTGATGACAAAGCTTGGAGTTGCAACCAATGATAGCCGGAAAACACGCATCAAAACTTAGCTAAATCTCTGACACCTGGGAGCACGCAAAGAATGGGCTCCCGACCGAAACTTAGCCACAATTGCGAGAGGTCCTTTGAACAGCCGATAAGAAATTTGGGGACGAAAAATGGGGGGAGGGGGGCCGAAGCTGGGTGGCAAGTGCCAATGGAAATGGCAGACGGGTATACTGCTTTCCGAACCCCAGTGAACAGGCCCCAACTTGAATACGACCCCATGATCCGTATTCAACCTCGGAACATCACCCAAACAAATGGCTCGCGGCCCTGAAAAAAGAGAAAGCCAATCATTGGCCACAAACTGCCAATCTGCCGCCAGACAAAACCCGGTGATTTAAGTATGGAAGTGAGCAATCGCTAGAGACTCGCTTTGCCGCTTGCTTACACTGGCGCAGAGATGCCAAGGCATTGTGTTCACCAGGGAAGGAAAACAACGGCTCTCCCGGCCAAAATCTTCGCGTGCGCGTTACTTTTGACATGTGCCGGTCGTATGTCAGGGCTTCCCAACTCCGCCATTGTGCGTGTTCTTGGGCTTCTTGGGCAAAGAGTGGACCAAGCAAAAGGGGGCTCCTTTGCTTAACAAGCCTTGTTTTCTGCAACCCCCTTCTAGAAATGAACAGAACCAACAGAACCGAAAAACAAAACTGACAAAATGCCAAGAACAGTGAAGTGTGTGTGTGTGTGAAGTCAACCAGGCCTGTGGAGACCTTCTGTGGCCGCCGCCTCCCACGAAACTTGACACGGCTTGGGTTTCGGAAACCAAAGCCGTGGTGTCCTTTTTTGGGTAGAAATTGAATAGAAATGGATGGATGGATGGATGGATGGATGGATGGACGCAGGATGGATGGATGGATGGATGGATGGATGGATGGATGGATGGATGGATGGATGGATGGATGGATGGATGGATGGATGGATGGATGGATGGATGGATGGATGGATGGATGGATGGATGGATGGATGGATGGATGGATGGATGGATGGATGGATGGATGGATGGATGGATGGATGGATGGATGGATGGATGGATGGATGGATGGATGGATGGATGGATGGATGGATGGATGGATGGATGGATGGATGGATGGATGGATGGATGGATGGATGGATGGATGGATGGATGGATGGATGGATGGATGGATGGATGGATGGATGGATGGATGGATGGATGGATGGATGGATGGATGGATGGATGGATGGATGGATGGATGGATGGATGGATGGATGGATGGATGGATGGATGGATGGATGGATGGATGGATGGATGGATGGATGGATGGATGGATGGATGGATGGATGGATGGATGGATGGATGGATGGATGGATGGATGGATGGATGGATGGATGGATGGATGGATGGATGGATGGATGGATGGATGGATGGATGGATGGATGGATGGATGGATGGATGGATGGATGGATGGATGGATGGATGGATGGATGGATGGATGGATGGATGGATGGATGGATGGATGGATGGATGGATGGATGGATGGATGGATGGATGGATGGATGGATGGATGGATGGATGGATGGATGGATGGATGGATGGATGGATGGATGGATGGATGGATGGATGGATGGATGGATGGATGGATGGACGCATGGACGCATGGACGCATGGACGCATGGATGGATGGATGGATGGATGGATGGATGGATGGATGGACGGACGGACGGATGGATGGATGGATGGATGGATGGATGGATGGATGGATGGATGGACATAAAACCCATCCAAATCAGGGCCGTCGATGGAAGAAAAATTTATTTAAAACCGGTGGAACCCATCTATTTGTAACCAAACTCCCTGACTCAAAGGACGCCTATGAACAGAGCTGAAAGAGCCGCACAGAAATGAAGCCGAAAACCCATAGGCGGTTTCTGCGATCGCCCGCGACCAGCCTTCAGATTTCCATCCGAAACCACAAAAATAATATCCACATCCCATGGCGGTTTCTGTGACCGCCTGCGACCACCTGCGACCACCGGGACCGCCTGCGACCGCCTGCGACCCTTCAGATTGTGTACAGTGGGCAAAGGTTCCTGCCCGATTGAAAGTTGTTCAACCACAGAATCGCAAGCTGCCAATCCGAGCCCTATTCATAGGTTTTGCTCTTCAGCCCTTGTTCGCCCCGACCGATTGGGGGTGCCGCCCTGAGCCTTCTCCAGGGTTTGGTAAGGCAAACGAATCCAGGCAAAGCGAAAACATGTGAACATGGAGCACGGGAATGAACGAACGAATGAACAAACGACCGGGGGGGGGGGAAACAAACGGCAGGCAAGCGGGAACTGGCAGGCAGGCAGGAACCGGCAGGCAGGCAGGCAGGCAGGCAGGCAAAAGGACAAACAAAGGAACGAACAAACAAACGTACAAGCAAGCAATCAAACAAGCAAACAATCCAACAATTCAACCAGGAAGCAAACAAGCAAACAAACAATCCAACAACTAAGAAGGCAGGCAACCCGGCTAGCAAGCAGGCAAGCAAGCAAGCAGGCCAGCGAGCGAACATTCAATACAGCATTGAAACAAGCAACAGCCTTGACAACAAGAGCCCCTTGTTGTTTTCTTCCGGCTGCGATGAGGCATGCTCGCCCAAGTGGTGTCTTCATCATGTCCTTGGCTGTTTCACTGGAAGATGTTTGGTTGTCCAAGGGCCAGCCGCCGACTCTCGGCAAAGCTCCTTTGCGGTGCTAGAAGCTCCTACTCGCAATGGATCTGCCCTCGACAGAAGTCGAGCTATCAGACGCCCATGCAGTGAATTCGGCCTTTGAGGCACCGGGGGCGGGCAAGCGTGGGGGAACGGTGCACCAGTCGATGAGAATTTTGCACAAAAAAAACACCACTTCTGGCCTCAGTCAAGTCAGGAAACAGGCGACGCGCAGCAAGCCTCCCACACCCACATCTGCTCCTCTGCGTGGTTTCCTTCGAAAACCTGGCAGAGGTATTTTTTCGTGTCTGGCTTGGGTCTGTTGCCACAGCCAGCATCCTGTTGCCACATGGCGCTCAGGGTTCCCCGGGATGTGTCCTCTAAAGCAGCACCCACCCAACGGAACCCGCCAACTTCTCCTGTAAAACAGCACCCACTCACAGCGGAACCCTCCACAGCCCACAGAGGAGTGGCCATGGGTCAAAATCCAAATCGTACCCCCAGTGAACATCATAATCCCCACCAAAATCCCGGTGGTGAACTCACCTACCAACCAAAATGGGATCCCAAAACGGTTCTACATCCCAATCCCCACTAAAATAGGTTCTAAAATGGGTGGTGCACCTACCCACCAAAATGGCAAATCTCAAAACGGTTTTGACCACACCGCCGTGTCTCGCTTCTCGCTCGGCTCACCGCTCGGCTCACCGCTCGGCTCACCGCTGGGCTTCGCTCATGGCTCACTGCACCAGGCCCTGGCCCACCACCATGTCGTCCACCAGCTGCGTGAAGTCCACTTTGGCGACGAGCCAGCCTTGGAGAAGACAGTGTTCTAATGGCTGGTTTCCGAAAGATCTCAGGGCCTAAGGTGCGACCAAAGACTTGCCATGGTATGAACAAAAAACGAAAAGACTAGATGGACTGTACAGAAGTCAGTGTTCTAATGGCATGGTGCCCTCGCTAAAGGGAATGGAGGCACGGAGCACGTAAGTAAGATACCTAGTCTATGTCTTGCAACGCGAGCCAAAAGGGACTTCCAAAACTCTCCTGTCAGTTTCCGTTGGACGGTCGGTGGGTTTCGCTGGCGCGCCCTGGAGAGAAATCGGCCGCTTGACCCAGCGCTTTGAAGACTTCTCGGGGAACGGGGAGATCAACGGCAAAAAGAAAGGAGGGTATCCCCAAACCGCTGTTTTCCCGTGCTGTTTGAAGATCCCACCAAAGTTGGGGGGGTGGGGGCGGCACCCAATAGAAAGTGGCACGGAATAAGTGGGGAACCGGCTCCCGCAGGTTTTGGGACACCCTCAGGGCGACCTTGACACAGTTGAGCCCCCGGCACTGAGCAAAAAGACAGGGCCACAAAGCACCAGGTATCGATGGGTCGGGACTGTCTCGTCACCGGGCCGTTTCTCTTTAGTAAAAACACTTAATCTTCATTGCATTGTTTCTTTAGACATCTAGAGAGTCAAACGGTTCAAACCAATTCCTCGCTGCAAGTGGTGCAATGCCTCAACTGGAACTGAACACGGTAGGCCCAACAGAATCCAGCTTGTGATCGCGAGTGCTGCGAGCGTCTGGGCAATGGAACCTCAAACAGATCTCTGGTTTGAACCATTTTCTTCCAGGGACCATCACCCTTGCCCGTTGCCATCCACTCGCTTGCTGCCCAGCTGCCCAGCACAAGTCCCATGACCTCTGACGGAAACGCGGCTGGGAAATCCCCAGTCCCAAGCTCAGTGAACAGAACAACAAACGCAAGCAAGCCGAGGTTGAAAGCGAAAACGTTCAGTGAGGGTTGATTAAAAGGGTTACCTGTTACCTCGCCGTACGCCGTCGCCCAGCCAAAAGGGAAACGAACCAGAGGAAGACCAGACCGACCACCCACCGGCCGGCTATGACTTTGCTGTCGCTCGTTTGTTTCGTTGCGGGACCAGTGCGCTGCGTCAGGTCTTGACCCAAATATGGCAGGTTTTAAATGTGCACGGTGTGGAAGGAAAACCAAAAACCGACATCCAAAAGGAAAACCACCAATTGTCCAAGAACGACAAAAAGACAAAAACCCTCTTTTGTGTAGAAGGAAAACCAAAAACTGAAATCCATGTCCCAAGGGAAAACAACCGATTGCGGGTCCAACAAAAAATGGCGCACCCATTGATCCAAGGTGACGGTGTGGCAGAAGATGTTGAAGGAGGTCATAGATCTGCTCCAGCATCTGGGTGCGGCTTCAGGCTGAAACGCTGCAACGCGGCAGTGACATGGCGATTGCCACCAATTCTGGGCGTGCGCAAGTATGTGTTTATGAGATATCGGCAACTTTTGCCGATAACTGAAAGCTTTTGAAACTCAGACTTCCAAGCTCAATTCTTACAGTCGTTCTTTGACTTTGTGACCGCGCCCTATATGTCTTGCTGCTGAATGAACCAGACCAAAAAATAGCAAACTCGATTATCTAGCATGGGACATTACGTATGTAAACATCGTTCAAACAGTGATCTCAGTTTCCCTCTCATTGATGGTTCGGTTTGGTTGCTTGGATGTTAAGGGGGGTACCGCCCCCATTTGGCTTCAAAAGGAAGTGGGGTTCAAATCCGCAAACCACAAGTAACGGGTACCTGATTATCCCTGTTGCACGCCCAAAACGAGAACCGCCAGAACTGCGAAACACCATGTTCGGCAGGGCGCAGAGCCTTGTGACACAGCTGATTTTGTCAAGCTGATCCTGACCAATGATTTGAGACACGCAAACAGCCAACCAACCAAACATGGCGTTTCGAAAAACAAACATGCCGACCAACTTGGGGTGAGACAAAGACACAACACAACTTCATGTCAGATCACGCGCCCTTGCTTTGCTTCGCCCTAGCACTCACTCCCCCCTTTCGCTCACCCGCCTTCTGCAACGACAGCACCTGGCAGGAAAGCAAAAGCAGCGCATTCTCCATGGAAAGCGACCCGTTCCGAGAAAGACGAAGTGAGCAGAGACCGAAAAGCTCTCTATGTGCGGGCCGTGGACGCAGTGTTTTGGAAAGCGTGGCTGCGTCCCACGCTTGAACACAACGAGTGTGCCCAACAGCCCTTTGGAGAAGACTCCTTCAAAGCTCGTCAGCGCAGGAATCAACAGTAGATCCAACGGCTAATATGCCCTAGGGCTAGTTTTCTCATATCCCTGGCCCTTTGGGGTTCGACATTCTGTGCCCAATCGTGGCCTTGCAAAACCAGGGTTCGAGTTTCTGCAGGGTTTCTCACCGAACCAATCAGGAAGCAGAAATCTTTGAAACCCACCGGTTCCCGGTGTTTCACCAAGTTTGGTTCATGCCAACCCCTTACAGCCCTGCTTGAAAGCAGCTTTGGGGCGCGTCTGCTTCCACGCGATGAGGCTTGCCGCGCAAGCGGCAGCAACTAAACATAAACTTACATATGTGTGTGTATATATGTGTATCTACGGGCATGAATCTGAATCGGGGACTCTTTGGTGGATATCATTTCGATGCGGATTCATGTCAACCAACCACTTTTGAGGTGGCTCCAACTCTCAAAACTCAGCTTGCCATAGATATTCCTTCAGATGCTCCAGGCAAAACGATTGAAAAATGCAATAAATAGAGGAAGGCACTGTCAGCCGGATTCCATTCCGTATCTCCAGACATCATGCTCGAAATTTCTTTTCGTGTCATTGGGCTGGTGCCCCGGAGCAGAAAAAACACAAAGCCACGCGCCGCAGGTCGGCTCCAGTGGTCGGTCGAGAGGCACTGGTAAAGCGGCAATCGGGGGCCCCTCCAAACTTCGAAGTGGTTGTACTGCTTCCCGGTTTATTGTTTTTTCTTATCCCATCTGCAACACTAGGTCCTGTAGAGAGGTTAGAATCAGACGGTACCCGACTTTTTTCTGTCGCCTATTTTAGTAGGGGATACTGGGGGACCTAGAAAAGTTTCGCTTGGGGGAAACGCTCTCCAAGCACTGATCTGTTCGGGGGGACAAAAACAAACAAAACAGCTGGTGCGATGCTGGAGACCGACTTGGCCCCTCTGGCTTGGACATGAAAGAAACCACCAACCTAAAGTCCTTCATGGATGGCGAGCTCGGATTTGTTTCAGTTGCTCGACGTCCAGGTCTGAAGCCAAAAACCGGCCGCGTACATTGAGTCTCAACTTCCATTTTGCTTATTCGTACCTCGGAAAAGATGATAAAATATGTCCAGTGGTGATAGACTCCCTTGAAACCAACGGAATGGAAGAAAATTAACGCCTGGTACTATCGAGTTCTAACACATGTAAGAATTGAAAAAAAGGCGGGGTCGCACCAAAAGAAGTATGCCGCAAGACTGCCCTTCCTTTTTGGCCTTGATTGTGGCTCGAGTCAGAGGCATAGGTGTCCTTTTAGGGCAAATAGATGGCCCTGGTAGATGATTAAACCACCAGGTAAACCAGGAATCGCCATTTATTTTTCTACCAAAACAACAAAAAGGACACCTGTGGGCAGAGGGCTGCCCGATAATTCGCCAGCTTCTTCCCCCGCCTCCGACGCTCGGAGGAGCGTTGCGACGCCTCTCCTGAGCGAAGCAGGCGAGTTACAGGGCTGTGGGTCAAAACCGTTTTGGGATCCCATTTTGGGGTAGGTGAATTCGCCACCCATTTTAGAACCTATTTTAGTGGGGATCGAATCGGATGTTCGCTGCGGGGACGATTTGGATTTTGACCCATGGCTATATCCAGTCCTGCCGCTGTCCGGTCTTCGGGGGCCTGCGACGCGAAGCCGTCCCGGGGAGCAACATGGCGATTCGCGACGCAGGAAGCCGCTTGAAAACCGCAGGGGATGGACGTCTTTTGGGGGGGTCGATCCCTTACTCCCTGGTTCTCGAATCAGCAACACCCCACTCTGATCCGTGCCTGGAGCGGTCGACTCTTGACCGAAAGAAGCACAGAGACTCACCGCATCTCACGTTGATGCCCAACATGTGGCAAATATACGCACCAACTTGACGGAGTCCCCTCATGCCAAGGTCACTTGATGACAGAGACCCCCTGCGCGAATTGCAAGGCTTTCAATGATGGAACCGGAAAACCTGCAGCCTACCCAAACTTGGTCCATGAAGAAAGGGAAGAATTGTTTTTTCCTCCAAATGTCACACAATGTGATTTTCTTGAAAGTTCATGAACATTGATCCCATGCCAGGAAGACAACCCCGACTTTTTCCCATGGCTTCAATGCCACGGGGGGTCTTAAGCGATTGAACACTACCCTCATTGTGGTTTCCGTTTGGTCCAGACAAGCTACTGCTTCAACGGCCAGATTTGGCCTTTGAGGCGACCTCTCAATACCACACGCTTGACGCCATCCATGCGGATGTCCCCGCCTGATCAGTATCCTCGATGGTGGCAGAGACGGCCTCACGGCAGCAAGTCTCGTGGTGTCCACGATCCCCGAACCACTGACGGGGTTTAATGGGATATAATATATATATATATATGTCTATATATATATATATACACATATACATACATATCTAAATGTGTGGCTATACAATGGGGTGTTCGTGGAAGCCATCTTGCCCAGACGTGGATGCGGCGAACATGCCCGCCTGGGTCGGGGAGGAGTCATAGGCGTCGTAGGCGCCCATCTCTGCAAAGGCGAACTGCGCAACAGTTGCGCGGAGCGAGCCGGTGGGAATGGGACTAAAGCATCCATCTGGGATCCCCCCTACCTTAAGGGGAAGGGGGGGTGGGGGTCTCTGATTCCATTTATTTAGTCTTCCCCATGAAAGGGAAAATGGAACCACAAATGGAATTCCAGGGGTCACCCCGTCCCCCAATTCCATTTTTGAGGGGGTGGGGATCATCTGGGCTATCTTGCGTGCTACGCACCTGATTTTCTCGCTCAGACGAAAGTCTTCAATATCAACCCCAATCCAAACCCTACGGTGGTCCGTGCCCGGTTGTACATGCCAAAACACAGACACTGGAGAAAGCCGGATCAATCCTGGTCACACTTGCGACATGCAGGGGCTAATTTTCAGGCACTGGGACGGATTTCTGAATCACATCAACGAGAGTGCAGAAGAAACCTTGGCCACATGGGACTTGCCGCCAGGGGAATCGTACCGCCACCTAAGAAACCATGAGAAACCATGGAACCAGACCATTCCAGGGCTTCTTGGGTGGTGCGAAATGGATTTCGTCCATCCACACTAGGTCCCTGTCAGCTACAGACCTGTTCCGAACTCTGGGCTCGGTCATCATTCCCATGCGAATGCAAGCACGGATGTCCGTCCTCCAACTTGTTCTCGGACAGGTTCGCGCCCTCAGGAACTCCACGCAAGGCAAAAGTCTACGAGGCGCTGCTCCCATCTAGCCACGGTCGCATATCATTCTCCGGGTCCGGCGAAAAGGAAGGAGTGTGCTTGGTTGGCTCGGGCCATCACGGATTTATATGGCCATGGGTCAAAATCCCGTCCCCGAGGTGAACATCCCAATCCCCACTAAAATAGACTCAAATGGGTGGTGCACCTACCCCAAAATGGTACCATTGGTTTTGATCCACAGCCATATCGGAACTTGTCTTGGCATGAATATGTTTGAAAGTAGGAAACTCACGGATGCAATCATTAGAGTGGCAAATATCACTGGCCGCCTCGAAAACTCTGTCCAAAGCACCAAAAACAGGCCGACGGAGGGCAAGAAGACAGAATGACCACAGGCAAACAGATGGCCACTGTGCTCGCGAGGTCTCGTTCAACCCTTCAATTATAACCTTCACAGACATACTGCGAATGGTTGCGAAATCCATGTCGCACCACTTTGAAACCATGGTTGAAACCACTGCTTGTTGGCATTTACCAGGGAATCATCAGAAACCAGGGTTTCTTAGGTGGTGCGAAATGGATTTCGTCCATCCACAGTATGTACACTGATACCGTATATACACTTTTGTGACGTGAGTGCTGGTCAATCGGCAATGACTACTCTCGCATGCCGGTTTGCCTATAGCTGATATTCTAATTCAGGCCTCTGCCAATGGATGTCATGCTGCGCGGATGCCGGAAGGGGCACCAGGAGCACTGACATGTTGAGTCAGAATCAAACCGTGGTGTTGGAAAGCTCTACCCAGAACCATGTGAAGAATTAAGAAGGTGGCTGCACTGGTGTTATGGTTGGGAATCCCTCCCTTACCAAGCTCTTTCTACCCAGGTTTCGAGCACGTGGCTCCTTCAGGCGCCCACCTCCAGAAGCAAAGTCTCAACTTTGAGGAAACAAGACCGACAGCACCCTGAAAAGAGAAAAACTTCGGCCAGAGGACTCTCCGGTAGGCGTTGAGCAAGTTGGCATTGTACTCCAAGTTCTTCATCCTAGCGGGCTCCGAAACGTCGAATCGGCCACTCGATGTGTTGAAAGCACACGTACATCGACAGGCCGTGGTAGTGCGCAGTTCCCTAGTGGCCACAGGATGAAGGCGGGAAATTCAAGGAGTTGCTTTGCGCATTCATTGCACAACGATTCCACATGAGGATACCAGAATCATAA
>CAUJNA010003623.1:329685-394685 GCA_963377175.1 Effrenium voratum
CCGTCGAATGGTAAAAATGGTCAAAATGGGGAGTAAACTTGGTGGGGTTCCCTTGACCCGAAAACAAAGCATGAAACAAGACAAACACAGACACACAGACACAGACACACAGACACACACACTCACTCACTCACTCACTCACTCACTCACGCACACGCACACGCACGCACGCACGTCCTTCGGACTCCGGCAGTTCCATTTCTTCTGGAAGCTCCATTTCTTCAAGCGGCATACCTCTGCCTCTTTAGAGCGGAAGAGGATTGGGAACCTCGTGCGACAAGGAGCATCGCGGGCTGGACGCGGGCAGATGTGCATCCCACACTGTTGAGGGAGTTGCGGCTGTTTCAGTCCTAGGGTAGTCAACTTTGTCCGGCAGGGAAGCAAGGAAAAAGAGTCATCTCGATATTTCTGCGTGTTGAAACCGCAACCGGTGGACCAAAACTTCACAATCAGTATGCCTAAGCATAAGCCCGGCACCTCGTAGATTAATCAGCTTCCCTCTCATTGGTGGGCTTGATTGGTTTCGTGGCTAAGGAGGGCTTCCCCATTTACCATCAACAACAACCAGGGCTTCGGTTCTCCCCAGCCCACTCCAAACCACCAAGTGAGGGACACCTGGAGATTCGCGAAATAACAAGAAAACTGGAAAGAGAAAAGGAAAAAGAAGAAAAAAATAAGCCAAACAAAAAAAAAAAAAAAAGGAAAAGGGAAAAAAAGAAAAGAAAAAAAAGAAGCACACAAAAACCAAAACAAAAAAAGGAGAAAAAAAGAAAGAAAAGAAAACGCGGCCGCTTTGCTTCACCTCCGAGCTCTCTGGGCTGCCGTGCCAGCAGGATGCTGATGATGGCCGAGCGCTTCCGGGCCTTCACCACGTCGGGCGCAGCGCACTCCTCGAGTCCAAAACTTTGCCAAGCGATGCTCTTCGGAGCGAATCGCTTCGCAAAAAAGCGGCTCTCTTCCAGCTTGGCTTTCCAAACAAACAAAAGAGGAAAGGGGAAAGGACAACGTTGTCGTGCCAGTTTGGGCAGCCCCTCAGTCAAAAGTGGCATTGGAAGAAATCAAAGTTGAGCCACGCCATGCAGACCTCCGGACGGTGGACGAAACATACAAAAGCTGCACTTCCTCAGCTGGCTTTGTATTGTGGAAGTTCGGAAGTTCGCTGCATTTCTTCGCGTTCACAAGCTTCCGTGAAAACGGCCTGTGGCATTGCCCAACGGCTCCCCAGACAGCCAGTGGCCACGGCAAAAAAGGGCACTGCTTTTGTGGTTGAGGCTTAGAGGCGAACCCCCTCCCCAAAAAACGGGGGGACAAGGAAGCGACTCACGTTTCGGGGGGGGGGGCTCACTGGAATGATATGCACCTCCATGTCCATCGGGGGCGGGGACGAGGCTGACATCAAGCTACAATGCCGCCATGACTGGTGACTCACAACTTGAATCCCAACCTGGGTCCGGTCACTCGGCGTGATGCATGCGAGTATGCGAGTCTAGATCATCTAGATACACGCTGGGCCTTCTCAACAAGCACCGGGAAAAAGAAGAAGTAAGGTTCCCTCATGTCCTGTCCAGGGCTGTGGGGAATGACCACTTCTGTGATACATGGAAAGGGCTTCCCAAAGACTATTTTGTTCATATAAAGGGGGATTTCCTTGTATCACAGAAGTGGGGAGAAACCCCTTGATCCCACAACCCTGGTCCTGTCCAACTCGTTTTTCGGGCCAAGGCTTTTTCTTCAAAGCAACACCGATCGGGACAGGTCTCCTGGCCCTTGTGCCCGATGTAGCCAAGGCCTTGGCGCAAGAAGGCGCCCGGGAAGAAGGCGCCAGAACCAAATGTCCCATGTTCGACCCTTTGGAGGTTGCAAAACTTGGAGCCTTGATGATGTTGTGGATGTTTTGGGATGTTTGTGGATGGCTTTGGATGGTGTTGAGGGCTGCGGGGCTTTGGCGTTTTGGAGCTCCCATCTCGGCATCGGAATGCTTCGCCTATCTAGAAAAACATGTATTCCGGTCAGTTGTTCGACCTTTGGCAAGACACCGCGGCGGATAATTCAAAGGTCCCACATGTAGATGAGCGCACCTATTCATGCCACGCATATTTGCAACGGAAAATGCCGAATCCGGAAATCGGAACCCGGCAAAGACCAGCTCTGGCTGCAGGGATTCCTACCTGCCGCCTGGCAATAGGCTGCTTCAACGTGCATGCAGCGCCAGGATTTCCTGTTGGAAACCCGGGATGCCCAATGGAAGCTTTCCTTGGACCACCGAATGCTTAAGATTCCCGGAGGTGGTGACATATGACCCCCGCAGCTTGCGAGTACCTTCGTCCTTGCGATATAGAGACTCTGATGCCTGGAAACCGTCTATGTAACATGCGCCACGTCCACAACCAGCAGTAAACCCGACAAATTCAATCTGATAAACCCTGCTGAGCATGCGTGATATATAAATTATCCTCCTATGGTTGGGGGGGGGGCATGTCAATGTGTGATTCGGGCTTCTGAGGTTGTTCAAAAGGTAGAGCAAAAGGAAACGACCCATTTAAGGGATCATACGGGTGTCATGGATACCTAGAGTATACGTTGCAGCCAAGAACCCTCAAAAACTAATACCCTAAATGAAGGGACCCTTTAGCGTCCATCATACGGATCCTCCCCTTCTTTGGCCACAAACACCCCATCCGAGGGCCCGACTGGGATAGGACTGCTGGTGGAAGAACAAGGCCAGGATGATGAAGGCCCCCGCCGCGATCTTGATGCTTTGCACCTGCCCCCGACGTTCTCTCAATCGCCGCCAAAGCTTTTGCTTGCAAGCATCTGATGTGGCACCGAAGGAGACAAGGAGTGTGTGGTTTTCTCATCCAAAAATATGTTCATCTACTTATCCAGGTTCTCGTGTGGCGTGGAAGAAGTAGAGAACTCTTTGGTTTGTCCTCATCTCAAGGACCATTCAGGAAACGGACAGAAATCCAATGAAAAGTTCGCCCCAAAGGTCCATCTGCATCAGCTTTAAGATGCCTCATTGCCGGGCATATCTACTGCTGAATACTCGTAAGTATGATTCATCAAGCAAGGGCGAGGAATACCTAGAGCCAGACACGACGTGCTGTTTCACTTCAGTGATCTCTTTCTGCCGTGCAAGGCAAGGGGAGGGAGCGGGGGGGAACCCCAAGAAAAGTGTGCAAAAGGGGCTAAACCTCAAACAAAGACACAGGGGAAGGATAAACAAAAATCCTCACATCTAGGTTTCCTTCATTTTGGCGGCGGCTTTTTTCAGCGGTCGGTCAGTTGAGCGTTGCGTGGCCTCCGCGGGATGCGTGAAGGACAAGAACTGGGTGGAGGCCCCTTCCATCTGGTCTGCAGAGCCCAGGAACATCATGTTCACGATGTCGATCATGTCCTCGGCGCGCGCAAAGCTAAGCATGCGAACGAATACGCGCCCAATCGTGGACGATGTCCACCGGAAGAAAAATAAAAATCATGGACAAGCTCGCAAAGAATGCGCGCACCCAATCAGCCGGACGAAAAAATAAAATCATGGACAGACGGAGAAGTGAAGAGCAAAAGGCCGCCAATACATCTCCAAAGCCTTTCTAAGCTTAACCAAATTGTTCTCACAAGACCAACCGAACTGCCTTTTCACCTGAGAAGAAGTGCATAGTCTGTTCAACAATCTCGGAAGCTGACAAACGGGTTTTGGACGACGACAGGCCTCTTGAACACTGCCATGCTTCACCTGCCAAAAGAAGCACCAAACACAGCTCTAATTGTCTCAACTCCGACCCCCTTGCAACCAGCAGAAAAAGATACGCTTGTCTGGACAATTCCCCCTAAATGAAACCCGAGAGGAAACCGTTTTAGAGGGACCTGTCAGCTCGTAAGGGACCCCCAATACGTCCCTTCAAACCAACCCCAAAAGCGACCGAAACCCATCAACTGTTGGTTCTACCAACAGTATTTTTCAGATGAATATACGCCTTACTACAAACCTTTTTTTGCTACAAAAAAACAAGGAAGAACCAGCTCCCAAAAAGCAAACCAGGTAGGAACCGAGCCACCTCCCAACATGGCCTCCCACAAAAATTGGCAAGGTTTGGGAGAGCCCAGGACCCACTGGCGCCGCCGCGAGAAGAAGCCTTCGCCGAGCATCGATCACGGTGTGCCAGACCATGTCCTGCAAGAGCGCCGCGTCCAGCGTGGGACTGTCCCGCCTGAGATTTCTCGGATCGGCGGGGCCCGAAACTCGAAACTTGAAATCGGGTGCGCTCGCCTTTGGGTGGGATGTTCTTCTGCTTTTTTCCAGGGAAGCCAAAAGGAAACAAAAGGAACCCGGTGTTTTCAAGAAAACCAAAAGGAGACCAAGAGGAAAGCAGACAGTCTGGGTTCACAAAATGCCGGAATCCGTTTCCTTGGTCTACAGGAAAACCAAAAGCACACCAAGCCCCTTGAGGTTCCCCCGTTGCAGGAAGCAGCTTGCAGCAGTCCCAGCGAGCTTCGCCGATTCGATCGCAAAATGGGGGGACCCGGCCAAGTCCAAGAGTTGGGACCCGCCACGTGGCAAAGAGACGCCAGATGTTCAGGGCCTATTTTGAGAAACATCCTTGTCCTGCTTCTCAAGGTCGGAGTCAAACCCGACCTTGACATCTTTCAGCACGGATGCGTGGAGTTTCCGGAGGGAAAAAAACACGACGGGTGTCATAGCTTTTTCCGAACCGCGTGGAAGGTCAACCGGAAGGCTCCGGTTCTCAAGGAAATGGCTTCAAAAGCCGCAGTTCCAGACAGACAAAACATATCTGCACATATGCTTGCAGCTATAGTCTATTTTTTGCATACGTGATGCGAGACTTATGATCAAGTGTCTCTACACAAGTGTGATGGCCCGGCAAAGCATGGATGCAAAAACATTCCTGGCTATGATGGCTGCCCTCACCCATTGCTTTCCAATCCAAAATAGGTATGCGTCTTTCTTCGGGAGGACCTCGATTTATATGGTGCTTCTCCCTTGAAACCTAGCTGCAAAAGGTACCGAGCCTTAACAAAAAACAACCCCTTCATGTCAAGGGCAGTTGCAGGAATGGGTCTTGGAGATATGGAGGTTATACCGACTTATATACGGGGTATATACTGCCTTTTCAGCTTGTATTGGTGGTATATAGGCATCCATCCCTTGTATGTACATATATATATACATATATATATATATATATTTATAATACATATTATATAAGGGACTGATTCTTGAAACGGGTGGCCCATGCAGCCGGCCCAAAACGCACGCGCCACCGGCCAGCGGTAAGCCACCGCGCCCGCCTCTTGCCAGGCACCTGCTCGCGCTTGGTGGCGAAGAGCTGGCGCAGGGTGCGGAAGGTGAGCACCGCGTAGAAGAGCGGCGTCAGCCACATCACCTGGGTTTCGACGCCCCAACAATTTTGTGGGTCAAACATAGGTACCTGAAACGGAACCCAGATAGATAGGCAAAAATAGGTACCTGAAATGGAACCCAGATAAATAGATGTTTAAACATGAGAATTCTAGGGGTAGCTTCCATTCTTTCCAGCGATCCGGATCTTTCTAGACAACCTCCGGAAACCCAGCGAAAACATAGTTCATAACACATAGGGGTTGATCCCTTTTCACATCACCTGATGATGGATGGCGACGCCCAAATTGCCTGGTCAAAACGCTGTATCCCTGGTGAACATCAAAAGTATCCAAGGTGGTTGGTCGTGTACCGCTGCTGAGGACCGGGAAGGATCCGCATTTATTGTGGTGAGCAATCAATTGTGGCGGCTCGTGGTGTCCCACTACATTGCCATTTGCTGGTGTGCCTTCTTGCTCGGGGGGGTGTTCTTTGGTGTTTGCTTTAAAACCACATCACCTCAGATGCTACACCGTGAGCTGGCAGCTTTTGGGCCGTCCCCAGTGGTTTTGTGCTCCGGGTTTGTCCCCACCAGTGTTTGTGCAGAATTAGTTTATTTCGCGCACTGCCACCAGACAGCAAGAGAGAGAGAGAGAGACAGAGAGAGACAGAGCGAGAGAGAGATGGCCCAATTTGCTGAGGGGAATTTGCGAAACCCAAAAGGGGTTTGGAATTATGTGCCACTACTTTCACCCTGATCGGATTTCGCATTTGGACCGGCTGAAGCAAAGCGGCTGCAAACTTCGCATTCGGAACGGCTGAAAAACAAAGCGGGCAAAGCGGCTGTGGGGCTACACGTGAGTTAGATGGCACAGATTCCCAGAAGGGAAAGAGTTGGAATGACCCCAACCTGAACCATCCACCTTCTGGTTTCTTAGGGAAGCCCAAAACCCGGATCGGGGCGTTCCCTGAGCACCAGCAAGATGATACTGTGCATGGACAAAATCCATTTCGCACCACCAAACAAACCCTGGATTCTGATGAACCCCCCTGTAAATACCGCAGCAATGGTTTTGTTCCCCAAGGACCCCACCCCTTCATCAGGGGCTTGGTCTTTGCGGGTTGGAACAAGGCGGTCGTGGACTTGCTGCCGCTTCGATTCGCTCGCTGAAACTCAGAATTTCCGTTTTTGCAGACATGGCGAATGCGTCCAATGGTCTACGGGAGACTTCCGAAAAGAGACCTTGGCAGAGCACAGCCTTCAAGTCCACTTTCTTGGGATGGGCAAACGATGCCAAAGACCTGGTTTCCCAGTGTCCACGCTTCGCGTTGTGCTCCGCAAAAGCACCGCAAGAAGCATCTCCCGGCTGCCCTCTGCCCAAACCTTACGCCTCACATATCAAACAAGAGCCGCCTAGCGAGGAACACAGTGGCAAGATCTCTGGCTAACAAATGATCAAAACAGGCCCTTCGCTTGTGCACAGTCCGGTGTGCCTTACCAAGAATCCGAGAAGTGCCTTCCGGCCCGAATCGGGCTCCGCATCCGCGCCCCCCCAAAAAACACGAGGAGGAATCAAAGCCGTTGAGTCCCGCCAGATCCCTCGCATGGATTCTCCAAGACTCCGTCATGATGCTGCGGGTGGTCATCAGCTCCAGGGCGAAGGGGTCACCCAAGGTGGGAGTCAGCTGCGGAAGCCTCGGAGCAAAGGAGCAAACTCCAAAGGAAACCGAAGGAAAAAGGTTCCCCCCCGGAACCTATCAAGTTGGCGCTTCTCCAGGGGTAGTTGTCCCTGTAATTGGTCCCTCCGAGTCCCTGATTCAAGTGGGCCGACACCTGGGAAAAGCTGGGAGGCATCAAATGTCAAAGGGCTGCCCTTTGTTCAGCAACTGGATCAACGGGCCTGGCCCTGAAGGCCCAATGTGACCCCCAAACGCCTCCAAACCATATAGCCCCCATGTGGAATGTAGTGGTGCAGTGAAACCATTGGATCCCAAAGGCAACCACCCCTGATTGGCATGGTCCGCCACGTCAAATCAGGGTATGATTGTGCACATCTCTGCAACAGTCAGAAAAACCCCAGAGCACACTGTCAGCCAATTATACAAACGAATCCTCTACGGTCTGGGGCAATTTGTTCAGCTCTTCGTGGGCCGCTTTGCTGCAACCTGAAGGCCATGAACGTTCACGCGGCACTTTGCGTTTGCGCCTCTGCGCTATGCCCTGTGGATTGTCCTGATCACTTCCAAGGCTCTTGAAAAGGGGGTCACCTTTCTGATCAAATCGGTGCGTCTCCCCCAAATGCGTGGCTTCCCGCTTTTAGGCTCCCCTTTGAGACCCCGTTCAAAAGGAAAACCCCTCAATACGAGACATACCCAAACTTCACCCAATGGGTCGAAGCCAGGCCAGTCACCTCACATCTGGTGACCCTAGGAAATTCCGAGAGGCCCAGCATCCAAGTTCTGAAGGCAACGGAACAAAATGTGACATGGGTGTCAAACTGTTCAGGAACCCCCCTGGTTGCTCTTCAAAGGAAAACCAAGAGGGAAACCCACTCATTTTGAGTGGTCCCCTATTTTGTCTCAACAGCCAAATGGAAACCTCAAAGGAGCCTGCAACCCACCGTGAAGTCTCGACATGATTACCTTTGCGGTCTGCGACTGCCTGAGACCCCCGCGTGTCAAAGAACAGAACACCTGCAATGATGGCTATGATCCAGGAGTAGCTGATCCTGAGCAATCGGTCCCCACCCCAAGCTGGGCTTATGGAACTTTGCCCTTCGGAACTTTGGAACACGCAGTCTTTGAAGGAACCCTCTCGAAATATGCGAGCTCGATCCTGTCATCTGCAGGAAATGAAGAAAATCTCAAACACGTCTTTGGACCAGAAAGCAAATGACCCAAGCCACAAGCTGACGGGCAGAAACTGAGAAGTAAAAAAAAAGCTGATGCTAGGCAGATGCCTCAGAGTACAGACACGCCCAGTTTCAGGTACATGCAGGGAGAGCCAACTCGCATAGCACCTTCCTAGTAACCTTGACGGACGGTCCTGCTGGTGCCGCTAGTGTGATGCTGGTGCTGGTCGATGCGAATGCTAAAGCTTCAATTTCTTGTCGTTTCAGCAATGAAGATCCTCGGTCTGTCAATCTAAGCGCCGATGACAGGTGGGGGACCCTTTTGGTGAGCCACGTTCAACAAAAGTGGGGAAACATACTGTGGATGGGCGAAATCCTGCACCACCTCTGAGACACCACGCGAAGCCATGGTGTGTTGTTGCTTTTTCTTGTTCTTTTTAACAGGAGAATCATCATTCCAGGGATTCCAAGGCGGGATGGGCAAGTAAGGACGCAGGAAGAATGGCTGGTTCTGAAGCTAAGGGACACCAGGTGTTCGCTCTTTTCTTGCTTCGTCATGTGGATTCCCTGCGTGTTTCAAGCTGGTACGCAAGCAGTAATCAGATGAGTCAGATAAGAAGCACAACCCGTTTCTCATTCCGGGATTCTGTAATGCATAGGTTTGTTGCTTTCTGGGCAAGCGCCAACTAATTCTCATGGCTTGTCAGCCGCAGTGAGCCCAGACAAGAGACTCATCAGCAGAGCCCGGCACCCTAACCTGCCGCTCTGAACCACTTGGGAGCCTAGCTGGGCAAAGACCCCATATTTTTTCAGCTGCTGGGAAGAAAGCTTTAGAAAAACAAGCAATGAGGAGAATCATGTGTGTGTGTGTGTGTCTTCAGCTCAAAGGGCAAAACAGATGCAAGACCGCCGTTCACTTTTTGTCGGGTGGAGGAAACCTGTCGTTTTTGCCACAAACTCAACCACACCACCACAAGACAAACTTTACCAACAGCCCAAAACGAGAAAACCACCTCATAATTTCGAGGACCCCACACAATTCTGTGCACCTTCCCCCCCCCCCTCCACCCCCCCATCCGACATCCAATCCAAGCCGCCACTGGAGTCCGCCCACCCGGGCCTCCCGGGCGGAGCTGCTGAGCGCCGTGGACACGAGGTGCAGCAGCAGCGCCACTTGGGGCAGAAACAGCAGCCACAGCCACTCCTCGGACCCGTCGCACGACTCAAGGACACGGCACGCGGACACCGAGAAGAGTCGGGGGAATTGGGGGAATTGGGGGGAATTGGATGGCACTCGGACACCGAAAAGAGGGGGGAGGGGGGGGGGGGAGGTGGTTGGGGGGGGAATTGGGGGGGCCAAAAGACACGTTAAGAATGAGGCAAAAAGAGAGACAAACTGGAATCATGAAGGGCTTGAATAGGAGGTTGGGGTCCATATAAAGCCAAAAATGTGTCTTAGAATCATTGCAGTTATGAATTGGAATTACGATAATTTTCGGACTTGGAATACATGAGATGATCAGAATGGAAGGGTTTTAATGGGGTGGCGGGGTGCTTTGAAACCAAACTGAGCCCCTTATCCGCGTTAGACTCGTCTAGTGATGCGGGCGGGATTCGCGTTTCGGGCCCCTTGAGTCGGAGAAACCCGAATTTTGGAGGTGGGAGAAAAGACAGGATCCCTGACGTCAAACACCAAACATGGTCCGCCAGTTTTAGAAACCTCCAAATATGTTCGTCTCTTTTTAGGGGACCCAAAAAAGACAGACCCAGATGGCATAAACGTGTTGCCTCACGCTGCGTCCTCCTGATGGCAAATGCGTTCATTGATGGTTGAATGTGCACCGACAGTCTGGAACAAGAAATGTATGCAGCAAACCAGCTGAACTGGAGTCACTTTTCTGTTCGCCCAGAGTACAGCGTCCAAGGAAAGCAGCTCAGGGCAGAATCATATGGGTGGGAATCTTACTCGGGGACCCTTTGTTGGGCACCGTGGGCCCCAGGTGATATGCAGTCGAGTTGCCAGAGCAGACCATGAATGATGCTGCAATATGACCTCGCGCGTAGTCCGGGAAAGAATGATCACCGCAAGGCCTACAATTAAACAGTCACCAACTCAAACTCACAGCCGGACCTTTTGGTGCACACCAAAAGGTAGGGGGTGTTTGAGGATACCCTGTTTGGGCTGGAAGTGCAACCAAAAGGACTCTCTTTGGTGCCGTTGCCCACGAGAAACAAACCCAAATGTGTCCGACCCCGCACACGTGCAGCTGACACAGGGCACTGACTCCTGAGACCGTCTAGCTACAGAGAATCTCGCCTGTTGCACCTCTCAACTGTTTAACTCCCCCCCTCGGAATGGAAAACCGAAAACTGGGGGAGGGGGGCTTTTTTTCGGGTAAAGGATCCGGCATGTCGCCAGCTCTGGGGTGTGAGCCAAGGGAGCCTCACTGGATGTTCCAGGGCTGTAGGAAGGAGGACGAGTCCTCCTTGGCCCTTTCTGGTTTGTGGGTTGTTTTCTTCCCTCCCGTCTCGAGAGTTCCACCTGTCAACAACCAAAAGGCCTGGGTTCCTTTTCTGTAAACCTGCCACCCGACTTCCGTCAGACACAGGTGAGTCTAAACATCAGCAGGGCTGCATTGTCCAGCATGATCATCTGCCCGAGCAGGATGACCTCGGTCGCTCCACAGGCCCACGAGGCCAAAAACGCCACTAGAGACCAAGGACGCCGCGGGAAGCAGGATGTTGGACACGATGAGGATGAGCTTCAGCAGGATCAAGCATATCTCAGCTTGCAGCTCGTTTCCCCAGCCACAAGGATATGTTTGGATCCTTCCAACGTGTACACTCCCGCATAACTCGCAGGTCGGACAGCGGCTCCTTTTTCAAGCAACTTGGTCCACTGTGAGGATCAGAGTAACCCAGGCTAAACCGCGGCGACGACCTCTTGCGCCTGTCTGCAAGCAAAACTCCCTTCAGCCACTGGCTGCAAGACGTCTTCTACATGAGAGCAGAAATAGGGAGCCAAGTCGACCGTCAAGCCAAAACCCACCCACCCACCCACCCACCCGCCCGCCCGCCCGCCCACCCAAAGCCAAAGCCAAAGCCAATGCCAAAAAGCAAAAAAGCCACCAAAAGCTGCATAAACCAACAAAAAGCCGAAAAGCCAAGAAGCCAAGAAGCCGAGAAGCCAAAAAGCCAAGAAGCCAAGAAGCCAAGAAGCCGAAAAGCCGAAAAGCCAAGAAGCCAAAAGCGGAGAAAATCAAAAAAAAACTACAGAAAAAAAAACACCTCCATTTGAACAAGCAAGACATGCTCACTGTCATTGTGGGCTGAAAATTGGTCCGCGATGCCTGAAAAACGAGAGGGTACCGTGCATCATGCCACAAGTTCGTTGCCGTGCATTCTGGCAGTCGTGAGCGGTGATGCGTTTGTTGTCAGAGTACCAGATGATTTGGTCTTTTGCGGCCCATGGAATGAGTTGACCCAGTCGCCCATTGGAAGAGGTGTTGCTTTCGCTCACACTGGTGTGGCAAGCATTTGACTTGGATTGCTCTTCAACAGCCTTGCCAGTTTCTTTGTTCTTTTAAGTTGAATACTGATGGGTTCCTGGAAGTTGGCCAAACATTGATGTTCCGCATATAGTGGAACTGCCACAACGAAACCAGGCGCCAAGCTCTATGAAAGCGCTCCCGTCGCATTTCTCCTCAAGAACCTTGGCTATCTGCATAGCTTGAAATTCCGTCTGCGTTGTGTTGCGAAGGGTCCTGCCAGAAGCTGTTCCCTTTACGTACCCTCGGCCTCAAAAAGAACCCTGTATGGGGTCGTTTTTTTGTTGAGGGCACCCCCTCTTTTGGGTGGTTTTAAGGGGAAACGAAGAGGAAACCGAAGCTAGTTTGGGGGCCTGGATCGCCAGCTGCTGTTTTCTCTTCTTTTTTTCCCCCTGCACTTTACCCCAAAAAAAAAACATGCTCAGCAGCGACTCGTAACAAAGGCGATCGCAACTTGGCGATCAAAAAGAACACGTCGCTCGATCCGTTTCGTCGGCTCGATCCGTTTCGTCGGCTCGCGAGCGAGTGAGCCAAGGCGCCACCCAGCACAGCCAGCTGAGCGGGTTGGATCGGACGTGCCTTGACGGGCGGCGGGCGGCGCAACCCGGACGGACAGCGTTCGGGGAGGTCGTTTTCGAGGGAAGCCTCTATGGCCAGTTTAAACAAGGGCATCCAAAAGAAAACCAGGCAGCTTAAAAGGGAAACCGAAAGGAAACCAGCCATTTCAGGCGCCTTATGTTGAGACAAGCCCATGTCAAGGAAGCTTGCGCCAACAAATTGGGCAGGCCCAGTTGCTGTGTTGGCACAGTGGACGCGAATGACCAGTGGCGAACCGCTTCATAAGTACGAAGAAGATACAAACACCACATCGTGGACTGGACGATTAGCCCTGAAGCAAAACAACTCCGCCAAACATTCGTCAAGGATCAACCCCACAAGGCACACGGCAGCCTTTCAGGAAGCAACATGAACAAAAACAAGCGACTGGAAGGAGAAATCGTAACTGCAGCGACTCCGAATACCAAGTCAAGAAGTCTGAACGCAGCGTTCCAGGGAACGGGAGCAACCAACCGGGTCCACACATGTTGTGACGGCTAGAAACGCAGGCGCCATGTTTCCACGATTGTGTTCGTTGCGCGCCGCCAACTTTGATCCATTGTTGGTAGCAGGATGGCTTCCCCACCTTGGCATGCGTCCAAACAAACCTTGGCCTCTTGCAGCCCAAGAACGAAAACGTGGCTGTGGGTCAAAACCCAGGAAACCCCGGGTGAACATCAAAAATAGCTGGCAAATGGATGTTCATCCACCCCAAAATGGAGCCGTAGGTTATGCCCCATGGCCACGTAAAAAACCAAAACACATGCAAAGAATTGCGAAGGTGAAATGACTCGAGATCTGCACCGGCCGCACCCTAGGCCACTCGCTTGAGCTCTGGTGGTTCTTGGTCGGCATAAACTCTTGGCGTTCCAACCGAAATGGGTGTCTTTTTTGAGGGTGCGGCTTTGGTTGTTCTTTCTTTGTGGGGGGGGGTCTACACGGAAACCATCAGGAAATACCATTGTGGGGGTGGGGGGTCCCCCTATTCAAGACACACCCAAGTGAGCGCTCCAACTAAAGTAAAGTGCTGACCAACTGAGCATATCAGCTCGTATGTCACTGTGGCATGTTATCAAGAATTCTACCAGCAGCACAAGATGCCAGCACTTCACTAGGGAGTTTGACCATGGCTCACAGCATGCGTCCAGTGCTAGTCTTCCTTCTGAAATGTTTTGTTTGGCGTTCAAGCCACATTCTCTGATACCTGGCTCTCCTCTTGATACAAAGTTGCGGGTCCCGATCTGTAAACCCCATGGCGAACATGGCGGGACATGTATTTCAACATGGGTGTCCCCCCAAAACACACTGCTTTGCTTCCTTTCGGCTTCCCTTCCAAACAGGGCCCTAGGAAATGGAAAATCCACTTCTGTGATACAAAGAAAAAACGGGCTTACGACCAACCCCCCCTTTTTACATGGGGGAGATTCCCAAAAGTATCTCTTCCATTTGGTTACGACCCCTGGAAAAAATAAAAATATGTCCAGCAGTGATAAATTCCTGGAAAAACAAACAAGGGGGGAAAAAAAACCTTCTTAAGCAAATGGAAGATCACAGTGGTTGGATAAACCCCGAGTGACCCCACACCCGCGCTTCAAACCGCCTCGTTTCGAGGGGTCGGTGTCTCCCAGTGCGGCGGAGCGGCGGCTCCGTCGCCGACAACCGGCGCTCCGTCGACTTGGGCGTTGAGTGGGGCGACGCAGTGTCCATGGCAACGGGCGCTTCGTGGGTTGGGGTGGGGTGGGGGTTGGGGTGAGGTGGGCTGGGCTGGGCTGGGGTGAGGTGGGGTGAGGTGGGGTGGGGCTGTGATTTGAGGTGGGTTCGAAGATTCGAGCGGGGCTTGAACTCGAAGTCGGGGCTTGGTCCAATCGCGAAACGGTGTTGGCTCTCAAAAACAAATGTTGGTGGGCTTCTGGGTTGGTGCGGCTGTGCTTTGGCGAGTGCGTCGCCTATCCCTCCGCCCAACGGAATAGCGACGAGTGGTCGCTGTGAATCAGCTCGATTGGTGAGCGGGAGCAGCCGCCTGCTCATTTGCGCTTGTTGAGCCTCTCCAAGAGCCGGCATACATCGAGCAATTTCGGGATGAGCCGCCTCAACCAGAACACACCTCACGTAAAGAGCTAGCAAGTCGAGATGGAGAAAGAGATAAAAGAAACCAGCACAAAAAGAAGCAGAGGGGGACAACAACTAGTCTCGTCTTGCAGCATGCAAACATCAAGATGCAAAGCCAAAGATAAAGGCTTGGTTGTGAATCTGGTGAATCGGACAAGTCCATAGAAATCAAAAAGCAAATCGTCACTTCCCCCGCACGCAAAAAGGAACCTCGTCTGACGTGTCGAGAAGATACAAAAGAGCCTTCCTTAAAAGCGAACGGATTTACGTCGACCAACCATTGGTTCAGGGTGGTCCCTACTTTCCAACCTTTGGTATGTTAGCAAAAGGAACCGTGCTCTGTGCAGCCCGCTACCAAAAATGAACCAAGCCAAACCACAAACATAAGCCCAAGTGGTATCCCCAACATCCCCGGAAATTCCTGGAACCGAATCTCCGGATCCCTCCCCCAAATCACCCCCTAGCGCCTATCAGCGCAGAAAAAAAAAAAAAAAAACAAGAACTCTGGGGGAACGGGGGGAACCGGGGGGGGGGGAGGGCACCTGGAAGATGAACTTCCTCTTCAAGGGGCTCTCTGTCAAGTACCATGATGGGAATGAGGGTGAACCCTAATGACAATAAACCATGTCAAGCAGCGTAATGACCATAAATCAAAGGAATAATGCCAAGAGCAGTGAAGATTTTATTAGCCATATTCCAGTGGCTGTGGGCTCGTGGGCCAACTCCCAGGCTTCAGCCCTCCCGCCCCCGTGACTTTGCCACACGCTCGGGCAAAAGGGGGGGCGGTCGTCCGATGCCAGTGAGTGGAGCAACCGGTTTGGCAGCTCCCTTGCGGCTCAAAGATGGGAACGAGAGAACAAAGAAACCTTCAGCCCTCCCGCCCCCCTTGGTGACTTTCGCCATCGGTTTTGCAGCTCCCTCGTGTCTTCGTGCCCCAAAAAGGGGCGGGAACGAAAGCACCGTCGACTCACCCGGAGCGACTCCAGCGACCGCCGCCTTCCGGAGGGTCTGCAGCAAAGGCAGGCCCTGACCCGAGGGAGATGATGCGGCACTCCCTAAGGCCCTAAGGGTGGGCCGCGGTCTTGACGGGGGCCCCTGCCGGCTTTAGAAGGGGACCTGAAAGGAAGATCACAAGCGGCACACCCACAAACAAGCCGCGAAAGCAACACAGGAAAGGGCCAGGAGCGGAGCATCTCTGTGCACAGGTGGCTGCGGGTCGGGCTCTTCAGATATCGCCTTTCCTTGCGAGGCATTTGATCTGAGGGGGTTATGGCCCAGGAATGAACGATTCCGTGGTGAGCATTAAACAAAAATTGCCTCACTTGTAGTTCATGTCCTGCGTGCGTCAATATGCGTGGGGGTAGGTTTGATTCATGGCACGCTTGATCCGCAATCAAGAATGAGCACCCCTCCAAAAGGGTACCCTCCTAGAGGATCCCTTTACCACCCCTGCAAAAACAGGCATCTTCATCTTTGCTTCTACATTCCCCAGAAAACGGTCAACGGCCTTTCCTTGCAAGGCTCCCAAAATATCAGTGAACCCCCCTCTCCCCTGCCCCCCTCCAAAAAACGAACAATTACTTCGCGTCGAGCAATCCCCACCCTCCACACTCACGAGCTTACGACCGTGAACATGGTTCTGTGAATTCCAACAAGCTTTGCATTGAGAGCCTTATCCACCTGTCTGTGTGTCAAACTCCACTTGTCTGCGAGCCGATCTCGAGAACTCAAACATCGGTTCCGTTAACAATAGCTAAGCCCCCTCCAAAAAAGAACCCCGACGGGGGGTTAAACAAAGTTGCTTATTCACAACCCAAAGCAACACAAAAGCATCACCCTTTCCGAGCCTCAGGGTACACTCAAAACACGAAGGAACCAACATGAAATGTAAACCCAACTGTGCGCCGGGCGGGACATTAAGCAAAACCAGGCTGGCGAGCTGCTCTGGCGGGATACTGGCGGGATCCACAGCCGCTCCGGCTCGATACTGGCCGGATACTCGGCAGGATCCACCGGCAAGAGATACTCAGCGTGATACTTGGCGGGATCCACTGGCGAGCTACTCTAGGACATTCAGCGAGATATTCGGCGGGATCCACTGGCGGGCTACTCTGGCGGGATGCTCGGCGGAATCCACTGGCGACGGGATACTGGGGGGGATCCACTGGCGAGCAGCTCTGGCGGGATACTCGGCGGGATCCGCTGGCCAGCTGCTCTGGCGGGATACTCGGCGGGATCCAGGCGGGATACTTGGGCGGGATCCACTGGCGGGCCGCTCTGGCGGGATACTCGGCGGAATACTCTGGCGGGATACTCGGCGGGATCCACTGGCGAGCTGCTCTGGCGAGATACTGGGTGGGGGCGTGGTGTAGAAGCATCGCAAACGCGGATTCCAACATAAAATCTAACAACCCCTTCCTGTCAGGTTGGGAAAAATATATCCCCACAACCTCTTGGCGCCGGATCGATCCAGCCTTGGAACCGATGGGCAGGATACCGTCTGGGCCCACCAAGCCGTGCGCCTGGCTTCGAGGCCAAAGTCTGGCGCCGGTCAGCCAGAGTCGTCCGATCGATGCGGCCGAACCTCTCCATGTCATCGACCCTTAGATGGATTTCCCTGGTAGTTGATTGAACCACCAGGTAAACCAGGGCCCTATAATGTTAAAGCAAATCAACCAAAAAGGACACCTATGCTTGTGTGTGTGTGTGAGTGGGCTGTCGGTTTTCGGATCCCCTGCCAAAAGTGAATAACTCTTCGTGGCTTCTATGGAAACCACCGAATCTAAACCAGCTCAAAAGAAAAAAACCTAAGGAACCGATTGGCTAAAACCCCAGGTGAATTCTGCCCCGGGCCTGGCTCCAAAAGGACACGAACGCCACGGCGAAGCAGAGGTTCATTGAACCTGAGGCGCAGATGAAGCTGACAGAGTTCATCCAACGAGCGTCCAAACATCACCTCCTTGGATGGTTGCGAAATCCATTTCACAACACCTCAGCAAACTCTGGTTCCTGATGATTATTTTGCCACGCAAACAATGGGAGACTTCATGGGTTCCAAGCGGCGAACGGATTTCGTCCATCCGCAGCATGTCTCCAAAAAAAACACCACGAGCTGGAAGCGTTTGGGCGGCTTTGCCGACCATTTCGAGGGTGACCTCACAAGCCACAGCAAGCAAGAGCGCCAAAATAGAGAGATGTTGCTCCGCGAAAAGAATATTCTAGGGGTGCCTTCCCCATTCTTTCCAGGGATCCTTCTTTCTAAAAATTATCAAAACAAAAACAGGCAAAACGGCCGGTGTTTGAAAAGAACGACGCTTGAAAAGAATGGGGAGGAAATACAAGAAATCAATGCTAGATTTGAGAATGGCGCATCCACCAAAAGAAATCAATGCGATTTGGAAAGGAGGAAGCGGAAAAGCATATGGTGGCTTATTGTTGACAGAGTGCCGCGGATGTGGGTTTAGCAAGTCTCAAACGCGTGAATGAAAAGGGTGGCAAATATGAGCTGGAAATGGCCACGCAGCAACGTGAAATAGTCGAACATCATTTTGACCAAATTCAAGGCGTGCGTACCAGGATCAAAACACAGCAAATAATTTGTGTGCTGGGCAACCAAAAGGGTTGATTTCCTCATTTGAATGCAGGGTGCCCTTTTTGCTGGTAGTCTTAAGGGAAACCCAAAAAGGAAACCACCCCTCCCCCCAAAAAATGGAGCAACCCCCCCCAAAAAAAAGAAGAAACGGAACTTCCCCCCCCCCCACCAAAAGAAAAAGAAATGCCACAACTGTCTGGCGCCCTGGCCCCCTAGACCTTCCCTCCCCGGACTTAATGGATGTTTGTCCCAGCAGCACAGGAGCACGGGCACCAGGATTCGGGTGCCCTGCACCGGCAGCCAAGCGCCTCGCTCGGCTAGTTGCTACTCTTCTTTTTTTTGCTGGGGGTGGTGAGGGAAACCAAAAGGAAAAACTATCTCTTTTTCTGTGTTTGCCTTGTTTTTGTGCGAGTGGGGAGGAACCGTCTTGCTTTCCTCTTCTTTCTTGTTTTGTCTTTGTTTCTTGTTTTCCTCTTTTTTTTGGGGGGGGAGACAACCCCATTGGTTATGTGTCAAAATGGCGGGGGGTGTACCTCCAAAGTGGTGCTTCGCCTTTTGGTGCCTCAAACCAACCTGAAAAGGGTATCCTATAAAAACATATATATATATATATATACACATACACAGAGTGACACACACACACACACTGTATATGTATATAGGGAAAACAATAGGATGTGTATGTGTGTGTGTGCGCGTACTTTGGGAGGGTCTCGGAGACCCTCCCCAAATTTGACACATACCCTGGGTTCGTGTTCACCATTTTGGAGCCGAGTTCCGAAAGAAGGCATCCTTTGAAAGAATAGAGATGGATTACACTGGTTGAACGACTTGAACTAAGCTGAAACCAGTGGAATCCATCTATCTTCATCAAAACTGACCGGAAGAAAGGGTGAACCTATGCTTGAAGTTGTCCTTTTGTTGATGAACGATCTCTGTGATAGCAAAGGATCTTCCTGCTGCAGTTCTTGCTGTGACATGCCCATCTGGTTGCTGACCTGGCGAAGTCTGTTGGAGAAGTTCAGTAAACTAGGCGGATCCAAGGTTGGCAAATACCGCCCTGTCTGAGAAAAAGGGCCCATTTGGTTCGGTCGCTTGGTGAACATGGGCATCAGATGTGTGCGCATGCGAAAACCAGTGCCCCAAACCAACACTCGCATACGGCATACGTCTATCAGGTCACCAGGGTCAGTCTGAAAGCCCCTCTGCTACCCAGCAACTGTGTCCGAGCAAATTCTATGAGGCCGGAAAAGCTTCCCGCAGGCTGTGCAGGCACTGCGCAACCTGCGTTTTCAACTTTTCGGAGCGGGCTCAGCCTGTAGTCTATTTTAGTAGGGGAACCCTCCCCCAAAAAAAAGGGGTGAACGGGCACTGTTGGGGGACCTAGCTAAGCTGCAACTTCGTGAAATCTGGGGTCTTTGAGCCTTTGGAACCCATGATTGACCCATGCTTGGGCTCCTGGTTGAGCAGGCGGGACGGCATGTTTTGACAGGGAAGGTCAAGATCCGGAGGCCAGGCGTTTTGACCCCAAGCCTATGCTTCACCTCCATGCTGTCGCTACACCCCAATCAGGCCTGAAGGCGTCAAAACAGATCAGAGACCCCATCCTTGATCGGAATCCGCGCCTAGAATCGCGGGCTCCTTTTGGCTTCCCGGAATACGTGCGTTGTGAGAAACACACGATTTGGGAGTACCAAAAAATGGGCTTTCCAGAAGTGCGTTAGTAGAAACACGCGATCTAGGATAGTAAGAATGCTCGGTTGCTTTCTGCTCCCCTGCTCAAAGCTTAACTTTTAGTGGTTTCATGAACAAAAAAAACACTAGTTGGCAAAAAGTTAAAGTCCTAACATCCCTTGGCAAAATGCAACAAGGAATGTGGTTGTTCCTCCCATTTGCCCTTCAAAGATCGCCCCAAAACGCGGTTTTCGCATCACGGCGGCTGGTGAGCAGCGATGCCAGCACCACCAGCACCGCCGCGCCCGCTGCAGCCGCCGGCACCGCAGAAACGGGCGCCGCGGGGGGTGAGGAGCTCCCCTCGCCTCGAGAGATTCGGCACGTCGGCAAATTGGAGGCATCACCCAGGAACCTACAACCACATCCAGGGCCACTTTGCATGGTAAGATTGCGATGGGGGAGCTCACAGCTACTGGCGATGCAAAAAAGATGCGACTGGTAGCTTAGCGTGCCATCCTTGTCACCTTCAAACCGCAAACAGCTCAGAAGATGAATCTATCAGGAACCAGCACACCTCTGCCTTGGTGATCTGACCCACTCTCAAAGGATTTGGTGGCAGGAAATCTGCGGGTTTCTGGCCCCAAAACACCCGAAGTCAGCCGTTTTTCCCGCATGTCCTGCAACCCAACCCCTTGGAAACTCCGCCATTTTCTGCCAGCCAAGGCGCTACCGCCGGCCTCCGAGGACCCCTCCGTCTCGCTGTCCATGGCGTCGACTCATACGGAGTCAAGCGCGGGAGTTGCGGAACATCGGCCCCGCGGGGCCGTTTCTTGTGGGAAGGTCCGATTCTCCAGTGACCGGCTGGACTGGTGGTCCGGTAGGTTGATAGGTGGCGACTTGGCGATGGGTGGGTGATGGCTTGGTGGTTTGGTGGCTTGGTGGGCTGGTGGGCTGGTGGGCTGGTGGGCTGGTGGGCTGGTGGGCTGGTGGGCTGGTGGGCTGGTGGGCTGGTGGGTTGGTGGGTTGGTGGGTTGGTGGGTTGGTGGCGTTGGTTGCGCGACTGTGCAGTTTCGGGGTTGCGTGCTGTGCCTGTGGCTCAGTTGTCCAGTGTCAATCCCGGCGGAGTAAAGTTGAGGGCTGATCATAGGCCGTAAGCCGTGGTTGCGTGTGCGGTTCTGGTTCGTGGCTGCCAGGCCACCCTTGCGCAAGAAAAACGGGTGACTTAATGTCCTGCCTCACATAGTTTGGCCAAAGGCGCCAAATTTGGAAAGAGCCCCTCAAAGCCCCTCGAAGCCTTCTTGCTGGCTGGCTGACAAACCGAAGGCCCATCTGTGCCCAGCAGCCGTACCGCTACGTGGCGAAAGCAAGCCATGGGTTTTCTGCCGCAAGAAATGGTTCATCTTGGTCACCTGATGGGCATGAGTCTTGCTTAGGGACTCTCTGGACACATCGGATTGGCGATTCATGTCCACTTTGGAGGTGGCTTCGCGATGGACCAAATCATCATAGAAGAAACGGCCTCTACTGCCGGACAAGAGGACAAGGAAAGCGCTAGTGAGCACCACGAGTGAAGGACAACTGGGTCGGACTGCGTTGTTTGTGCAGAGTGCACTTTTCTAAGAGCTTCCGAAAGGTCTGCTTGCTCGCTAGAAGATTTGCAAATCGCCACCTGAGGGCGGATTGTTGAACTGTGACAGATCACTTTGGAACACACGCCATGAGAGCCATTCTTTCAATGGGGACAGGAGAGTCTGACTGAACAGCAAACTCATAAAAGGTACCTTTGGGGGTGTGAGCATAGATGTCCTTTGGGAAAAATAGATGGCCTTGGTACATGGAATCAAACCCATCTAAACCAGTGCCTTCTATGTTTTAACCAAACTAACCTAAAAAGGACACCTTTGGGCCTTGAAGTAAGCCCTCCACACCCAAACGAAGCGATTGATTGCCCAAGCGGGCGCATGGGCCGGGCAGGCGGCGGCACCTTCTCGGCCTCCGCCAGCGTGGCTTTGACCTGAAAAAGGGCCCCCCCCATGAGGGAAGATTATACCAGATGTGTCGCAACGTGTTGCGCGCAAAGAAAACTTGTTGGGGCTTCATTCCCGTTCCTCCTGGCGTTTTCTTTTCCATTTCCTTTCTACGGCTAATTGCTCTAATTAACTTCATTCTTCTTTGAGACAGCCAGGTTAGGTGTCTTCAGGCGTGTTGTCCGGAATGTTTGGACCTATGTTTTTCTATTTTCCGATTTTCCTAATTTACTAGAAACATTGAACACATGACTGATTGTCCAGCTACTTTTCTAATTCAAACAGAACCAATAGCTGAAATGCATCATCACCACCATCATCATGTTCATCAGCATCATGTTCGCCATCATGTTCATCATCATTATCATCATCATCATCATCGTCATCGTCATCGTCATCGTCATCGTCATCGTCACCGTCACCGTCATCCTCATCATCATCATCATCATCATCATCATCATCATCATCATCATCATCATCATCATCATCATCATCATCATCATCATCATCATCATCATCATATTCATCTATTTATCATCGTGTTCATCATAAGTTTCATCATGTTCATGATGTTATTTTCTTTGTTTGCCAATGTTTCCATTCGATTAAAACAAAAACACTGAACAACCAGTCATGCTTTTCTAGTGTTGCTACCTTTTCCATTTTTTCGCAAATCAATAGAAACATTACATGGAAAATCAGTCATTGTTTGCAAACTTTTCTATTGTTTCTGATAAATAGAACAATTAGCTGGAAAATCAAATCATTTGTCTATGTGTTCTAGTGTTTCCAGTTAATCAAATTAGCTGAAAAATCAGTCATTTTATCGATTTCCCTGTTGTTTTTCTATTTTTTTGGATTAATTAGAAAAATTAGCTGAAAATCAATCATTGCTTTTCGATGTTTTCTAATTGTCCTAATTAATTAGACAAGTTAGCTGGAAAATCAATCATTTTGCTATTGTTCCTTTTTTTTCTAATTAATTGTACAAATTAGCTGGAAACTCGATCATTATTTCTAACTTTCCTATTTGTTTCTAATTAATTAGAAAATTTAGGAGAAACAAAAGAAAATAAATAGGTCCCAACATTCCGAAAACCCAGCCTCCAAATAACTAGAAAAAGTAGAAATAATTAGAAACAGTTGATTGATTTTCCAGCTAAGTTTTCTAACTAAGTAGGAAAACTTGAAAACAAAAAGATTGATTTTCCAGCTAATGTGTCTACTTAGAAAAATTATGAAAATTAGAAAATATGCAAATTAGAACAAATAGGGGAAAAAAAGGTCCCTCCTGCAAATAATTAGAAAAAAATAGAAACAATTGACTGATTTTAGCCTTTTTTTAAATAATTGGAAAAGTTCGAAAAATACAAGACAATGACTGATTTTTCAGCTATTTTTTCTACTTCCGGCTGGACCCGGACACTTTGAAGCCCAATGAAAAGGAACTGGAAAGGAAATATGGAAAGGAAACAGAAAGGAAGTATAAAAGGAAAGGAAATGGAAAGGACATGGAAAGGAAATGGAAAGGACATGGAAAGGACAGGTAAAGGAAATGGAAAGGAAATGAAATGAAAAGGAAAAGGACATGGAAAGGAAATGGAAAGGAAATGGCAGCGAAATGGAAGGGGAATGGCAAGGAAATGGAAAGGACATGGACATGGAAAGGACATAGAGCAGGCTCCGTAATTGATTTCATACAAACTTTATCAGCAGTGAGCCTAGAACTGCCAAGCACAAACTGTCCCTTTCCTTCCCATGTCCTTTTCCTTTCCATGTCCTTCCAATTTCCGTTCTGTTTCCTCCATTTACTTTCAATGTCCCCTTAATTTCCTTTCCATTTCCTTTCCATTTGTTTTCCTTATCTATGTCTTCTTTTCCTTTTCCTTTTCATTTGGGCTTCAACGTGCCTGGAATCCAGCCGGGGCAGGCTCCGAAATGGCTTCTTTTCAAAATTTTATCGGCAGTGAGCCCCGACTTGCCAAGCACAAACCTTCCCTTTCCTGTCCATTTCTTGTTAGTTGCTGATTGTTTTTGTGAGTTGTTGATTGTTTTTGTTAGTTAATGATTGATTTTGTTTGTTGTTTATTATGTTTTTGTTGTTGATTCACCGCCCTCTTCTGAGCGTCCAATGATGAGAAAAACATAGAAAAGCATGATGGTTTTCTAGCTATTGTTTCCAACTGAGAGAACCATGAGAAAACGATGACTGATTTGTCAGCTAGTTTTCTAATGAATTGGAAGATGACTTGTCCGAGAAATGGATTTGACATGGAATGAACATGCAACACACATGGAAAGGAATGAAAGGAACATGGAAAGGGACGGAAAGATCCTAGCAGAAATGTTGGGGAAATGGACCTGAAGCGCGCCGCCTCCAAATTCTCACGGGAAAGTGCGGGAAATTCGAGCACGTGTTTGGGCTGGCCTTGGGCTTTCGGCACTAGCTAGGAATGGAAAGGAAAGAAATGGAATTCAAATGGAATTGACATGGAGATGGAGATGGAAAGGAATGACAGCTACTTTGGGATATCTTCGTTCGCATTTATAAGGCTTTTATAGAGGATCTCCTAGTCACCTATCCGTCCTTCCTTCTCCAAATCTTAAATCTTGTTTATTGGCATGCTTGGTGGAAATTCCAGAGTCATAAAAGTTGCAGCTAAACAAAAGCAAGATAACATTAATCATATGAACGAAGGGACATCTCCTTACCTTGCGAGGAGGGGAGTGAAGGAAGACATTATCATGTTTACAGCTATTGCTCTCCCCAACCGCTCTTTCCCTTAGAAATCACGGCGGTGAGATAGGAATGAGTTAGGATAGGATAGTACGGGGACATGGGCTAGACCTTACCTTTCATGCCATTTGGCCCGGGCTGGCCTTGGGCACTTTTCCATCTCCGTTTCTTCTCTATTCCATTTCTTCACTTGCTTCCATTTCCCTTCGCTGTCCTTTCCATTCCCGTTTTTTTTTTTGTGTTCGTTTCCATTCCTTCGTAATTCCATGTTGTTTGCATGTTCTTGCTATTTCTTGCCATTTCTTTGCTTTTATTTCCATTTATTTCTATTCCTTTCCACTCTTTTCCATTCCCCTTCATCCTTAGCTAGAAGAAGTGCCCAGGGCCAGCCCGGGCCGAAAAAGTGCCCGTTTCGCAATTGCCCATGTCAATAATGTTCAAGCGGCAGGTGTCAATTTCATTTTCTTTGAAATTCCTTTTCACGTCCTTTCCGTTCCTTTCCATATCCGGTTCAATCCTTTCCATGTTCATTTCGTTGCTTGTATGTTCGTTCCATTCCTTTCCATTTCATTTCCATTGCCTTTAATTTCCTTTTAATTTCCATTTCTAGCTATAAGTGCCCAAGACCAGCTCGGGCCGAAAAAGTGCTCGTTTCGCAATTGACCATGACAATATTTTTGAAGCGGCGAGGCTCCTTTCCATTTCTTTAAGATTCATTTTCATGTCCTTTCCGTTCCATATTCGTTTCATTCCTTTCCATTCTTAGTTTGATTAAATTTATATTCTATTCCTTTGATTCCTTTGTTTATATTTCCTTCCCAATTCCTCTCATGTCCATTTCTGTGATTTTCTCTCCCTGTCTTGTCCATTCCTGTCCATTCTGTTCTATCCGTTCCTTTCCATTGCTTTCCATTGCTTTCCATTCCTAGCTAGAAGTGCCCAAGGCCAGGCCGGGCCGAGAAAGTGCTCGTTTCGCAATTTCCAGCGTCAATAATTTAGAAGCGGCGAGTCTCCTTTCCATTTCTCTCAATTGTATCTCCATGCCGTTTCCGTTCCTTACATGTCCTTTTCGCTCCTGTCAATGTTCACTTCTTTCTTTTTCACGTCCTTTCCATTTCTTTCCAATTCCTTTTCATGTCTTGTTTCCATTGCTATTTCTTGCTATTACATTTGCAATTGTGCTTCCATTATCTTTCATGTGTTCCAAATATGTTTTGTTCCATGACGTTTCTATTTCGTGTCTGTTTCCTGTTCATTTCTGTCCATTCCTGTCCATGTCCTTTTTCATTAAAAATGAGTTGTTCTTTTCTACTAGATTGATTTTGTTACAAAGCGTGATGCTACGCCACTGATGTATCTCGTAAATTAGGAAACGCCAACTATCAGAAGCAACAGAAAGAAAGAAAACATGGAGATGTATATTTCGTGTATCGAAACAAGATAGAGGATGCGTTTGTTTCACTTATTTTGTTTCTTGTACGCGCGCCACATTTGGTGCAATCTTCCCAACCACCACCACCCCCCCCCCCAACAGCGAAAGCGAAAGCGGGTTGGGACGAGCTCAAAGCTTTCGGGTGGCTCGGAGACGTTCAGGAAAGGCTTTCGAATGCCAATCAGCTGCCTCCATGACTCGGTTCACTCGCATCGCTCCCACTTTTGCCCTGCATATAAGCCTGTGGTTGTCAAAACCATTTTGGGATCCCATTTTGGGGTAGGTGCACCACCCATGATAGTCAGGATTTTAGTGGGGATTGGGATGTTCACGTACGGGATTTTGACCCATGGCCAGGTTAACTTCCGGGAGAGAAAACAAAAATAGAAAGAGTGGGCCATGGCGATGACAGAAGACCCGTCAAGGAGTTGCTTCCATGAACATGGGGGTTGAAAGCAGTTCTCGGGTTTGAGCTCACGTCACACTCACATCTTTGAACCCATTGTCCAGTTGTTCGTGTGGAGACAGCCCTGGGGGGGCGGGGGGACAACCGTAGCATCCTTGGCCTTTACGTGATGGCAGAAACAAGTTACATCCAGGGGACCCATCGGGGAGTTTATCGAAATGGTGGACCTTGTTTTGGCTTGGTGTTTAAAGGCAAGCCAAAAGGAAGCCCCAAAGGCAACTTCAGGGCACCGAGTCCTACTGTGGATGGGCGAAATCCTGCGGCCCGCGTCGAAGCCAGGCGGTGCGAGACGCGGAAATCCCGTCCATCCACATGTTGGCTTCGTCTTGGGTGGTTTTCAGTTGGTGAAACCAAAACGAATACAAGAACAGACAGGGAAGCCAAAAGAAAGGAAGCCCTTGCAAGTTCAGGGCAGGGAGTCCGAGTTTTGAGGAGGCCCAACGCCTTCCCCCGCCCGCAACGGCGTCAACGGGCCGAAAACCGGCGTCGACGGATTTGCTGCGGGCGCTTCGAGGGCTCCGCCTCTTCTGCGGGGTCGAAGGGCTCCACCTGGACCTGGAGCATCGACTCGATCTCTTTGGTTTCAAGCTCACTTGAGTGGATTGGCCCAAAGCCTGAAGTGTTTACTTGCCAATGGGTATGCCCAAAATTGTAAGTCCAGAAACCGGGGAAGTGAGCTGGGGAACTCTGCGGAAAATAAAGAAAGTTCAAAATGAAACGAGCAAAGAAGTGGTCATAGTGACTAAAGCTTCAAAATGAAACAAGGAATTACGTGGTCTCAGTGACTGCTACAACCAAAAGGGGGGCACCCACGCAAAATGACACACCCAGGTAGATGGGGAAGAAAGAAGTGGCTTGCTCCTCAGGGATGCTCAGAAAGGGGGGCGCGTACCGCGTCATGCTTTATCCTCTGGGAGGCTCATGCGGAAATTTGCGCTGGAACTCCTCACACGGAAAGATCGGTTCAAACATGGAATCAAGGCCAATGTCCTTTGAACAAGCCACACCTGGTGTGGTCTTTTCTTGGGCTAATTACCCTTCGTGTTGGTGGTTCAAAGGAAAACCAAAAGGAAAATCTACCATTTTGGCAGGTCCGACCTGAAAAAGCGAGCCACTCTCTCCAGACTGGTAAGCGAAGTGGAGAGATTGGAGAGATGCTGGCGCAACTTGCAGGCATGACGCGTTTCTTTTTCTCAAGACTCAACCCAGCTGGGCAAATGAATTACGGAAATGTCAGATCCAGTTGCTTCTGGCAGCGCTTTCTAAGCACAGCTTCGAATGAAGCCCCGCGCGAACTTGTCAAACATTTCACTGTTTGTACGAGTGCGATGCGCCGAGAAGCGAGGTATTCAGAGTATCATCTGGGCCTTCTGTCCTCAATAGGCAGCTAGGATTGGTATTTCGAATGTTGAGGAATGGTAATTAAACATGTCGCAAATATGGGCTTTTCATTTCAAAGCTGAAAACCAAAAGGAAAACCGAAGCAATTGTGCAGGTTCCATAAGAACACACGAGCCACATGCTTCTGGTTGCCAGTTGCCGGGAGTCTGTTGCCCTTGCGACTACACACCGTTTTGCCAGTCAGAGGCTGGCATCCAAGCCCGGACTCACCAAAAAACAAGAGACGCAAACCGCCACTGTGCAAGGCTTTCGTGTTTCCGAATCAGGGAGAAATTCACACCATGAGATGATTGTCTATGCAGATAGTCAGTATTTAAAAACGTGGTATAACTAGTTCTTTGGTTGCTGTAGATCAGCAAAAAGTGTCTTCAACTGTCTGCGGGCAAAAAATCGGAAGATCAACTTG
Organism: Effrenium voratum; assembly: GCA_963377175.1. Lineage (NCBI taxonomy): Eukaryota > Dinophyceae > Suessiales > Symbiodiniaceae > Effrenium > Effrenium voratum. The sequence continues at coordinate 357,883 of CAUJNA010003623.1, forward strand.
GTTTCAACAACCAAAAAGGTTAGAGTCTAAAGCTCCAACCCAAGAGCAAACCAGCAGCTCCGGGTCTGATTTCTTGGAGGACGTGGCGTTGTCGCCCGGGTTCAAACCCATCGATCCCCATAGGACACCCCCGGGTCCAAGTCCCTGCGCGGCCTCCGGTGCTTCGTCCACCTGAAGCATGCGGTGACTGGTTTACGTGAGAAAGTGGCCGGCAGATAGGCGTCCTGTTGGTAAAATACATATTATGAGTTCCCCTGGAAAATGGATGGCATAAAAGCCCCTTCTAAACCAGAAACCAGCTAGTTCTACCTAAAACAGACGCCTGTGGTGTTGCCTCGATCACTTTGCTTGTTCTTCCAATTGCCCCTGTCCAGCAATTCGCGCCTATCGGTGGGATGACTCATGGCAATTCTTCTGGGAAAGCTTGCAAGCCCCGGCCTCTCAGGGTTTCTCAGCCGGGGGGGGGGGGGAAACAGCGAACGCGGGACGCTCGCCTGTTCCAAGGGAGCCATTCCGCTACCCCCCCAGCCCAGGACCAGAACCAGCCTGCTACCTGCCGTTACTGGATTCTCGTCGATTTCCGAAAAAGTGCAAACAAGCCAATCAACCACATCCAACCCTTAGACCCCGGAAAAACAGATCTGTGAACTCACAGGGGCTTTTGGTTCCCCACTTGCCAAAAATCCCGAAAACATCAGCTGGACTGCACCGATTTTTTGGGTTGGTCCTCCAGAATGGGGGGGGGGGGGGGGAAGAACCTCCAGGCATTCAGGCGAACATCTTGCCGGAACGGGTCGCCAAGCCACAAGCGGGGATGGGTCCAAATGGGGCTCACAAGATGGCCGGGCTTCCGGGTGTGCCTTTGCACCTCGCGGTGCAAAACAGACTTGCCAGATCGCTGGGCTGCCTTTGGGCTTTCCTTGAAACAGATACCGCCCCTGGTGGCCCATTTTGCAACCAACTTTTGTCGGAGTATTCAATTTTTAGGGTCGGAGTCTGCAAACTAATGCTGACCCTGGATTGATGAATGTCCTTTCTTTTAGGCTCCAAAGTGATGAACCCCTACTAAAAGGGGACACCCTCTGTTGAGCAACGAGGGTTTATTGATCCGGCGTTCCCAGTATGGTAGTCCTTGTTTCCATTTGTCAGGGCAACCCATTTTGGGGTTACCCGATGCTTGACAACCACACAACCACACCCATGTAGTTTCGTCGTCCAAAAGGACTTCGCACCATTTGTGACCACTAAAAGGGGACACCCTCTGTTAATCAGCCAGGGCTTGATCCCCCAATTTTCGGCAGCTGCTTTTCCCACCAGCCGGCTTTGTGCGAACTTCGAACTTGCGTATTCCTCCGCAAGTTTCCCATTCGGGAACGGGCCAAAGACAGTTCACCAGGAACTGTGGGTTCCAAAGTAATAACCCATCTGTGAGCTTGTCTGTCTTTCCACAAAATGCATGGGTGCTCCCAACTTTGGCACATACAGCTTCGGGGATCACGTCCTCTCCCTTCCGCCTGCCACTGGCCCTTGCCCTCCATGAAGTCCCGCAGCGTGGCGCTGTTCAGCGTGCTGCCTCCGCGCATGCGTCGGACCCAACCGGTTGGTGGGTGGTACTCATAGGGAAAGCCGAAGGAAACCCAGGGGCTGGTTTGAGAAATGCGACATGGAAGGGAAACCAAAAGGACAATGAAATGAAAGGGAAACCCAAGGGAAACCAAAGGGAAACCCAAGGGAAATGAAAGGGAAACCCAAGGGAAACCAAAGGGAAACCCAAGGGAAATGAAAGGGAAACCCAAGGGAAACCAAAGGGAAACCCAAGGGAAATGAAAGGGAAACCCAAGGGAAACCAAAGGGAAACCCAAGGGAAATGAAAGGGAAACCCAAGGGAAACCAAAGGGAAACCCAAGGGAAATGAAAGGGAAACCCAAGGGAAACCAAAGGGAAACCCAAGGGAAATGAAAGGGAAACCCAAGGGAAACCAAAAGGACAATGGAAAAGGAAACCAAAGGGAAAGCCAAGGGAAATGAAAGGGAAACCCAAGGGAAACCAAAGGGAAACCAAGGGGAAACCAAAGGGAAACGAAAGGGAAACCCTTTGGAATAAGAAATGGGCCCATTCCTATTTTGAGAAACGCCGACATTTTCCTCAAACACGACCCCACCGGCAGGAAACTTACCTTGAACTGGCCAAAAAGGCGATGTTTGAATTAATGCAAAAGGGGAAATATAGGGGCCAGACTGGGACGACCCCCCTGGCCTTGAAAGGAAACGTGCCATTTCTTGGTCTATGTCCAATCAATCCCTAGGAATTGAAGACGCGTTTGCCGTGTTGGATGCCAGGCAAATGTGTCCAAAGGTTGACCCAGATGATTGAGTGCGTATCTTTTTGCATTGCTTGAGGGGTGGCTTGGGTCAGGCTTTGAACAGATGGAGATGCGAAGGCGAAGCTCACGGACACCTAAGATGCACATGATCTGGCGCTTTGAGCCAAAAGCCGGAGACAGTAAAAACAAGGACAAGGGGAAAGAGATCAAAACGAAGAGCAAGGCTCGGGAGGGGAGAAATTCAGAAGGGCCAAAGCAAGCGAATCAAGGCGAAATGGCAGGCAAAGCAGGGAGTCTCTTGTTAAACATCTATGTTGTAAAACTAATACTTGAAGTCTCATCTACAAATCATGTGTTTTTCCTCTGGTCATGATTCACCTGGAGTGCAGGCAAGAGCGAGCAAAGAGAGCGGAAGCAAACCAAAATGACGGGGGTGTCAGACCCAAGCGAGGTGTCTGGACACAAGAGGTGGTGGCGGGCGGGTAGTTGGTTGATATGGGGGTCGATCACAAGGTCCTTTACATGGGGTAACCATTCGAGAAACCGCCAAAAACAGATCAATGGCCAGCTCGGGGTCCCCCCCCAAAAAGAAAATAACTGGAAGTATGTGTTTGGATGGGACGAGATGTGTCCAGGGCTACCACCCCTTGAAAAGATGTAATGCGGGCATTGTAAGAAACCGAAAACGTGCATATGATCCCCCTTCCCCAAGACAAAATGTAAAAAATTGGGTTGGCCCCCCGGCTTCTGGAATTTTGGACTTCCCAAGCCAGCAGTTGCCTACCAATAACCTTGCTCAGTATGCTGGACAATGCGTGCAGAATTTTCGTAGTCCCGCGCTACACTCTAGCCCGCGAGGCTTCAGTCACTATGATGTACAGTAGGTAAGGGCAAGTGAGTCATAATCAAAACCTGGTATTAAAATAGCCTACCCAGAACCATCTAAGGGACTTGGAAGGCGGCTACAGGATCATCCCGGGTTCTGATTGTGGCTCAAGTCATGATTTCTAAAACTGACAATGGAAGGCCATGCTATAAGGGATGCAGGTCATGTCGGCCCCGGATTCATTCACCCCTGGCTGATTCTGATCGCGGGGTGTCCGGTTTTCATCCGGAGTTCCAATTGGGGTGTGCTCCACCTAACGGCGCATTCAAATGGATGGTGGGGCAGGAAAAGGCCTTCTCGTCCGAACCAAGAAGGCCTTCTCCCGTGAGTGCTCCCTAGGGGAATTCCCAGCTTAAACATGTCCCATCCCCTCCCCTGTCAACCACAAAAAACCCAGTCCATATTACTAGTGCATAGCAGGGTACCAGCAGTGGGTTTCATCGGAACTTTACGAAGAAAAAGAAAGGGGAAAAAAAAGACAAAGGAGAAAAAAAGGGGGAGAAAACAAAACGGCGCGGACTGACTCGCGTCGCCTGGGGGCCGCAGATTCGCGAGGCCCGTGGGCTCCGGCAGGGCCGTCAGGGGCGCCCTGGGATCGAAAACGGCGCCCGGGCCCCGGGCCCCGGGCTGGGCGAATCCATTGGTTTCCCCCGGTCTGGGCCTCTCCCAGTTGAGGAAAACTCTCTTGATCCATCCGTTTTCTCCCTGAAAGATGTTTTCTCTTTGGGGGGGGTGGGGACCTTTTGTTGGGAGGTGCTCCTTTTGGTGTTCCTTTCAAGCCACCGAGAGGGTACCCATCCAAACTTGCAGGGCTGAGTGGCGTATCTCAGCCGTCGACCGCTGGAAATTCCGGAGACCCGAAGGAAGGCGTGCTGCTTCACTGGGCTTGGCCTTGTCAAAGGCTACTATTTTCGGGGCTTCAAAGAGAAAACCAAAAGGAAACCCACATTTTTTTCGGGGGGGTCCCCCAAAAAGCCACGCCCAACTCTTGGCTTCACATCAACCTAAATTCAAGCGAACCATCCAGCAAACAGTTGCGGCAGCTTCGGGCCCTCTCCGGGCGAGACCTGCCTCACGCCTGTGGCATTGACTTGCTGTTGCGCGCTCCAAACTCCACAGGATCATGCCGCTTGCCAAGAAAGAAAAAGAAGAAAAAAACGACCGTGCCACTGGCAAAACGAGGCGAGAAGACCCTGCGACCACCAAAAAGGTGGCCCCTTTTTACTCCCAGAAACCCCGAAAACCACGACGCTGGCCTCCCAAACGTATCAGAGAAGACCGGGGGCCCCACGTCCAGACCACCAGTGGGTCACAACCGTTTTGGGATCCCGTTTTAGGGTTTTCGGTGACCCCCGCCACGGGCTCAATCGGATGTTTTTCTTTTTCATGGCCATGTCTCACTGGTTTTGACTTTTGACCCATGGCGACATGAGAAACCGACCGCTCGAGCCCTCCCCCCGTCCCGCCGTCCCCCCCCGCTGCCTGAGGCCCCTGAGGCCCCTGAGGCCCCCGGCGGCTCCTCCGCGCAGAGGTCGAGGCTAGGCAAGGGCATCACCTCGGCGCAAAAGCCGAGCGCTGGGGGAAAGACCCAAAGAACCTGAGCAATGGAGCCATGGAGCAACCACCCAACCAACCAACCAACCAACCAACCAACCAACCTACCTACCTACCTACCTACCTACCTACCAGCCTACCTACGTACCTACCTACCAACCTACTAACCTACCTACCTACCTACCAGCCTACCTACCTACCTACCTACCTACCAACCTACCAACCAAGCAACCAAGCAACCAAGCAACCAAGCAACCAAGCAACCAAGCAACCAAGCAACCAAGCAACTTACCCTCGGTTGCGAAATCTGCTCTGCTAAAAGTGACTCACTTTTATGGTTTAATTCGAAAAACCCATTAGTTGGCAAAAAGTTAAAGTCCTAACATCCAAGCAAAATGCACCAAAGTACCTACCTACCTAGCTACCTAGCTACCTACCTACCTACCTACCTCACCAACAAGGGGTCTTTTTGCCAGCCTTCGTGTAAAAAATGATCGACCCTCATTGTGAAGGATTCCTTTTTGAGGGGGTCGCCAAGTTTCTCGCGAAAGGTGGCAAAAAGACCCCCCTGCCTACCAACCCAGCCAGCAACCGAGCAACACAGCAACCGAGCCACTCTGGCCGTGGCTTCCTCCAAAACAAACGCACATTTCCAACAACATTTTAAAACCGCAACAAAGTAGTTGACTCAACAAAATGGCGAACGGTGGCCAGAAGAGTGTTGCATCCTGCGCAAATTCAAGAAGTGAGTCACGACCAAAACCTGGTTTTGAAAGTGGCCTCCCTTACCCGTGTAAAGAAAACTAAAACGGTCACGTAATTCTGTCCGGGCTTCGGCGTTTACGGCGTTTTGGGTGTGGCGCTCCACAGACACTTGCAGTCCACCCCCCTCCGTTTTGGAAGACCAGGTTGGTGGCGCGGTGCGTCTGGAATTCCATGTGTCTCTTCGTGGCGGAGGGGCTCATCAAAATCCATTGCCAATGACTCCAGAGTCACTCAGACGAGCAACGGTGCAGTCAAAGTGACGAAGATCCTCGCAACAAAGGAGTTCTCTTGTGTCAACCGGCATACGCTTCAGACATCTAGACATCTATCCCCCCAGCTTAAGGTTACGCGTGGCTCCCATGGTGCTTGGCTCCGCGCAAGTTCTCCAGATCAGGCAACCAATCCCTTTGTAAGCTCGCAGTGCATTCCCGCCATTGCAGGCACTCGTTTCAGGCACGCAACCAACTCCGATTCCGTGCTGCGAGGGAGCCACAAGTGTTCACGAAAATCAAACACATCCGAGTCGTTAGTCGGCTCGAGTTTCTCCAACGGGGGAAGCCCGTTTGGGGGTGGTTTCCGTTGGCTATCCTAAAGCAAGCCTTCACGATAAGACACGAAACCCTCCCCAGGCTTCGCAAATGTGGATATCAAGGTCCGCACTGGGAGGTTCTCTTCAAAGAGGGCCACCCACTCGCGCCAAAGCGTGTTGTCAACCTGTCCGCCAGAGGATTTATGAAGGGGGTTGCGCGTAGATGAGAACTGGGTGATGGCAAGCTCGCCCAACAACATGAAATCCATGTTGGTTGCCTGCAAGCTTGTTCAAGGTGCTAGGGAAAATGGTGAACTGGCATGGCTGAAGGCTTGCTACCAGGTTCCAATCAGCCTCATTGGACCCAAAAACTGAAGACGGGCTGTGTGGAAGGTCCGCGTGACCATCAATGAAACATGGAATGCGTCAAACAAGTTTGCTCGCACTGAGCTTCTTTTTTGGCCTTTTGACCACAAGGCTCAGAAGGTTGCGAGTTCAGGGGCTACCAAATCTCCAAAATAGGGACTTGTTCAGCAGGCGAAACCACTAACCGTCGAACCGATGGGGTTCAACTACTTATTTACCCAGAATCCAATGATCCTCAGTATCACTTGGCAGCTTAGTGCGAGCGATCCGGGCCAATTGAAGATGGCTGAGACTCCATCCCAGGCAAGCCTCCCAATGTGATGGAAGTGGCATGTCATGCCTCCTCTGCAATGAAACTTGACCATGGATCAAGAATCGATGCTTACATGTCAGCTCTCTCAACTACCCTCTCAAGCAGATGTTGCACACGGGAATTGCAAACAATCTCAACCTTTGCAGTTGCTCTGCACTGCTCAGCTGAATGGCATGGCTGCTCTTGGCATGCCTGCCAGCTTGCCAGGCTTTCGGCGGTCATGACGTCATCTGACCAAACGTACGGACTTGCCATCAAAGCATACCGTGGCCAAACGTTCAAAGGCCGAGTTCTGACGCAAGGAACTCTCTCTCTCTCTCTCTCTTTCTGTCTGCAAGAAAATATTCTAACTGTCATAGACCAATGCAATCGTAACTTCTCACACAATCCGCCTCTTCCTTGTCCGTCAGCTGCTCCTGCACCAACGATTGCTTTGTGCTGCCACTCAAAGAAGCCTCGCGAGAACTCAACCAGTTGCTCACCTCACTGTCAGCAAACACTCAAAACCCGCCAGCAAACCAGCATATGTCAACTGTCAAGAACCACCGCCAACAACCAAAAAATGCGGGGAACACATCAACAACGGCCTTCTCAGACATTCCCGTGAGAAGAAAACCAAAAAAACCGTGGCTGCTGTTAAAACCCCTACAAAAAGTGTTTAACTGTTTGCAGGTTTTTAGTGGAAAATCGAAGCCTTGACTTCCCAAAAGTTTAAGTCTAAAGACCCAACCCAAGCAGTCTTCGAAAAATGCGAAGGAGAAACAAAAACACTAAAAAAGGGCCTTCTCAGACCTTCCTTTTCGAGAATAAAAAAAAAGAAGAAGAAAATGCGTCTGAAAAACGTGGCCCTGCTTCGGCCCCCCTCCACCGCTTCGGGGCTCGATCGACGCGCGGGATTTTCCTTCGGCGGGGTCCTGCTGCAGGTCGGCGAAGGCCATCTGAACGATGAGGTCCAAAATGTTTTCCATCTCCTGGCGAAAGGTGTCTCAGGGCGAGTGCTTGGTGTGTCTATGGATGTGAAAATGCATGTGTATATGTGTGTATGTGTTCATAATATATATATATATATGTATACATTGACCTAAAAAAAAAGAAAAGTAGACTGTTGGGGGGGTGGGGTACCATATAAATGTGTATATATATATATATATATGTACATTTTGTGTGTGTGTGTGTGTGCGTGTGTGCGTGTGTGTGTGTGTGTGTGTCCCTGTTTGCCTGACTTTGCATGTGTTTGCATATGTTTGCATGTGTAAAGTTGCGCTTCTTTGTGCATATGTTGAGTTTTGCATTTGCTTCCCGACCTGTGCCTTGTGGTATCGTATGGTTGTGTGTGTATGTGTATGTGTGTGTGGGGGTGTCTGTCTGTGCTTGTACACATTGTCATTGTGCAGTGAACACCGTTCATGAAGAGGATCCGGTCAAGCAACTTCTGGATCACATCACGTAGGACAAGCCATTGACGAAAACGGAAACTTGAGGTGAGAAGCCCCTCCCAGAAGGTCAATCGGATCGCCGCATGTTTTCGTATATCACCGTTGTTCACCCAAAATAGTGTCCAACTTGTCATACACGCACCCCAAGTCGCATATTACTCCACCCAACACTTCCAGTGCTGAAGCAGCATTTTGGGGAACAAAACTCACACATGTCTTTTGTGACTGTTGCCCCTTAACTCTTTGTCGGTGGGGAACACTCAATTCACAAAAAGGGCAAAAGCTGGCCAATTTCGGGGCCCCGATTTGAATTGGAAGAACCACCCTCTCTTGAAGGGGTTCCTCTTTTGGGGTCATTCAAGGGAAAGCCAAGGTGAATCCGAAGCCCATGTTTGGAGTCCCCACAATTCTAACACACACACACACATTGATGTGTCTTGTTTTAGGGCAACCCCCAAAAAAGGTGGCTGCCTCTTTGGCTTCTCTTTGAAACCAACCCAAAAAAAGTTGCCCCCCAAAAAATATATATATATATAACAAAAAAGAAAAAAAGAAAAAAACTTCCATTTAAAACCACCCTTCCAAAAATAGTTACCAACACCCCTTTAAAACAAACCCCCATTGGCTTGCCCCCCCACCCCCAAAGACGAGCCACCCATTTGCTCTCACGGGCCCCGGGTCTTCGGCGCTCCCGCCCGCTCCTCGCGGAGCTTCTCTCGACGTTTGGCGTGACGCCCGCGCCTCGAGTTGGAGCTGGCGCGCGAGCGAGCGCGGGGAAGACAACCCCAGTCTGTGAATTTGGTGCGGATTTATCTTGGGGTGTTCTGTAAAGAAAAAGAATAACGTTGGTTCATTGGCTGCGTATAAAAGTTTCGGGATGCTTTTGGTTCAACTATTTTTGACCCCAGTTGGTTGATTGGGTGCGGATCTATCTTGGGAGGTGCTTTCCTTTTTGTTGCCTTTTCTTCTTCTTTTCTCTCGCTGTTCCTTTTAATTGGGTCCGGCATTGTTTTGAGGGTGTTTGTTCTGTGTTTTTTTGTGTTTTTTGTTTTTTTTTTTTTTGTCGTCCTGGCTAGCAAAACAAACGTGCGGATTCATATTAGGATGTGTTTCCTTCTTTTGATGTTTATCGTTTTTTCGTCTTGGCAAGCAAGAACAAAACCTAAGAAAAAATGCCCCTCCGTTGTTGATACGAGGGGGCGCTTTTCAAACCCGTACAACGAACCCTGGGTATTTTGAAAATGGGAACCCCAGAATCATAAACCCCTTGTTTATTTCTGGGGGGATGCTTCTTTCTGGGCGGAATGTGGGGAATCAGACCACTTTTGCAGAGGAGTTCAGAACACCCCCTATGAATAAACTGTGTCCACGGTGCCGTGGAACCTGTGGGAGGGTTCCCCTGGTTCCTGGAAGATCAATGTCCTCTTCAGCGATTGGAAGGTCCAAGTGGCCATGGAATTTGGCAGATGTTCCTTTAAAGGAAGATACTCGAAGCCAGGACCCCGAAACGTGAGGTTCCCATGTTGGTGGATGGGAGGATACGTGCCAAGAGGAAAAGAAAAAACGTTGGGATGAGATGGAGATGGGGGAGAGAAGCGAAAGCGACGCAACGGATCGCCTCACAAACTCTCTGGACGGCCCTGGAATGCTAGGTCTGGCCCTTGGCTTCTGAAAACAAGCGGACTCTGCACCACGTTTTAGGCCCTCGACTGCGTGCTGGTTGCCCATACTTCAGCCATTCCACAAGAACGATTTCACCTGCGGTCCATATCATATCCTGGTGGCTTAATTTTGACCCCTACCCACCTATCTGGGTGAACTATAATATTTCACCAGCCTAAGGTGGTTGGGGGGCCATTCCCCACATAAACCACCCTTTGGGGTTTGTGGTTGTGTGAGGTCGTTACAATTCACCCAGACCTATTGGATCACACATTCACCTTCCGCTCAACCTGACTCCATGGTCCCGGGCTCCACCGCGCGGTACCGGAGCCGCTCTCGCTCCTGGACAGGATTCGTCGGAAAAGCAGAATCAAGCAGCTGGGGGTACGCAGGCTTCAGTCGTTGTTTTCATATGCCAAGGTGCCAGTTTGGGTACATTCTTTTGAGGGTAAAGTTTGGACTGTCCCCCTCTTGGCTCATGTCACAAAACAGCGCGAGGCCTGACGAATGAATGGTTTGCCGCAAGGAAATGTCCCCCGGCAAAGGGCCTTTGCAGAAAGGATGTGGGTATGTGTCAAACTGGGGGGATTTGGACCTCTCAAAATGTTGGGTCTCCGTTGGTTGTACGGTTATCCTTGAAACCAAACTAGAAAAGGGTGCCCATGATGTCGGCCAGACCTCACGTGTCAGTTGCTTGACAATCCGGCATGTCAAATTAACCCAACTCCCACTCGGACTCGGACCCCTGTTGGTTTGTTAGGGAAACCGATTCGGAGGCCCAGGTGGAAACGTTTCTGGGCTAATTGAATCTGGGAGAGGATCGGATGATCCAAGTAGCCCGTTTGAGGCGGGCGTGGTCGGCAGTCTCGGTGTATTTCAAGCAGTGACACAGACCGGTCCATTTTGAACAAGGAAACCCTTGCCCATTTTTGCACATAACCGATGGTTGATGTTGAGAAACGCTTGTTTGAGAATGGGCCACGGATTGAGGACTTGCCCAGGCGAGCGTAACTTTTGCAGGACCCAAAGGTGCCAAAATCAACCCATTCCCAACACCTCGTAGCATAGTGCAATCCGCAGTTAAACCAAAGAAGAAAAAACGACGCATCCTTTCCACACTGTAGGGCTATGCTTCAAGGAGCCAAAAGAAGGAAAGCGGCTCTTGGTCCATGTGATTGGACGATGGGTCCACTTCTACTAGACGCATCTTCATGTTTTGGTTACGAAAACCCCAAACCCCCGAGCTTTAAAGCCGCCCGGCCCGATACAGCATGCAGCCGAGAAGAAAGCCGCGGCCTCTTGCTCCCGCAGGGTTTCGATCATCTCATCCCGCAGGTCCTCGCGATTCGAAATGAAGCAAAAGAAGACCCAAAGCTTCAGATTCAACAAACCCACCGGGGGCGCCGCGCAAATGGGAGAACGTGTGCCCTGCAAATGGGAGAACGGGTGGACGAGGCGGTTTTCCCCTTCCAGCAACCTCCATTTTTCCTCAATTGGGACCAAATTTTGGGAGAGGGCAGTGTCCCCAGCATGTGTGTTTTTCATACGAAACCACTGTTTGTCCAATATGCCAAAATAACGAAAAAATGTATCTATAAACGGTCTCTGTGGGAAGGAAGGCTTGGTGGATGGCTTGACGGCAATGTGTCTAATGTGATGTGGTCTTATGTGTGCAAATGCAGCCTAAAAAGTTCCACTAAAACAAACATTATGAAATTCTAAGAGTTGCCTTGCCTTTTCTACATTGCAGGTAGCAAGTACAAAAGCATCGGCCCCAACACTATATACGTTAATGTTATTTGATATCAATTTGTAACAGTATTGGTTCATTTTAAAATTATGCTGTTGTAAAGGTAGTTCTTAACATACCTATATTCATTTCTTAATTCTGTTTTACCCTTCAAATTTAATACATAATATGATTCCCTTATATTTCCTTCTTCATAATCTTCTTCACTTTCTAGATGAGATCATTTATGAGTGTTACCTTCGTCTTCAGTAGCGGGTTGCCTCACCAATACTATTAGTTAAAAAGTGTTGATGTGCGGTAGCACCCCCTTTTTCTAATAATCCAAATTGACATGTCCTATTATTTTTTAGTTTATCTGCTATTTCATCATTCTCATCTATATCAGTTGTCCAACATTCATCAATGATACTTTTGTAATCGACTTTATGATTAAACGAAGGCTGTTTATAATACATAATCTTAAATTAATACTTGTTGTTATCTTTGATGAACTCCTTGAAAAATTTGCCATACATTAAGTTATACTTTTTGTTAAACATCAAACGTTTATTATCAGTCTTCAACAAATTTTCCATCACAAATTGTTGAAGTCCGCCGACCCCGCCTAGGAGCGTGCTCTGGCGGGGCGGCGCCTGGGATACCGAAGGTCTCATCGAAGGGCCTCCGAAGGTCTCATCGCGCGCCTGGCCTGGGCGCTAGCTAGTCTTCGTAATGCCGTTCGGGCACCCGCCGTGCCACTGCGCGTGCGTATCGGGGGCTGCGCCTGGGCTGGTCTGGGGCTTTCCTGTCGTATCGGGGAGCGCCCCTGTGTGGCTGTGCCTGGGCTGGTCTGCGGCTTTCGCTCTTGGGCCCTAGCAAGTCTTCGTAACGGGTTTCGGGCGTGCCTGGGCTGGTCTGGCCCTTTCGCCCCCGGGCCCTTGCTACTCTTCGTGACGCGAAACTCCCGTTCGGACATCACTTCTCGCTTCTTTTTCGCTCCCTTTTCACTATCGGCGGCGTGGCTGCGCCTGGGCTCCTCTCGGGCCCCAGCTAGGTTCCGAAACGGGCGTGTCGGGGGGCGCCCCCATGGCTGCGCCTGGGCTGGTCTGGTGCTTTCTCGGGCCCTAGCTAGTCTTCGTAAGGGGTTCCCAAACTGCCGTTCGCCGTGCCACTGGGCGTATTGGGGGCCCCTGCGTGGGCTGATTTGGTCCTTTCGCTCCCGGGCCTTAGCTTCGTTCCGTTTCTGCCGTTCGCCGCCGCCTTTTCGCTCCTTTTTCGGTCCGCCGTGCCACTGCGCTTGGGGTATCGGGGGTCGCCCCTGCATGGCTGCGCCCCGGCCGTGCCTGGCCCTTTCGCTCCCGGGCCTTAGCTAGTCTTCGAAACCTCCGAGCCTCACTTCTCGCTTCTTTTTCGGTCCCTTTCGGCACGCCGCGCCACTTGCGCTTGGGCGTATCAGCCGCTGCGCCTGGGCTGGTCTTTCGCTCTTGGGCCCTAGCTACTGCTGGTCTGGCACCCTCCGAGCCTCACTTTATGGGGGGCGCCCTGCGTGGCTGCGCCACGGCCGTGGTTTTCGAGCCTCACTTTTCGTTCCGTGGGCTGCGCCTGGGCTGGTCTGGTCAGCATCGCGCAGTCCACGGCTGCTGCGAAGCCTCAAACAGGCACCAATCCTTCCCGTCAAGCGACCACTTGCACGGACTGTGGCTTCGCACATGTGGCAATGGCCCGTAGCGCACTGCAGACCAAAAGTGGATGACCAGTGACTGGCCAAGCGATCGCGATCTGTACGGGTGCGTTTTGCAGGCAACCACATCCTCTCCGCCTTCAGCAGCACTGCCACATGGAAGTGGGGCCACCTGCGCGTGGGCGTATCAGCCCTGCATGGCTGCGCCTGGGCTGGTCTTTCGCTCTTGGGCCCTAGCTAGTCTTTGTAACACTTTATGGGGGGCGCCCCTGCGTGGCTGCGCCCCGACCGTGGTCTGGCGCTTTCGAGCCTCACTTTTCGTTCCTTGTGGGCGTGGCTGCGCCTGGGCTGGTCTGGTGCTTTCGCTCTCGGACAACCCCTGCGTGCTGCGCCCCGGCCGTGCCTGGGCTGGTCTGGTCCTTTCGCTCCCGGGCCTTAGCTAGTCTTTGTAAAGCTGCCGTTCGGGCACCCTCCAAGCCTCACTTCTGGCTTCTTTTTCGGTCCCTTTTGGCACGCCGTGCCACTGCACGTAAGCGTGTCGGGGGGGCGCCCCTGCGTGGCTGCGCCTGGCTGGGCTGGGGCTTTGGCTCTTGGGCCCTAGACGTAACGGGTTCCGAAACTGCTCCGCGCCTCACTTTTCGCTCCTCTTTCGGTCCCTTTAATGCTGCAACACCCACTGGTAGTTCAGCATCACGAGTCGACAGCAAGAAACACTGGATAGATGGATGTGTGTAGAGAAGCAATGCGAAAGTGAGTGGTGGAATGCAATGTCTGATTGTGGAAACAACATCGATGACTCAGCATTGCCCATATGTGTGATCATCAACCCCCTCTGTCATACTGCACGCAAAAAAGAGGGTCGGCGGCACCCGGGCGTAGCCCGTTCTATGTGTTCTTTTCCATTTGGCTAAAAATTATACTTCAATCTAGATTTAATGTTGCTCATAGTTGTTTTTTCCGGTATTCTAGTACATTTAGTTTCGACATAATATAATGTCAGACCGTGTAGTTCATCAATATCAATTGTTTGATTATAAGGTCTCCAATGGTCAAATTGATTAAATACCGGTATTTCAGTAATACTTATAAAACACCTTTTGAATACGCTTTATTTTCATCTATTTCAGTTTTACTTCTTAAAATAAATTTCTCACATAATATCCCCGATGGCGCTACTGTCCTTGATTCAAGCGTCCGGCCGCTGCTGCCAAAAAGTGAGCACATCTAGAAGAAGGTCATCTCAGAATGCCCGCCCGGAGTATGCGCAGAGTGGCACGGTGAGCCCAGGGAGACATACTCCAACAGTTTCAGGCGTGCACAAGCAAATGAGACGAAGGAAAGCTGTCTGCGAGTCTGCGGTATAAAAGCAGCTAGAATGCGTGAGGGCGGTCCAACCTACAGAAACTCAAGGAAACCGAGAAAAACACAAAAAACCTCGAGAATAAAAGCAAGAAAAACTCAAAAAACTTCGAGAAAACACAAAACAAAACAAACAAACAAAAAAAAGACTCAAAAAATAAAGCCTGCAGGGAAATGTTCAACCTTTTGCCAGGGGCTTTGGTTTTTTGTCTTTTTGGTTTTTCCCGAGGTTTTTTTGAGTTTTCTAGCTAGTGGACAATAAGAAGGTTCTCTGCTCAACTGGCAGGGTTCACACTGCATCAATGTGTTGGCTGCTGGCGGTCTGCGAAGTGTCAGCCCTGAAACCATGATACAACAGGAATGTGTAAAAAACCAGCGCTGGGAACACTGCTTTCTGAATGTTGGAAGCAGACCCTGATTCGTCACCCCTCTGCTTGTCACTCCGGCGATCCTATCCCCTTGCCGCCGAGAGAGGGACGCGCGCACCCCGCTGCCAAGCAAATTGAGGGAGAAATGCCCAAGGCCTCCAAGCAACTATCTGTTTATTTTTTGTGGGGTGGGATCTGGGGTGGGGTGGAGTGGGGTGGGGAAACATTTGGCCAGGTTTCCAGATCTCAATTCCAGATACAAGGCCAAACACGCCAAAGCAGATTTGCCCGCGTTCGCACAACAAATGCAGCCACGATACTGGTGCTCGAAAGAAAATGGCAGGCGTTCAGTCCCGCCCTCATTGAGGGCGATGCTGTGTGAAGTTTATTGGAGAATTGATGTCCACCAATCTTGAGGCTGTTTCAAGTTCCAAGTTCCAAATCACGACTTACCTCTTAAATTGCGGGGGGGCCCAAACAAAAAAATGTGAGGCGTCCTCTTGGTTTCCCTTCAAAAAAGCCCCACAAAAGGGCCCCACTGCCACCTCCTTCCCCTCGCGCCTGGTCTCTTCGGAGCGCCTCGCAAGCTCGAAACGGCTGGAAACGGTCTGCAGAAATGGACCTAAGAAACGTGAGTCACAGTCAAAACCCGGGATTAAAGTAGTCTGGCACCAATTGCCAGGGTTTTGAGTGTGACTCAAATGCTGGGTTGTCCTTGTGCTTTTCCTTTTTGCAGGTAGCCAACGAGCACCCCAAACTGGTTGGCTCCATGTTGGTTCCCAAGACCAAAAGAAAGCCTCGAAAGAGACACACCCAAACGAGCGGCAAAGCTGATCGACAGGACCCAGGTGCGAATGGCCAGGATGATATTCATCTCGACGCTTTTCGGGAAGCTAAACAAACCACGAATGGAAAGGCAACAAGAATCAAAGATCTCTGAGGTGTGCAAAACCAAATTTAAGCGGCTCAGAGCAGGACATGCCAGCGACCACTGCTGTGTATGTATGTGTGTGTGTGTGTGTGTGTGTGTGTGTGTGTGTGTGTGTGTGTGTGTGTGTGTGTGTGTGTGTGTGTGTGTGTGTGTGTGTGTGTGTGTGTGTGTGTGTGTGTGTGTGTGTGTGTGTGTGTGTGTGTGTGTGTGTGTGTGTGTGTGTGTGTGTGTGTGTGTGTGTGTGTGTGTGTGTGTGTGTGTGTGTGTGTGTGTGTGTGTGTGTGTGTGTGTGTGTGTGTGTGTGTGTGTGTGTGTGTGTGTGTGTGTGTGTGTGTGTGTGTGTGTGTGTGTGTGTGTGTGTGTGTGTGTGTGTGTGTGTGTGTGTGTGTGTGTGTGTGTGTGTGTGTGTGTGTGTGTGTGTGTGTGTGTGTGTGTGTGTGTGTGTGTGTGTGTGTGTGTGTGTGTGTGTGTGTGTGTGTGTGTGTGTGTGTGTGTGTGTGTGTGTGTGTGTGTGTGTGTGTGTGTGTGTGTGTGTGTGTGTGTGTGTGTGTGTGTGTGTGTGTGTGTGTGTGTGTGTGTGTGTGTGTGTGTGTGTGTGTGTGTGTGTGTGTGTGTGTGTGTGTGTGTGTGTGTGTGTGTGTGTGTGTGTGTGTGTGTGTGTGTGTGTGTGTGTGTGTGTGTGTGTGTGTGTGTGTGTGTGTGTGTGTGTGTGTGTGTGTGTGTGTGTGTGTGTGTGTGTGTGTGTGTGTGTGTGTGTGTGTGTGTGTGTGTGTGTGTGTGTGTGTGTGTGTGTGTGTGTGTGTGTGTGTGTGTGTGTGTGTGTGTGTGTGTGTGTGTGTGTGTGTGTGTGTGTGTGTGTGTGTGTGTGTGTGTGTGTGTGTGTTCCTTTGCCGGCTTTCAGTTCATGTGCTCAGCCCAGAAAACGCCATGGGCGTTTTAGACAGAGTTCTTGGACATCCAAGCTGCCATCGAAAAGTTCGAATTGCCAATGGGCATGGGTGCAAAAGGTGGTGTCGACTTGCGTCAAAGACATCCATACGCCGCAGTTTTCCGTCGCCCTAGTTGTGATAGCTTCACCAGATAGCCGGTGCCCTCGCATCCGTCTGCTGCCCTCATGCATGCTATGCAGGTCCTAGCGTGCTCGCCCTACGTTCAAAATGCCCCTTGGATCGGCTTCCCTCGATTTCGGGAGGTTGGGTGGTTTGTCCGGGCGGTTTTCCAGTTGCCACCAAGGTCTGTTCCTTTTTTGAGGGTACCCCTATCAGGGGAAACCAACAGAGGAAAAGAAAGAAGCCATTCTGGGGGGGTCCAACCTTGAAGACACACCAAAGGATTAGATAAGAGCAACCTCCTCTAATCAGCTCAAGCAAGCTCGGCACCCAGAGATCGCGATTCCGGCAGCTTCCATTCGAGCAGCGGGCACGTCATGTGAAACGAGTGCTCCAAAGGGCTCCAACAAGAAAACAACTGAACAACTAGACATGGTGTAACAGGTTGCCCACATTTGTCCGAAAACCAGGGAACAAAAATAAACGCGGCTGGCCGCATCCCGGCTTGACAGTCGCCCGTGAAACGCGCGACTTCTGGGCAGCGCCGGTCCCTGCCTCCTCCTTGTCCTCGCGCTTTTGGGCAGAGTACTGCTGCTGCCGCGCCTGTCGATTCCTGGCGAGGGATGCAACCCGCTTCGCTGGCTAGGCGGGTCGTTTTTGAGGGTATCCTTTTTGAGGTTTGTCTACAGGGAAGTCAAAGGGAAACCATTCTTGGTTCTCCCCATTTTGGGGCGGAGAAAAGGTGCATTCATAA
This sequence comes from Effrenium voratum, assembly GCA_963377175.1. Lineage (NCBI taxonomy): Eukaryota > Dinophyceae > Suessiales > Symbiodiniaceae > Effrenium > Effrenium voratum. Next base: position 375,588 of record CAUJNA010003623.1, read on the forward strand.
ATGGGCATCGAATACCCCCACAAGGCCATGTCTCACACACACTCTCACTCGGTGACTTGCTTTCTCCTTAGGTCCAGAAAGCCCCCTTTGACACAGGAAACATCAAAGCTAGATCGGTTGACGGAGTCCCAAACGGAGCGGCTGCGGTTTTTGATTGGCAGCCTTTTCGGAGTTGGCTCAAAAGGAAAAAGGGACACTGAAACTGACATTGGTGGGTTCCCCTATTTTCATACTCAAAGTACCCAGGGCACATTGCATCCTGGGCAGTTGAGCGACTGGCAGAAAGATTCGCCTCAAGCCCCAAGACCTTGAAATCATGGCAATGAGAGCCGCAAAGCCAAGCCCTGCAAGCCAACACTGACGCTCCGGCAGCCAGCGTCAAAGGAAGCAACATATCCCCATTTTTGGGGGTCCCATATTCAAAGCAACCCTTTGAGACCACCCCATTCGTTGAAACAACTGGAGCCTGGGGCCCTTAAAAGGGCATCCCAAAGGAGGCTGCTGACACAATGGCTTCAACATGGGGGCTCGCCTTGTGTCGTTTTCGGGAGGGGGCGGTGAGCGAAGTATAGCAATCTCACCCGGCAGGGGTTGTGTAGCCGCCTGTTAATGAAGCTTGCATAGGGATCAATGTGTGATAGAATTTGCATAGGATGGGCATGGGTTAAACACTCGTATCTTAGGCCAAGAAGATAAACGTTTGTATGGAATGGCGTCGGAGCTTTTTTGATGGAATGGTGATTCTTGTAGGACCTGGCAATAGAAAGCTTCCGAACTCACGTGCAGGGCCAAAATCTGGCGTCCTCTTGGCTTCTTTTTGTTAACCAAAAGGGGGTTCCAACGCTGAGAAGAGGCATTGCCAAAAAAAACAAGGAACAAAGAAAAGCAAACAAACAGAAACAAAGCACATAAGTTCCACCAACCCCAAGTCCTCAAAAACAAATCCGCCAAAGAAGCCCCAAAAAATATCCGCCAACAAATGGTCCACCAAAATGTCCGCCTGACCAGGCTCAAGGCCCCCCCCACAAAAAAAAATAAAATGCCGCGGCAGCGGCCCAGAGGCGCGCCTCACGAAGACCTCCTCGAAGGTCTTGGCGCGCCAGCTGCGGTAGGTGATGGCGCTCTCCTCAAGGCCGCTGATTTTTATAGCGGGGCCTGGTGTGTGTGTGTGTGTGTGTGTCTCAAATGAAACCACATGGAACGAAAAATATATGGATATCTAAAAAGACAGAGAGAGAGAGAGAGAGAAATGAAGAATCCAGGTTTGTGTGTTTCAAGAATTCAGAAATGAAATAAGCTCAGATAAGATATCCCCAACATCAGATGCGGAAAAATACAAGCACACCCCTGAGCATTCAGCTGCTGGGGAAAAATATGGAATGAACAACCTATGGACATTAGAAAGGGCGAAAAATGAAAAATCCAGGTTTGTTCTGAAGTGAAAGCTTTGGAGCGCCAACCAAGCCCGAGGCACACGATCGCGATCTGAAAACAAAGTGCTGATGTCAGACCGCAGATCGCCGCCAAAAATATGCCATCGGTTCTGGGAACTATGTTTGAGATGTGTCAGGGCTTGACTTGCGAATCAATGTTTGTACATTTGTACGAGTTGGCAATCATCATGCACGCCAGAGCATACCCCATCCAGAACCAACCCTAGGTGTCCTTTTGATTATCATAATCATAGTAACAAACTTAAGCCTAACAATACTTTTTTGGCAGTGGAAGCCATGTGACTTGTTGCGTCAAAATAGGCGGATCCTCATTCTGGGGTCCCCCTTGGTTTCCCCAACAGAATCCTCACCCCGAGCCCACTTCGTCCTCGATGGATTCGCGGCTCAGCTTCTCTATGAGGACCTGGGCTGATTTTGGGCAGCTTCGCCGTTGCCAAAGCAAGTACAGGTTGATGCATGTTTGCCGACAGCATCATATGCATGCTTGTTCTGGCCGTCTTTTTTCTCCAAGAGTTTGAAGGCATTAAGGTGAAGTCAATGCTAGAGGCATTTCGCCGGACTTCAAGGCTCGCCTGTTGAGCATTTTGGACTGAGCCGATCAAGGCAGACCCTCTTTTGTCAGACCCCCCACCCCCCACCCCCTACCCCCGACCCCCCAACCCCCCCGGAATCCCAACCAGCCTGCTCCAGCTGATTCTCCTCCAACATCTCCTGAGCCATCGAGTTCGGGCTTCGCCAAGGAATTGGCCAAAAGGCAAACCGGCGGCTCGTCTTGTTTTGGGTTTTGGGGGGGGGGAACCATGTGTGGGGTTGGTTGGAAGCCCAAAGGAAAACCCTTGCGCCATTTTGGGGGGGTCCAGAACCCACACAGCCAAATGGAAACGAAACCCTTTGAATCTGGTCCCAATTCTGCGTCCTGCAACTCAATGGAGCGCCAGAATGGCAAACCCTAGCATCCAAAAAATTTGGCCAAGAAGCAACATCAATATTTTGTTGGACACTCAAAACGGGTTGAGGTCAAACCCAAACGGCTTCAGGGTCTTCAAAACGAATGGGACTGGTATATACATCTATCAAACTGAAGCCAATGGAACCCATGTTCAACTGGAAACAAAAAAGAAAAGCCGACCTGCTTTTCTGGACAAGAAGTCACCCACACTCATCCCATGTGAAAAAACCAAAGTGACCTGAAAAAGGACTCGACTTGGGCTTCCCATGGCAACCTTCCACTGGTGTTGTTTTTTTCTGTTTTTCTTTTTGCGCTGCCTGGAAAAAACTTGAGAAAATATGTGCAGTGAAACCGATTCCCTTGAAAACCAAGGGGAAAAAACCATGGAAGCATCACAGCAAAATCCATCTTACATCTATTTTTATTGTTGTTCCTCATTTCAGTGCTTAAGCTGCCTGGAAAAATGAGAAATATGTCCAGCAGTGAAATCGATCCCTTTAAAAACCCAAGGGAACATCAAAAAGAAACACTCGGAAATTCCTTTAAACCCAAGGGAAAAACAAAAACCCAAGGGGAAATAAAAACACATTCAGCAAATGGTCTTGCAACCAACTCGTCTCCCACGTTCCCCGCGTCGCCTGCTCGCGCTGCTGCTCCACGAGCACGCGCCGGCGCCGGCGCTCGCGCTCCCGCCGGGCGATGGACCCCGCTTGCTTGGACTCCTGGCGCAGCGAGGGATTTTCCTCTTGGCGGCCGCGCAAAAGGTGCGGAGGGCCCTGACTTAGGCATGGGTCGAAATTAAACCACTAGGGGACTGCAGGTTTTGGCCCATGTTTCCATTTACTAGGGTTCCATTTTGGGTACCTATTTTTGACCCACGTCCAGATATTTCTGGTGGATGATTGAACCACCAGGTAAACCAGGAATCAAAACCCATCTATTTTTCGAGCAAAACAACCAAGAAGGACACCCATGCCTGGCGCGGCGAGGGACTTTTTGTTCCTTTTGGCGGCCGGGTAACAAGGTGCGGAGGGCCCCTGAGGTCCCGGCTTGGGAAGGGACAAATTGGAAAAAATTGTAAAGGCCTGGAAAAAAAAGAAAGAAAAAACAAGTCTGGGGCACGCTGGGGAAGGGAAAACTTGGCAAGGCCTGTAAAAAAACAAAAACACCGATGGGAGGGAAAAGCATACGATTTGGGAGAGGAAACCGAAGGGAAACCCACAATTTCGGGTGCTACGAGATTTTGCTCGACGTAGTCCGTGAAGAGGTGCGCAGTTCGGGGCCCAGAAAAGGGCAGATGGGTGTGTGTGTGTGTGTGTGTGTGTGTGTGTCAAACTGGAGGAACCCCTGTGGCTGGTTTCCTGGTGGATTCGCTTTAAAACCACCAAAAGGGGACAGGGAAAAGAAAAAAGGAAACGCGCGAAAACCATGGCAATGATCGGATGCTCAAAATGGTGGAATGATCGGATGCTGCATCATGACTCTTGCTGAGAGACAACAAACACTGGGAAGCGAGGTGGAGCCATGGAATTTTCACGAAATGGGTCTGTCTCTTAGGGGACCCGCCTTGGATGGGTGGTTGCCTTTTGGTTTGCCTCACGTGACATCCCCAACTTGGCATGCGGTGCTTGCTCTTTTTAGTGCTCGCACCACCCCGCAGCCCTCGCAGAACCTCGTGGAACCCTGGTGGAACCGTGGTGCAACCCTCGTGGAACCTTACCTCAGGGCCGCCCCAGACCACCCGGAGCCTATCTGGGCTGAGACCCCAAAGCTTACAGCTGTTGGGGGGGGGGGGGGGGAAAAACACGGGTACCCTAAAAAGGGACAGACCCAAATGGCACAATGGAAGGGAACAGGCATTTACATCTTCGGCAAGCTGTGAAGGCATTGGTGAATCAAGCATCTGCCTCGTGCGTGAATTGCAAGGAGTCCAAAAGGAGCCTTTGGTAGTCATCAGTGTCAGGTGGGGATAAAAAGGTTCACCAACCACTCTTAAGATGGTGCCAACTCTTAAACGTCATAGCCATATGCTTGTAATAAGACCTATACGGCTTTGTCGACCGGGTCCCGCAAACGGTTGGCAGTCCATTGGTTTCCTTCAGGGTCAGAAACCGGGCAAAACAACTGTTTGCCAACTTGCATCGTTTCTTCTGGAGCCATTTTGGATTCAATTCCCAGAGAGAATTGACCCTCGAGACGAGTCCAAACGCCCCACCGCGTCCGGTAATAAAATGGTCTACCCAGAACCACGTAAAGCACTTGGCGGATTTCCGCAGCTATTTATGGTTGGGATTGTCCTTCATCTAATGTTGACCCCGAATCAACCCCAGTTTAATCGAGGCGACATTTCTGGGTTTAGTGGGGGTTCATTTCTCTTGGGGAATACCCTATGAATAGCTGCGGCCTTGAAAAGTTCTTTACATGGTTCTGGTTCCGAGTTTTGGTTGTCGGCTCGGGAGTCGAGGCCTTGATCTTCCTCATGAAGAGGTTGGCCTCGTAGCTCAATTCCTGCTCAAGCAATGCTTCAAGCGGTCCATCGAACGGCTTCGAAGAACCCGACGTTGGGGGGAAGAACCCCACGAAAATCTGGGGACCTCAAATGTCGAAGCCAAGGGGGTTGTGTCCCATGGGACAAAGGACAAAGGCTGAGCGCGCGAACGAAATGGGCATGCTCAGTGCAGATCTCTCCCAGTTTGCTCATGGTTCTGCAGCTCACTTCAACCTGAAACCCAACCTTCCGGAATGGCATTCACTTCCGCCATAGGTGAAATCATCTTGTACCATACTGTTTGGAACCCCCATTATACCCATTAGAGAATGATTGTTTGGCTGCTTTGTGAAAGGCCTGGTGAGTTAGAGCCCAAACCGCCTTACCCATCAGGTGTTCAAATGATGGCTAGCTTTTCCCATGTCGTTGAGATATCACCGTCTCAGCGGTTTCCCCATAGCTCCACGGGTGCTCCTCTTCAGATGAGGATTCATAGTCTTTCAAGCACTCCAGTCAGCAATCAAACAGAAAGCAAACCTTCCAAGCATTGTACAAGGGTTTCCCCGCAATGGTCATCCCATGCTCATCGGACCTTGTGATCAGCCCCCCGCATTCCACCCATCTGCCTGACTGGTCGGCAGCTTCGCCTGCAGAGCGTCCACCAGCTCCTGATCGTTTTGAACCGAGTTGGTACAGTACCCCGTTTATGGTGGTTTTCAAAATCAAACTTAAGCTGGTGCTCAGGTAGGGAATGATCCAGCGTTTTGGGAATGAACCTAGGGATCCCTCAAAGGAAACCATAACGTGGGATGATTTATAGGGGGCCATTCCCTCATTGCCTGCTGAGAACCAGCAAGCAAAGGGACACCTACCATTTTGCTTGGGGATCCTACCATTAAAAACAAGGGGCGTGCCCATATGGCTAAGGTGGGAGTACCATCTTACCAGCATCTCACCAGCATTGGTGATGTGCATCTTGAAGTTCAAAGACATCCAGCAGGGTGATTCAGGCCAAGTTTGAAAACCCATGGCCACGGGATGGGAAAAGCCTGTTGCCATTTGTTCCATGTCAAAGCCAAGTGGATTCAAAAGCTCAACCAACACTGTCGCTGTGGAAAAAGAGACGGTTATTGACTGGCGGACGGATTTGGTGCGATCTTGTCCATGGCTGTTTGCCGAAGAGTTTGGAACAAACATTCGGCACTCACCCTGTGAGCTTCTGAACTTCGAGTCAACGCTTCATGTCCCTGCTCTATGGTAGCGTCTGCATTCTCGGACCCTGGGCGCCTTTTCTTTGGATTCGAACCCCCCGAATGAGTCCTATGTTCCTTTTGGTACTACCTTTCAAACCACCCAAAAGACGAGGGGGGGCCAGCCAAAAACGGGGGGTGTTCCTTTCAAACCACCCCAAAACGGGGCGCCCCGAAATCAATGACTCAGGTGTCGTTTTCGGATCGCCGCGGGACATGTCTCGCGCGCCGAATTCGGATCCTTGGCGGTCGCCGCCTTGGAGGTCTGTGCCAGGAGCCTGCGGAGCGAGCCGAAACCCCAGGGCCCCAAACCGCGCGCCCATGGCGCATTGGCCGGCGAGGAAAAGATGCCATGGGCTTTTCAAAATCCCTAGCCCGCACCCCCAGTGAACATCAACCAATCCAACCACTAACATAGTTTCTAAAAAGGGTGGTGAATTCACCTACCCCAAAATGGTACCAAAACGGTTTTGACCCACCAATGTTTTTTTGGGCGTCAAGGGCCTTCCTCTGCTTGCTGGAAATACGTGGGAATGTCAGAAGAAGCGGAATTTCGAAGCGGAATTTCGGGGGGAAAAGCGGAGTTTCGGAAAAAGCGGAGTTTCGGAAAGGATCGGGTGGTTTCGGAAGCGGTTTTGACCGGATGCCGGTCCGGGAATCTCCGCAGCCACCGGCAATCCAAGGGAAGGATTGCACGGGGTGTCGTTTAGGGAACCCCCCTTTTGGTTTGAAGGGGAAACCAAAAGCATCAACAACCACCCGTTTTTCAGGGTTCTGGAGCCCCGAATTGTCCTACCCCCGCAACGCCCAGGAAAGCCATCGGATAGGACAGCGCTCCGGGCTATGTCTCCCCCAAAAACGCGGGGGCGTTCAGCCAACCCGCCTCTCGCCGGACTCTTCTTCATCCCTGAGAACGAGAGCAAGGCACGCCTTCAGCCAAACGGGAAAATAGACACATGGACTAACACCTGCCCATGCCGTAGACCCAAATTTACGAAAGGGGGCCGGTGTTGAAAAAGTGAGGCACTAGAACCACTGGAACTGAAGGCAATAGCCTTACAACTGTCAAGTGTCCACAAAGTGAAAGGCCACCTAGGCATGAAATCAGCTAGGAGAAGAACGGCCCCATGTTTCCCAGCGCTGGTGTTGTTCCTAGGAGTGGTCAGGCTCCACACACAAGTGGAGCAGCATCGCCAGCATCATTTGGACGAGTTCGTCAGAGCCCGCAGCCCTGTCTGGAGTGGGCTTCAGGCTGCCAACAAACAAATCAATCAACCGACCAATCAACCGACCGACCGACCAAGCCAGGCCTAAGAAAGAAACACGCTGTGGTTGCAAGATGTGTTTTATCTTGTTAGCGTTAAACAAAAATGCTTCATGTTCCATCCGACTGGCTGTGATTTGAAGCCGGTGGCCTGGCACGGCCACGAACTGAGGCATGGGCTCAGAGCTTCCGTCCAAGACCTTGCCGCAAACGTGAGAGGCAAGGTGGGCCGGGGGAGGTGGTAGGTGACGTGGGAGGTGGGAGGAGGCGACGTGGGGTGTGGGGGGAGGTGGGGGGAGGTGAGGTGAGGTGGGGGGAGGTGGGGGGTGGTGGGGGGAGGTGGGGCGAGGTGGGGGGAGGTGGGGGGATGGCAAAACAGCAGCCAGCCTCAGAGGCGCCGTTTCGGCGTCTAACAAGCTCCAGCAAAAACAAGCTACCAACAGCAAAAGGACTCCAACTAGCTATGGACAAAAAGACGGAGCTCCTTTTCGGCAGCACCTTCCTTTGGCCTCTTGCTGTAGCTGTTGCTGCTTTTGAAGCCTGACCCCCCTAACAAGAAAACACTCTTCGCACGTTGCACTGAGCGAGTCGCAATGACAAACAAACAAAAGGCGCCTTCCTTTTCAGCCGCCTTTTCATTTCAGCTGCCTAAGGCAAAAAAACCGCCCGCCCCCATGAGCAAAACCCCAACACCCAGCCAAGCAGAAGCCCTTCGCATTGTCCGCTTCTTCGAAGCGCCGCATCTGCCTCGGGTTTCTTGGTGAGGCCCAGGTTGCGCAGCCCCCCCTCGAAGTCCTGCGGGCGCGAAAACGCAGCTGGTCTGTCACCGGCTGGGCCGGGGAGCGCCGGGACCCGACAAATGGAGCCCGAACGGCTTCCTGTTGGCTCCCCTGTTCCAAAAACGAGGGGCTCCGGCAAAAAGTAGGAGAGGAAACCAACAAAAACAGAGAAGATACGCCCACTGCCGCACCTTGACCGGCAAACCCCCGAGCAAGACGATGGATGGAAAACCTGACGCAGGGGTATGCAGAAAGCTGTCGCTCAAGGAAGCCTCGTGGTTTTCCGAAGGCTCTGAGTTGAAAGCGGTTCTGTGTCTCGTACCGGTCCTACGGAACCTCGATAATGTCGGTGGTCTCTCAGCTTCCTAATTGGTGGTTTGGAGCCAAATTGGTGGTTTCGCGGCTAGGGATGTACCATTTACCAGTCTAGGGGTTAAGGGTCAGAAGGATTCAGACCGTGCAGAGTTACACGAAACCCAATTTAACCCTACCATCTACCCCCCACAAGAGCCAGGGAGTCCAATCCGAATCCAAACCAATCCAAACCACGTCCTCATTTTCGAGCCATGGGCCGGCGAGAGCAGCTCCCATCGCACCCATGCCCTTCCACGCGCAGACCAGCTTTGGTTTGCCCCGTGTTTCCCCTAAAAATGCTGCAAGACGTGAAAAAACATGTACAGAAATCTTCCCACTCTGACTCTCCTTCCACCGTTTTAGACAAAAAAACATGGCCTACCTAAAAACACCTTTCCATGGCCCAGTTTCCCCAAAACCACACCCATGGCGCATCAGCTTCCCAGCAAAACCATCTGGTCCTTGGTGCCCTGCAAGACTTCCGTGGTGGCAGAGCTCCGCAGGCCGAACTCCTTCTCCTCGACTTCGAGGCGAGTCGAGGCGATCGAGTCGACACGGCCCGATCGGCTCAAGGAGCTCCCAACGGCGTTTCCAGCATCCGTTTTTGGAGATATGTGTGGTCTCACTGTGTGCTACCTCATTGGGGCTTCCCCAATGGTTCTGGGAGCTACCAAAAAAAAAATGCGTTCGGTGCGAGAAGGAAAGGGAATGTGAATTGGAATGGAGCCAGTTGCTTTGGTCCCCGAATAAAGGAAATCAGTTGGGATGGGTTTTCTCGGGTCCTTCCATTTCTCATTCCCTGCCTATCGCACCAGCAAGAAGAACCACAAATCGAATTGCTCCAGGGCAAAATGAACATGGATTTGTCCTCGCCCCGTTAGGAAAATCCCCCCAGATCTCTGCACTTCCACGTTGGGTGATGGAATCCTCGCTGTGCAGCATTCTCGACAGAGTCTCCCAGTCGCTGCTCGGACTCAGCCACCCCTTTCTGGGTCGCTCTGCCAACAATGCTCAATCCCACCTCCAAAAGGAAACTCGACGATCAAAGCGCAGCCACCTAGAAAGCCAAGCTGCTGTTGTTCTTTTCAGTCGCTATTGCTGGTTTTTGGGCTAAAGTGCATGGGAGAAAAAAAAAAAAAAAAAAAGAAAAAAAAAAGCAACTGGCGATCCAGGCACTTGCAAAGTGTGGAGTCACTCTGCAAGAGAACCCAAACAAAGGAAGCACAATGATACCAAAAGAAGGTGAAGGCAAACAAGAAGGTAACCTCAAGCAAGTTCTCAACGCCCGAGAAAAATGTGGTGTCCATATCCTTCTCAAGCCAGCAGCAGGTTGAAGCTCCAGTCGGAATTGGAATGCAAGCAGCCTGGGGATCTTTGCATGCAGCCTCTCCACAAAATGACCCTCGAAATGGTGGCTTAAAGGGAAACCCCCCAAAAGTGATTTTGAGAACCCCTCCATAAGTTCACCCGGAAAGAGAAACCCCCTTTCTTTCCCCCCCCTTTCTTTCCCCCCCCTTTCTTTCCCCTTTCTTTCCCCCCTTTCTTTCCCCCCCTTTCTTTCCCCCTTTCTTTTTCCCCCCCTTTCTTTCTTTCCCCCCCCTTTTTCTTTCCCCCCCCTTTCTTTCCCCCCCCTTTCTTTCCCCCCTTTCTTTCCCCCCCCTTTCTTTCCCCCCCTTTCTTTCCCCCCCTTTCTTTCCCCCCCCTTTCTTTCCCCCCCCTTTCTTTCCCCCCCCTTTCTTTCCCATCCCTTTCTTTCCCCCCCTTTCTTTCCCCCCCCTTTGTTTCCCCCCCCTTTCTTTCCCCCCCCTTTCTTTCCCCCCCCCCCTTTCCGCGGTGCTTTGAGCCGCCCATCTGCTTTTTGTGCCCCATCTGCCGTCTCTGCCCCGCCTGCTGCTTCTTGAAGACCTTCTCGTTGAAGCGCAGCTGCGCGCTCTCCCGCGCGATCCGCACCTCACGATCGATCCGTCGCTTTTTTGGGGACCGTGGGGATTGGGGGCCCCCGTGGTTTTGGGTTTAAAAGGGAAACCACCAGGAAAACCGGTGCACCCTTTTGGGGCATCCGGTTCCTAAAAAGACCACCCATTGAGGTCCCGGGACAAAACTGCAGTCGACTTCGGCAGCTGATGCTCAAAGACTTCCACTGACAAGGCCCCAGACCAAACCAAGAAGAAATTTGTTGGCTTCTCCTGGGGTGTGTGCCAGGTCTGGCGGTACCTTAGGAAAGGTTCCAAACTCAACATCTCGGAGTTCTTCGAACAGTTCCTTGCCGGTTGGGGCGGTTGCAACTTAAGACATGCGATGTGAAGCGCGGAGGGTAAATTGTAGAAAACTAAACCACAAGATTTCCGCGACGCAAGTCAGCCATTTATTGCAAGAAGGGCACATCCACATGTAAAAAACGATGTTCGGTGCCTCAAAAAATGCACGACATACATCAACATCGCCAGGTTCACAGGAAGTTGTCCGGTCTTGGTCCGGTCTTGGTCCGCTCTTGAGAAATGGGTGGAGCACGACCCAAAGTCTTCTTGCATCCTGTCGGGAACCCCGGATGGCCGCCGGACGGCCGAGAGTCGCCAGCGAAGCCCGACGGCCGGCCTTCATGTTCTCTTGCCACAGCTCGTGGCCCCTGGACTCCCACTCGTCCTTGGCAGCCTCGGCAAGCACGAGAAGAAAAATGCAGATGTCAAGGCTCGGATGTCGCGGATGCGACATGAGCTGTACTGTACAACGGCAAACCTCATCACCATGAATTCTAGATGTGTGCTGTACCTGCTCCGTGTGGTCAAGCTGGAAGCAGCAGAACAAGTGCTGTGTTGTAACCAGGGCAGAATCACTGTTTGTCCATCATATGTTCGAGAAATTCCAAAACCAGTTGTTGTCTGCATCATCATCTGCAACTGCCCAAAAAACAAGACACTGTCCAAAGTCTCATCTGTGCCAAAACAGTCCAAAGCTTGTCACACTCCGACAACAGCAAGTAGAACAAGCATACATTTGTGCTGGCACGGTTTGCAAGGTTGGCAGCAAAATCATAAAACGTATCTTGCTTCCGTAAAGTAGCACGTAAGACCATGGATGATTCGAGGGGTCAAAACTGCAACAAAATGAGTCTCTAATTAGCTCTCATGCGCGTGGCGATGCTCCTGTTTCCAGATCCCTTGCGGATAACAACATCTGGTCTCCATAATCATTATCCATGAAACGTACTGAGGAAGATTGCTGGACAACCCTCCGAATATTCGTAGCTAAACACAATGTTCCGCAGCTTGCCGCACCCTTCTGGATCAATAGAGAAAACTCGCCTTTTGTTCACATCGTTTGTTGGGGTTTAGATTTCGTGGCAGGCGCAGCCTGAGGTATAGATTTCGTGGCAGGCACGGCACTTTCGCAAGGTCAAGTATAGATTTGATGGCAAGCGCAGCATTGGCACGACGCGCACGCTCGCGCATGCAGATTTCGTAGCAAGCGCAGCACTTTCGCATGGTCGGGCACAGATTTCGTGGCAAGTGCAGCAGTTTGACAAGGCTAAGTACAGATTTCGTGGCAGGCGCAGCACATTCGCAAGGTCAAGCACAGATTTCGGGGCAGGTGTATCTATCTATCCGTCTATCTCTGCATCTATCGATCTATTTAGTTCTCTATCTATCAATCTACCTATCTGTCTTTCTCTCTCTCTCTCTCTCTCTCCTCTCTCTCCTCTCTCTCCTCTCTCCTCTCTCTCCTCTCTCTCTCCTCTCTCTCCTCTCTCTCCTCTCTCCTCTCTCCTCTCTCCTCTCTCCTCTCTCCTCTCTCCTCTCTCCTCTCTCCGCTCTCCTCTCTCCTCTCTCCTCTCTCCGCTCTCCTCTCTCTCCTCTCCTCTCTCCTCTCTCCTCTCTCCTCTCTCTCCTCTCTCCTCTCTCCTCTCTCTCCTCTCTCCTCTCTCTCCTCTCTCTCCTCTCTCCTCTCTCTCCTCTCTCTCTCCTCTCTCCTCTCCTCTCTCTCCTCTCTCTCCTCTCTCTCCTCTCTCTCCTCTCTCTCCTCTCTCTCCTCTCTCTCCTCTCTCTCTCTCTCTCCTCTCTCTCCTCTCTCCTCTCTCTCCTCTCTCTCCTCTCTCTCCTCTCTCTCCTGTGTCTCCTCTCTCCTCTCTCCTCTCTCCTCTCTCCTCGTATAAAAAAAAAAATACTGACCGTTCCTCTTGCCTGTGAAACCATCCAAACCCTACCTTGAGGCAGACCCGTAAACCTCTAGACAAATTTGCGCCGTGACCGGTGGATGTGAATCCCCACGTCCGGGACCCAAGCAGAAATCGCCTTTTCACAAGCCTTTCGAGTAACTGTTTAAAGGGTCCCTAAAAGATGTCTACCTATTTGGGCGTGTCTTTGTCTGGGGGTCTTGATGCCCCTGAAAAAAAAAAAAACACCAGCAAATTTGGTGCCAATTCCAAAAAACACCAAATTTTGAGAAACTGACCACCCATTTCGGGTCCCTAAATGATGTCGACCCACTTGGGCCACAAAAAGGGGTCCCAGCTCCCAAAACGACAAATTTTGAGAAAAGCGCCTGCTGATCCCTTGAAAAAACGGGTACCAGCTCCAAAAACGACACAACTTGAGAAAACCGCCTGCTGATTGCCTCCCCCTGCTCGCCACGGGGCCCGGTTCTGCCGCAGCCGCTCCCGGAGGCTGAAGCGGTGGATCTGGCGCTGCTCGTCGACGTGCGCCTGGACGGGAGCCCGGGCCCAGCCCGGGGAGCCCGGGGTGGGAGAAGCGGGCGACGTGCGAAATCAGGTCTGCTGGTTTGCTGTGACAATGCCGGGGAGGGGGGGGGGGGGGCCTTGGGGCTTGGGGTTTAGGGTTTAGGATTTAGGGTTTGGCGGGGGGGGGGAATCCACAATGCAAATCAATTGGCTTTTGGCTTGGGTTGTTTGGGTCGAAATCCCAAATGGGGCAAAAAAAGATCGTCGAAATGGTCAGCTCACCCTTGCGGCACACATGGGGGGACACCTAAAAATTTGGTCGGATCTTTTACGAAAGTCGGATCCACGAATCCAGTGTTTCTTGGGCTTCCATTCAAAACATGGGGGCAGGGAAGGGGGGGGGGGAGGATTTCGAACCATCGCCAGCTGCCCCTCCGTTTGGATCCGATCCCCAGCTTCCAGAGCTCCATCCAGTGGGATTCCTCGCAGATTCACAAGATAAGGTCCACCTGGAACGCATGTCAACCAAGGGTCCGGTTCACAAGTCCATAACCCAGCGCCATACAGATCGGTCAACCATATCCCTGGCTCATTCGAGCTCAGATAGGAAGGCCTTTCTGACCATTCTGGTCTGCAACTGCAGTCTGCCCGAATGCCAGGTGGTTCAATCCACCCTTCGCCGAATTTCCAATTGCTGGAGGGACAGGCGGAGGCAAAGCCCCGAGCCTGCTCAATGTTGTCCATTTCGTAGGCCACGATCTCCTGCTTGTGCCTCAGGCATCAAAATTGGCCCTGTCGGCCGTCAACCACCTGGGGGAAGAAGGAACCTACTAGCTTTGACCTATCAAAATGCAAAAAGCCAGACCTAATCCATGGCTTTGATCTTTGATTGGAGACTTTCGGACACGAGTCCGCCACCCAACCTCCCCCCCAAAACCCCCCAATCCCAGGCGCGATTTCTTTTGTGGGTCTTCCTTTCGAATTTTTTTTGGGGGGTCCTCCTTTTTTTGGGGGGATAGGGGGTTGGGGCAAAGGGGCGGAGAGGGGGGGGCCGACTCCTCATTGGGCGGCGGAGGCGACTCCTCGGGCACCTGAGGCCTGCGCTTCTCCAGCTCGAACTTCCGCGTGAGCTTCTCCATGCGCGCCTGCCGAACCTGGCCGGGGATGAAGCTGACGACTTGGCGTTTCTTTGTTGAAACAAGGAGCCCCCCAAAACCGGGGGGGAGGGGGGGGGCGTCCGTTTGGCTTCCCTGAGCCCCAAAAAAAGGGGTGTCCGCTTGGCTTCCCCTTGAGATACCCACTAGAAGGGGGGAGGGTCCGAAATCTGGTTTGAGAAACTCCCAGCTTCTTTGATCCCGGGTGTACTCACAACAGATTTGGTCTCAAGTTGCTTGCACCTGAGGCAGCTGGTTGCTCCAAAGAAAGCACGGCAAACGTTGAGCGGTGATCCCAAAGGAGCCCTTGCGGGCATCCTTCTGACGAACAAGTAAAAGCCAACGCTGGGTTTGCAGGTTGTGACTCTGACAATAGCCGCTCCAAGTCTAGCGCACCTTGGCAAATCCCGGCATGCGCTTCAGCGCAAAGCTTCCAACATCAAGGCTTCTTCAGGGTCAAAAGTGGCATCAACTTTTGAAGGGACAATCCAGTGATCCCTGCTCTTGAACTAGGCCAAAAGAATTCGGGAGGCCACTTCCGTCGCCCACGGTTCTTGGTGTTGCCTTCTGATGTTGGAGACGCTGTCTCAACCAAGCTAGACACATTCCGTCATTTCCTCCGCTTTGGCTTGGCAGCCCGCAAGCAAGAAGAAGCATGCAAAGCAAAGAAAAAACAAGAAACATCATAGAACAGAAAGATGAGCAAGAAGAAGCAATGAACAACAAAAGGCAAGAAGAAAAAAAAAAAAGCCGACACGAGAAACAAGAAAGAAGAAGAACGAGAAACATAATTTTGAGCTACCTGTTTTGTGTTCTAAGGGAAACCAACCAGCAAACCACAATTTGCAGGTTGCCTCCTATTTCGACACCTCTCAAAATGGAATACAGAAAACAAAATTCCTTACACAATCGTCTCCTCATTTAACAAAAATGGTGCGCCCACAAAAAGTATTTATTGGAGTTGGATCAAACTGCTTTTGTGGGTTTTGATTCGGAAAACCAAACGGAAACTGTTTGGCCATTTGGGTGTCAATTTTGGGGGTGGTCTTAAAGGAAAGCCAAAAAGACATGTCCACCCTTTTGAGGGTCCCAAAGAAAATACGAGACACCCATTTGGCTGGGGGACGCTTTGGCAACCATTTTCAGAAGTCACTGGATTTGTTCTGCACAAGTTGATCAATGTTGTGGTTTCCAACTTGAAACAATCGATCCACTTTTTTGGAGGTATTTTCCACAAGGGGTTCAAATCCAAATCCAGTTCCCAACTCAAATCACCAAACTGATGGGCTGCTCCAACAATCATAGAACTGTTCAAACCCAAACACACCATTCTTCCCCAAAATTCCCTCCCCCCCCAACACACCTCCAAAAATGGCTTCCGGTCTTGGGGAAAAAAGATCCAGATCCCCGCCAAAAAAAAGGGGGGAAAAGCAATCCATCTCGGGGAAAAACACACACAACAGGGTCCCCGATAATTTTAAAAGAACAAAAAAAAACAACGAGACGCCCATGTTGGGTCCTCCCACTCCAACTCCGTCCGCGACTCGCCCTCGAACCCCTCGCGCAGCCTTCATGGAGGCGCCCGGCCAGCCAGCGCTGGACTGCGGCCGAGGGCTTTCGGTTGAAAAGACATGGCCACCGACATGTCAAGTGTGGGTGTATGTGTATATATATATATATATATAGATAGATAGATAGATAGATAGATAGATAGATAGATAGATAGATAGATAGGCATACATGTACACAATGTGTATATACTTATATATATATATATATATGTATATATATATATATTTATGTGTGTGTATGTATTCATATACACATAGACGCATGTATACATGTATGCATATATATGTACCGGTACATATGGGTTTGCGTGTAATAAACCTATATATATATATACATACATATGTATTTACATATGCTCACACGCAACACAGACCCCATGATCCACGCCTCCATGCCTTCATTGGTACATCAGTTTCATGCCGCATGTATTTCCCTTGCGCTTCAGTTAAGGCCAAATCAATTCCAATTGACGCGGTTGATGTACTATATGTCCTCAAGAAAGGTCTGCCAGGATTTCCCATTGAAGAACTAAGTCAAAATAAGATGTCTAACTAATCTTTAATGAACGCCCTACTTAAAATAAAAGCCTTGCTATTTGAAGCTTGTAAACCCGCAGATCCGAGATTGCAGGTTCCTTGGCTTTCTACACGCTGTTCACGCCGTTTAAGCCGGCAGGCACATTAGAAGCAGCAACCAGCTTGTGTTTCCTCACTAAAGTCTGCTTTAAGTCTATTTCTAAAATCATCATTATCTTCTACAGCTTGCCGTTCCTCACTAGATTCTATTTCAATTCAAATCCTACCTCGAAAGGAACATACATTTAAAGTCTAATTCAAAATGACAACTCTAGTTACACTAGCTAGAAGAAACTACCAGCTGGTCTTTGCACACTAGGGTTCTAGTCAAATCTTAGTCAGAACCCTACGTGGAAAGGAATTCCTATGTATAGTCTAGTTCAAAATCATAGTGCTAATTGAATTCTAATTAAGATCCTGCTTAACTCAAATATTCTAAATTCAAGCGTAAACCGATAGAACTGAAACTACGTTCTCCTCGGATTTCTATGGTTGCTTCACACACGCCCTCAAGCAAGCAAGCAAGCAAGACGATTTACAAATAGAACTGCCCCGGAAGGCACCTTCTCAACACTTTTTGAACAGCAACCTGCTCAAGGGCCCGAAGTGCTCTTTGGTGGACATCATTTTGGTGGGGATTCATGTCTCACTTTGTGGGTGGTTCCCGAATAAAATTCATAGCCATGTCCCCCAACAAATCCTAAAAGGCCGAGTCTCCAACAGTCTTCAGCCATCCAGGCTGCCAAGGCTAGGTATTCTATGGGCCCTCGACACTTTCTGCTCTTAGCACAAAACGCAGACAGGCTCCTTTTTGGTGGTTTAAAAAGGCCCAAAGTGCTGAGGGGTCCCTAAAAAACTCGCTGTATGCTCTTTCAAAGGCCCATGATTTAGTTCTAAAAGAGAACAGCATCCCAAGAGAGAAAGACAAAGAACCTCGAGGAACCCAAGAAAAGCATAATTCTGAGGGCGATGCTTGGTTCAGCCTCTTTGTCTGTTCTTCTTTTTTTCTCGGGTTGGTTTTGTTGTTTTCCTCAAGTTGTTTTTAGTTTCTCACCAAAACAAAACTGTGTTGTTTGGTTTTTAGGTGGTTGCAAAGAAAAACACCAAAAACCCAACACGTGTCTGAGTTGGATAATCAAGAAACACAAAACACACGTGAGTGTTAATTTGCCTGCCTATAATTACCTAAAAACCAAAAGCACAGATTGGTTGATGTTTGGTGAGAAAGCCAAAACAACTCGACGGAAACAAAAAAACAAAACAAAATAAAAAAGATAGACAAAAAAGGAAAAACAAGAGGCTGAACCAAAAATCCTCCTCCTATGGTTTGGGGTTTCTCCAGGTTGGTTGGTTTTCTCTCGCGGGATGCTGTTCTGTTGTACAACTAAATCATCTTGCACGGTCACCAAAACATCTGCTGGCAACCAAACATAGCAGGCAAGGTGCTGTTCTCTTCAACAACGAAATCATCTTGCAAGGTCACCAAGACATCTGAAGACATCTGTGTCTGTTAAAATTAGCTACAACAATGCAACCAGATCTGTCGCCAGATTCTGGTCAGCATTGTGTGTCAAATGCTTCAAAAATACAGGTTGTTCTAGTGCGTTTAAGTCTTTACAAGCTAGGCGTGGATCTTGGGGGTGACCATACATATATATATATATACATACCTGTATATATATATACTATGCATATTGTACTTGAGTTCTTTCTTCTCAGCCTTGGTCCAGAGATGAAGTGAATCACGTTGGACATCAGCGTGGCTGGAGTGCGCTTAGCAACAGAGTTGTCCGTGCTTCGCAGCGTCCACGTAGCTGGCCGCCAAAACCATCTTCCAGCGACCCAACCACCACCTACCATGGGGCCTACACTTGCCATGGTCTTCTCATTAAAGCAGAAGGATCCCAGAGGTTACCTCCACCTAGCTGTACAAAATAAGACCCCCCAGAGAGCCAAAGGGATTTCCCTTTCGGCTGAGCCCCGCCGCCTGCATCTCTAGTGCAGAAGCCTGGAGCGCAAGCACTGGGCGCTCGCTCCTCCGCGCCGGCGGGTCGGTGACTTGTTTTCCTTTTGCGCGGCTTCCGACTTAGACTCCCGAGCACCACCAGAACCCGCTAGGCGACAAGAAAGCATCAACCACAATTCCACCTGACGGCCCCCTGTCATTGGCAAACCCAATCTATCCCCAAAAGCCCGAGACCTGCCTGAAACCAACGGACCTCAAACGAGGCCTGCCATGCGACAAGGACCTCATGCCCACTGAAATACAGCACACACCCACCTGACAAGCCAACCAACCAACCAACCGACCGACCGACCGCCCGACCGCCCGACCGACCGACCGACCGACCAACCGAGCAACTGAGCAACCAACCTTCTGAGCAACCTGAGTGAGCAAGCACCCGGGCCCATTCTAACGTCTGAGCCAAAGCAAACAGTTCCCTGACATCGAGGCTCTGAATCAAAATCAACGGGGTCCGGTGTCAAGCTCCACCGTGGTCCGTATCATGCTCCCCGTTCCTCACTCATTCCGGCTGCAAAGCCTTGCGATAGGGAGATAACTAGATGCAGCACACAACTTCGA